>QNUK01000332.1:759215-776715 GCA_013621035.1 Clarias magur
TCACGTCACAGTAACTTATCTCGACAAATCTCTACAAATACCCTCATCATCACTCATCTCTTTCTTTGGCGCGTATCTGAGCGAGCGCATTAACAGAACCCAGCGCCGCTGTCAGAGCGTATTAGCGCGGCGTTTCCGTTCTCTCCCAGAACAGAAGGTTCTGACGGAGTCCGCGCTGTAAATAAGCCGTAGAGCTGCGCAGAGTTTCGTCCTCAGGTTGGATCGTGCGCGGGCCGCGGTCCAGGCCGCTTCTGTTTCCAACTTTAAAAGCCGCTCGAGTCGGAGTCCTGTGGGATTTTATGGAAAATAACTTCTTTAGCCATGTTAAAATAAAACCCTGTTGAAGTTTGTCTGGAAATGATCTGCTGCTCGTTTATCCAAGAGCGAAAGATGAATTATCTCCAGCGTACGGTTGTGTGGATGTGGTTTACTGTCCTCCAGAGCTGGAGCGTAAGACTTCCTGTCTGTTTGCTGACCAGGAGACACGTGAAAACGCTTTATTCCTTGATTTCATCAGCATGCGGTTTATAATGAGCGCTGCACAAATCTGAAACCTGCACATTATTTCAAAACCTGAAAAGAAACCAGAGGTTCACATTCTTACAGTGTGAGGAGAGAGAGAGAGAGAGAGAGACAGGGGGAGAGAGAGACAGAGACAGGGGGAGAGAGACAGAGACAGGGGGAGAGAGAGAGAGAGAGACAGACAGGGGGAGAGAGACAGGGGGAGAGAGAGACAGAGACAGGAGGAGAGAGAGAGAGACAGGGGGAGAGAGAGAGAGACAGGGGAGAGAGAGACAGGGGGAGAGAGACAGAGACAGGGGGAGAGAAAGAGAGAGACAGGGGGAGAGAGACAGAGACAGGGGGAGAGAGACAGAGACAGGGGGAGAGAAAGAGAGAGACAGGGGGAGAGAGAGAGAGACAGGGGGAGAGAGAGAGAAGAGAAAATGAGAAGTTTATATATATATACACACACACACACACATATATATATATACACACTCGCATACATGTACACATTCGCAATATACATACACATGCATATTCATACACACACACGCACATGCACACACTCATACATGCACCCATACACACTATATTATTAACATATGTATACATACATTCACACACACACACATACACAAGTATTATCACTTTGTTTTTTTTACACAATTCTTTTCAGTTTTTTTGATCCATTTATTTACGACTCTGTTTATAGTTTGTTCAGTTATTGTTCTTCCCCTTTAGTCTCTTCGCCACTTTGGATTTTTTTAAGAGCGCTTTCACTACGCGTCCTTTTTTAATATCAGGTATCTGTAGGTGGTTACGGTGCTCTAGGAAGCAGTTTGCCTGTTCTTCAATGTCTGTGTCTCTGTGTGTGTGTGTGTCTGTGTGTGTGTGTGTGTGTGTGTGTGTGTGTGTGTGTGTGTGTGTGTGTGTGTGTGCTGCATCCTGCTCCCTCACTGTCCTGTGCTGCTGCACTCAGAGTTTGACTTTTGATGATGGGTTCTGTGGTCGGTTCTGTGCTGGGTTCTGTGCTGGGTTCTGTGGTCGGTTCTGTGGTCGGTTCTGTGCTGGGTTCTGTGCAGGTTCTGTGCTGGGTCTCTCTTCTCTTTTTTTTTGCCGAGTTTAACTGTGATCTTGTCTTTTGGGGTCTGTGTGTCTTTCGCTGTTGGTAGTGGTGAGCAATTTTTTTGCTCCTGTATTTCTCCATTGAGGGCGGAGTCGGCGTTAGGGACGGGGTCACTGTGGGTACTGTACTGGTGTTGTTTACAGTATTGTCTGTGTTGTTATCTGCTCCCGGCGCGGTGTGTGTCTCTGTGGTGGTGCTGTGTTCAGGGCCGACGAGTCGCGGCTGCGGTGTGTCGCTGCGGTTCTCTGTGGGCTCCGCCTCCCCGCTGTGGGCTCCACCTCCCCGCTGTTCTCCGGCTGGCTGTCCTCGCGCCGCTGCCGCGGTTTCCCGGCTGTGTCGCCGCGCGGCTCCGTGCGGACAGCTCAGCCTCTTGTGTCCCACGTCACCCCACTCGAAACACCTGAGCGGCTCCGTGGTGGCGAAGACGGTGTAGCCGCTGTCCCCCTCTTTACATTTAAAATTGACATTCAGTGTCTTATCTTCGTTGACAGGGAGAGAGAGACAGGGAGAGAGAGACAGGGAGAGACAGAGAGAGAGGGAGAGAGAGACAGGGAGGGACAGAGAGATAGGAAGAGAGAGACAGGGAGAGACAGAGAGACAGGGAGAGAGAGACAGGGAGGGACAGAGAGATAGGGAGAGAGAGACAGGGAGAGAGAGACAGGGAGAGAGAGACAGGGAAGGACAGAGAGACAGGGAGAGAGAGACAGGGAGGGACAGAGAGATAGGGAGAGAGAGAGACAGGGAGAGACAGAGAGAGAGAGAGAGACAGGGAGGGACAGAGAGACAGGGAGAGACAGAGAGACAGGGAGAGACAGGGAGAGAGAGACAGGGAGGGACAGAGAGATAGGAAGAGAGAGACAGGGAGGGAGAGAGAGACAGGGAGGGACAGAGAGATAGGGAGAGAGAGACAGGGAGAGACAGAGAGACAGGGACAGAGAGACAGGGAGGGACAGAGAGACAGGGAGGGACAGAGAGATAGGGAGAGAGAGAGACAGGGAGGGAGAGAGAGACAGGGAGGGACAGAGAGATAGGGAGAGAGAGACAGGGAGAGACAGAGAGACAGGGAGAGAGAGACAGGGAGGGACAGAGAGACAGGGAGAGACAGAGAGACAGGGACAGAGAGACAGGGAGGGACAGAGAGACAGGGAGAGACAGGGAGAGAGAGAGACAGGGAGGGACAGAGAGATAGGGAGAGAGAGAGACAGGGAGGGAGAGAGAGACAGGGAGGGACAGAGAGATAGGGAGAGAGAGACAGAGAGAGAGACAGGAGAGAGACAGGGAGAGAGAGACAGGGAGGGACAGAGAGATAGAGAGAGACAGGGAGGGACAGAGAGACAGGGACAGAGAGACAGGGAGGGACAGAGAGACAGGGAGAGACAGAGAGACAGGGAGAGAGAGACAGGGAGGGACAGAGAGATAGGGAGAGAGAGACAGGGAGAGACAGAGAGACAGGGAGAGAGAGACAGGGAGGGACAGAGAGACAGGGACAGAGAGACAGGGAGGGACAGAGAGACAGGGAGAGACAGAGAGACAGGGAGAGAGAGACAGGGAGGGACAGAGAGACAGGGAGAGACAGAGAGACAGGGAGAGACAGAGAGATAGGGAGAGAGAAACAGGGAGAGACAGAGAGACAGGGAGAGAGAGACAGGGAGGGACAGAGAGATAGGGAGAGAGAGACAGGGAGAGACAGAGAGACAGAGAGAGAGAGAGACAGGGAGGGACAGAGAGACAGGGAGAGACAGAGAGACAGGGAGAGACAGAGAGACAGGGAGAGAGAGACAGGGAGGGACAGAGAGATAGGAAGAGAGAGACAGGGAGGGACAGAGAGATAGGGAGAGAGAGACAGGGAGAGACAGAGAGACAGGGAGAGACAGAGAGACAGGGACAGAGAGACAGGGAGGGACAGAGAGACAGGGAGAGAGAGACAGGGAGAGACAGAGAGACAGGGACAGAGAGACAGGGAGGGACAGAGAGACAGGGAGAGAGAGACAGGGAGGGACAGAGAGATAGGGAGAGAGAGACAGGGAGGGAGAGAGAGACAGGGAGGGACAGAGAGATAGGGAGAGAGAGACAGGGAGAGACAGAAAGACAGGGAGAGAGAGACAGGGAGGGACAGAGAGACAGGGAGAGACAGAGAGACAGGGAGAAAGAGACAGGGAGGGAGAGAGAGACAGGGAGGGACAGAGAGATAGGGAGGAGAGACAGGGAGAGACAGAGAGACAGGGAGAGAGAGACAGGGACAGAGAGACAGGGAGGGACAGAGAGACAGGGAGAGACAGAGAGACAGGGAGAGAGCGCTCCTCAGCATGGGCCCCAGCAGTGCAGTATTTAGTATTTAGTACGCAGCCATTTGTTAGAGCGGAGTTGTGGTTTGGAGTCGGATTGTCCGCACAGAATTGTCTACAATCATACAACACTTGGACGTCCTGAAGGTTCTCCGTTGGTCTCCTGGTGGAACAGAGTGATCCATCATACAGAGAGAGAGAGAGAGAGAGAGAGAGAGAACGTGTTTTTTATAATTTTTTATAAAGAACCAATAAAATGTGTTACTTGTTAATTTTAAACCCTGTTTAAAGTGTGGATTTGGGACGCAGCCCATGATTGTGTGTGATTGGTCGGTGTTGATGTGATGATGTCATCTCCATAATCTCCATCAGGCTCTCCATCAGGCTCTCCAGCGGAACAGTAGCTGATAAAAGCTCTCTCTCTCTCTCTCTCTGTCTGTCTGTTCCTGAGGGTTTGCAGTGTGCGAGTCTTCCTCTGTTCCTCTGTTCCTCTGTCCTCCTCCAGCCGCGCCCCCGAGATCTGTGTAAAAGGTGTTTTATTGGCGTGACAAATATTTACATCCGCATTGCCAAAGCTTAGAGACACGGCACAGGATAATAACAGGAGGAGAGTGAAAAAGAAAACAAACAAAAAAGCCGGTCCAGTCCAGAAAGAGTAATAATAGATAAACGTACAGCAGGTCAAATAAAAGAGTCCAGATATTTAGTCAAAGATAAAGTGAGTCTTGTGATCATGATAAAAAAGAAAAGAAAACAGAAAGTGTATGTATATACATAATAATAATAATAATAATAAAGTGATCAGTGCGTGACTGTGTGTGTGTGTGTGTGTGTGTGTGTGTGCGGGAGGATGTGAGTGTAATGCTCCTCTGGGAGCCGCTGTGTTTTACTGCATCTCGCTCCACACGGCCGCTTTAATCACCTCGTAAATCCGCGGCTTTATCGCCGTGACGGTTTGATGGATCGACACAAATTATCGTTTGGAGTCGGAGATGAAAACAGCAGCGGAGCTTTAATCACGACAAGATGCAGAACATCTCGTAAACGCTGGCGCCTGTGGATGGGCCTTTAGCATATTACACTCACACACACACACACACACACAGTTCAACATGATGTAGAGGACAAAGAGAACTCCAAATTAATTTGATGAATTTCAGAGACTCGCTACCAAATGCTCAGAGAAACCGAGTTCCAAACCTGATGATAATTTTCGCGTGACCGCGCGCCCCCGAGTGATGTTCGCCTCCCACACCGCTGCGCGTTAAACTCCAGCATGTCTCTCTATCTTTTTATACTCGCGTGCGTATGAGAGCTCCTGCAGGACAGGCTGAGGGTCGAGGCGTCTGCATCCTCGTCAGCCTCGTCTCTCACACTGGAGACTCCTTCCCTCACACTCCTCCGTTTGCATGCAGCGCGCGCCGTACACACCGCACACGCCCCTGTGAGCCAGCCGTTACCATGGAGACCATGACGTGCCAGAGCGAGCGCGTGAATATAAACCTGCACTGCCGTCAGGGGCCGTTAATCAACACCGTCTGACCAATCAGAGCGCAGGGATCGGTGTCAGTGTGTTTCTACTCTCACTGAGGGTGTGTGTGTGTGTGTGTGTGTGTGTGTGTGTGGGGCGGGGGTGTGTGTGTGGGGGGGGGGTTAAAATGTTGCGAAATGTATCGAGTTTTGTTTTTTGGTTAAAGCTGTCTCAGGTTTCATGGTGTGTGTGTGTGTGTGTGTGTGTGTGTGTGTGTGTGTGTGTGTGTGTGTGTGTGTGAGTGTGTGTGAGTGTGTGTGAGTGTGTGTGTGTGTGTGTGTGTGTACAGTAGAGTGTGCCTGTAGAGGAAACCCTGGGAGAACAATCAATCAACATTAGAGCTACTGAGCTGCACATCTGGAACCAACAAACGCTTGTGTGAGTGTGTGTGTGTGTGAGTGTGAGTGTGTGTGTGTGAGAGTGTGTGTGTGTGAGAGTGTGTGTGTGTGTGAGAGTGTGTGTGTGTGAGAGTGTGTGTGTGAGTGATCATCCAGTCTGTGAGGAATTAGCAAGCTAAAACGATAAGAAGCTAATTGTTACTGGCTAATAAGAGTTTGTTTTGTGATGCCGTCCAGCTTTCGCTACTCGCCGCTCTCACGCTGTCTCCACTCCTCCCCGGCCCTTCCCGACTTCCCCTCGTCCACTTGCCCTTGGTTAAGTGCCCTTGTTTATGGTCAGGTCTGTGTTGCAGTATCAGGTGGGGTGAAGCGCGTGAGATGAGCTGCAGATGAGGAATCCGGGTCCCGCTCCTGGGCTCGGCGTCATTTCGTAACTTTCCGTTGCACTTTTTCCAACTTGGACGTTTTCCCGACGTTCCAGAGAATCAGTGAGTTTCCCAACACCCTGCAGGACGTTCCCAAATTAGGAGAAAGTGCCCTTTTTTTTTCCAGCATCAGTTTGAAGCGGCGGTCCTCGGCCTGGCGGTGCTAACTCGGACGCTTTCACCGCGTGATTACAGAGCGTTAGAGTCGCCGCCGTTTGATTTAGTTATTTATTGATTGTGATTCTTGTAAAATGTTCCTTTTGGAATGTGTGACTGCAAGCTCCGCCCCCTGTGACAGGCCAACGGCTGTCTGAACATCTGTAGGCATCTGTATATTTACACTTCAAGTATAATAATCATTTAAACGCAATCTGTTCTTATATTCTCACCTTCAAAAGCAGAAACATCTCGAGTGCAGAAGAACTCATGTTCCTTTATGTTACTGTCAGTAAAGTTTCAGTGAAATGTCTCTCTGTCTCTGTCCTGTCCGTAGCCGAGCCAGTGGACGTGCTGAAGGTGTTGGACTTCCGCAGTTCTCCAGAGGGAATAACGAAAACGCAGGGACTGTGTCCTGTGAGGAGAGGGTCCAAACCTGACGTGGCCTACAGAGTGGACAAGGCGGCGCAGATCAGCACGACGACCAGAAAACTCTTCCCAGGTATTAAATAAACCCGCGGCAGGAGCTCCAGGCGACGCATGTGGACTCGGTTAAACGCTTATAGGGTGATATTGTGCAGTGAAGTAAGAGAAGTGAGTGAGACGTACAGCTGAGCTCTGCAGCGTCACACGGCAGCCACGCTTCAGTACTGCGGGCAGCGGCGCTGTCGTCTCAGTACCTCTGCAGGTTAGATAAGATCAGGATTAGAACATTATTAGAACAACAATCTCATGAGATATGAGCTGTGAACTTAAAACAAAGTGGCAGTGTAGGCACAGGCGGTTAAGACTCTGGGTTACTGATCAGGAGGTCGGGGGTTCGAGTCCCAGCACCACCAAGTTGCCCCTGTTGAGCCCTTGAGCAAGGCACTTAACCCTGTCTGATCCAGGGGGCGCTGTGTCCTGACCCTGCACTCTGACCCCATGTGGGGTAAGCAGAAATTACAGTTTGATGTACTTATTATTATTTAACACTCTTATCTCTGAGTTGCAGTAACACATTTTGACCAGAGAGGTCTCCACATTCACCGTTGCTTTAGTGTTTGACACGGATAATGTTTAAAGTTTTAAATCTAATATTATAATATAATTAAATTGTATTATATTTTACACTTCAGTTCAGTATTGGATTTCTTGATGTGTTTTGAACAGGAAACTGACAGAGCAGATTGTGATCTATAAACTCTAAAATGTATAGAAATTCTTTGTATATATCTGAACTTCATTTGTGTTTTCTAATAATTTCTCGGATTTTTCTTTTTAAAATCCTGAAACAATGAAACACTTCACTTTATTTCTTCACGCGCTCCTTCCTTTATTTATATATCCAGTGCTAGCACTAGCGCCGCTAAGTCTGTGTTAACCACAGCTGTGTTGGTGAACGTGTTTATTGTGCTCATTCGTTATAAAGAGTTTATTTACACATTTACAGCCCGCGGCGTCTC
This sequence comes from Clarias magur, assembly GCA_013621035.1. Lineage (NCBI taxonomy): Eukaryota > Metazoa > Chordata > Actinopteri > Siluriformes > Clariidae > Clarias > Clarias magur. The sequence continues at coordinate 767,026 of QNUK01000332.1, forward strand.
GTTAACGAAGCTTTCTCAGGATTAGAAGAAGTACAAATTATCCTCCACTCAGCCTGAAGCAGGACGCTACGATAACGTCCCGATTTTTGTCTTAGCTAAGATTTATTTTCAGCTTTTGGGACTTTTTTTACTCTCAGGTCTGTTTGTGGTTTTTATTTTTCATTTACAGCTTCATAAACTTAATGTGGAGGAAACACGGCTATTTAACTCGTTAAACTCTCGTACAGGTTCCGCTGCTTCTCCACAGGAGGCGATATAGAGGCTCGTTAATTTGCCCTTAAATCACGTTTACTGTCCCGAGACTTCTGCATCCTGGTAATAATTGTTTTAGAGAACGTTGCGCTACTCTCTCCTTACATTCAGCTCAGCGTGTCAACAGCACGTCACAGCGTCCCACGGTGTCCCGTCCTCCACTGATCCGTTTCCCGTTACACAACAACTACATTAGCATTAGCTCTAAAACCGTACTTCCTGACTGGTAATGATGACGTCACATGATTTATTTGCAGCTGGAGTATTTCCTGAAGATTTCTCCATCCTCATGACCATCAGGCCCAAAGCTGGAACTCAGGCCTTCCTCTTATCCATCTATGACGATAAGGGCCTGCAGCAGCTGGGCGTGGAGATCGGACGCACGCCAATCTTCCTGTACGAAGATCAGAATGGAAAACCCGCGCCGGAAAATTATCCGTTATTCCGGAACATTAACCTCTCCGATGGAAAGTAAGTCAGTCTGATGCAGACAGACGCTCTGTAACAGCCTCACACCGTTAATTACACTGTACACTGATAAACACCAACAAACCTTTACACCTGGATATATTTATACCATCGGCACCGTCCTGAGTGTGTGTCTCTGGGTCCTGAGCGTGTGTCTCTGTGTCCTGAGCGTGTGTCTCTGTATCCTGAGTGTGTGTCTCTGGGTCCTGAGTGTGTGTCTCTGTATCCTGAGCGTGTGTCTCTGTATCCTGAGTGTGTGTCTCTGGGTCCTGAGTGTGTGTCTCTGGGTCCTGAGCGTGTGTCTCTGTGTCCTGAGCGTGTGTCTCCGTATCCTGAGTGTGTGTCTCTGCGTCCTGAGCGTGTGTCTCTGGGTCCTGAGTGTGTGTCTCTGGGTCCTGAGCGTGTGTCTCTGTGTCCTGAGCGTGTGTCTCTGTATCCTGAGTGTGTGTCTCTGGGTCCTGAGTGTGTGTCTCTGGGTCCTGAGCGTGTCCTGATGTGTCTCTGGTGTCTCTGAGCGTGTCTGTGTGTCCTGAGTGTGTCTCTGGGTCCTGTGTCTCTGTGTCCTGTAGGTCTCTGGGTCCTGAGTGTGTGTCTCTGGGTCCTGAGTGTCTTCTCTGTGTCCTGAGCTGTCTCCATCCTGAGTGTGGCCCTGAGTGTGTGTGTGTGTCTCTGAGTGGTCCTGAGTGTGTCTCTGGTCCTGAGTGTGTCTCTGTCCTGAGTTTGTCTCCTGAGTTTGTCTCTGCGTCCTGAGTGTGTGTCTCTGGGTTTTGAGTGTGTCTCTGGGTCCTGAGCGTGTGTCTCTGCGTCCTGAGCGTGTGTCTCTGCGTCTTGAGCGTGTGTCTCTGTATCCTGAGTGTGTGTCTCTGGGTCCTGAGTGTGTGTCTCTGTATCCTGAGTGTGTGTCTCTGCGTCCTGAGTGTGTGTCTCTGCGTCCTGAGTGTGTGTCTCTGGGTCCTGAGCGTGTGTCTCTGTATCCTGAGTGTGTGTCTCTGGGTCCTGAGTGTGTGTCTCTGGGTCCTGAGTGTGTGTCTCTGTATCCTGAGCGTGTGTCTCTGTATCCTGAGTGTGTGTCTCTGGGTCCTGAGTGTGTGTCTCTGGGTCCTGAGCGTGTGTCTCTGTATCCTGAGTGTGTGTCTCTGGGTCCTGAGTGTGTGTCTCTGGGTCCTGAGTGTGTGTCTCTGTATCCTGAGCGTGTGTCTCTGTATCCTGAGTGTGTGTCTCTGGGTCCTGAGTGTGTGTCTCTGGGTCCTGAGCGTGTGTCTCTGGGTCCTGAGCGTGTGTCTCTGTATCCTGAGTGTGTGTCTCTGGGTCCTGAGTGTGTCTCTCTGCGTCCTGAGTGTGTGTCTCTGTGTCCTGAGTGTGTCTCTGGGTCCTGAGTGTGTCTCTGCGTCCCGAGTGTCTCTCTGCGTCCTGAGTGTGTCTGTGCGTCCTGAGTGTGTGTCTCTGGGTCCTGAGTGTGTCTCTGCGTCCTGAGTTTGTCTCTGCGTCCTGAGTGTGTGTCTCTGGGTTTTGAGTGTGTCTCTGGGTCCTGAGCGTGTATCTCTGCGTCCTGAGCGTGTGTCTCTGCGTCTTGAGCGTGTGTCTCTGTATCCTGAGTGTGTGTCTCTGGGTCCTGAGTGTGTGTCTCTGTATCCTGAGTGTGTGTCTCTGGGTCCTGAGTGTGTGTCTCTGGGTCCTGAGCGTGTGTCTCTGTGTCCTGAGCGTGTGTCCCTGCGTCCTGAGCGTGTGTCTCTGGGTCCTGAGCGTGTGTCTCTGCGTCTTGAGCGTATGTCTGCATCCTGAGTGTGTGTCTCTGGGTCTTGAGTGTGTCTCTGCGTCCTGAGTGTGTGTCTCTGCGTCCTGAGTGTGTGTCTCTGTGTCCCGAGTGTCTCTCTGCGTCCTGAGTGTGTCTGTGCGTCCTGAGTGTGTGTCTCTGGGTCCTGAGTGTGTCTCTGCGTCCTGAGTGTGTGTCTCTGCATCCTGAGTGTGTGTCTCTGGGTTTTGAGTGTGTGTCTTTGGGTCCTGAGTGTGTGTCACTGGGTCCTGAGCGTGTGTCTCTGCGTCTTGAGCGTATGTCTGCATCCTGAGTGTGTGTCTCTGGGTCTTGAGTGTGTCTCTGCGTCCTGAGTGTGTGTCTCTGCGTCTTGAGCGTATGTCTGCATCCTGAGTGTGTGTCTCTGGGTCTTGAGTGTGTCTCTGCGTCCTGAGTGTGTGTCTCTGCGTCCTGAGTGTGTGTCTCTGTGTCCCGAGTGTCTCTCTGCGTCCTGAGTGTGTCTGTGCGTCCTGAGTGTGTGTCTCTGGGTCCTGAGTGTGTCTCTGCGTCCTGAGTGTGTGTCTCTGCGTCCTGAGTGTGTGTCTCTGGGTTTTGAGTGTGTGTCTTTGGGTCCTGAGTGTGTGTCACTGGGTCCTGAGTGTTTGTTTCTGGGTCCTGAGTGTGTGTCTTTGGGTCCTGAGTGTGTGTCACTGGGTCCTGAGTGTTTGTTTCTGGGTCCTGAGTGTGTGTCTTTGGGTCCTGAGTGTGTGTCTCTCTGCGTCCTGAGTGTGTGTCTCTGTGTCCTGAGTGTGTCTCTGGGTCCTGAGTGTGTCTCTGCGTCCCGAGTGTCTCTCTGCGTCCTGAGTGTGTCTCTGGGTCCTGAGCGTGTGTCTCTGCGTCTTGAGCGTATGTCTGCGTCCTGAGTGTGTGTCTCTGTTTCCTGAGTGTGTGTCTCTGCGTCTTGAGTGTGTGTCTTTGGGTCCTGAGCGTGTGTCTCTGGGTCCTGAGTGTTTGTTTCTGGGTCCTGAGTGTATGTCACTGGGTCCTGAGTGTATGTCACTGGGTCCTGAGTGTGGGTCTCTGGGTCTTGAGTGTGTATTTCTGGGTCTTGAGTGTGTGTCTCTGCGTCCTGAGTGTATGTCTGCTTCTTGAGTGTGTGTCTCTGCGTCCTGAGCGTGTGTCTCTGGGTCCTGAGCGTGTGTCTCTGGGTCTTGAGTGTGTCTCTGCGTCCTGAGTGTGTGTCTCTGCGTCCTGAGTGTGTGTCTCTGCGTCCTGAATGTGTCTCTCTGCATCCTGAGTGTGTCTCTCTGCGTCCTGAGTGTGTGTCTCTGTGTCCTGAATGTGTCTCTCTGCACCCTGAGTTTATGTCTTTGCGTCCTGAGTGTGTGTTTCTGGGTCTTGAGTGTGTCTCTGCGTCCTGAGTGTGTGTCTCTGCGTCCTGAGTGTGTGTCTCTGTGTCCCGAGTGTCTCTCTGCGTCCTGAGTGTGTCTGTGCGTCCTGAGTGTGTGTGTCTCTGGGTCCTGAGTGTGTCTCTGCGTCCTGAGTGTGTGTCTCTGCGTCCTGAGTGTGTGTCTCTGGGTTTTGAGTGTGTGTCTTTGGGTCCTGAGAGTGTGTCTCTCTGCGTCCTGAGTGTGTGTCTCTGTGTCCTGAGTGTGTCTCTGGGTCCTGAGTGTGTCTCTGCGTCCCGAGTGTCTCTCTGCGTCCTGAGTGTGTCTGTGCGTCCCGAGTGTGTGTCTCTGGGTCCTGAGTGTGTCTCTGCGTCCTGAGTTTGTCTCTGCGTCCTGAGTGTGTGTCTCTGGGTTTTGAGTGTGTCTCTGGGTCCTGAGCGTGTGTCTCTGCGTCTTGAGCGTATGTCTGCGTCCTGAGTGTGTGTCTCTGTTTCCTGAGTGTGTGTCTCTGCGTCTTGAGTGTGTGTCTTTGGGTCCTGAGCGTGTGTCTCTGGGTCCTGAGTGTTTGTTTCTGGGTCCTGAGTGTGTGTCTCTGGGTCTTGAGTGTGTATTTCTGGGTCTTGAGTGTGTGTCTCTGCGTCCTGAGTGTATGTCTGCTTCTTGAGTGTGTGTCTCTGCGTCCTGAGCGTGTGTCTCTGGGTCCTGAGCGTGTGTCTCTGGGTCTTGAGTGTGTCTCTGCGTCCTGAGTGTGTGTCTCTGCGTCCTGAGTGTGTGTCTCTGCGTCCTGAATGTGTCTCTCTGCGACCTGAGCGTGTGTCTCTGCGTCCTGAGCGTGTGTCACTGCGTCCTGAATGTGTGTCTCTGCGTCCTGTGTGTGTGTCTCTGCGTCCTGAATGTGTCTCTCTGCGTCCTGAGTGTGTGTCTCTGTTTCTACATCCTGTTTCTGTGTCCTGAGTGTATTCCCATGTCCTGAGCGTGTCTTTGTGTCCTGTGTGTTTTCTGCATCTTGCTTGTGTCTCTGCGTCCTGAATGTATGTCTGCATCCTGAGTGTCTCTGCATCCCTACTGTGATTCTGAATCCTGAGCGTCTCTGTGTCCTTACTGTGTCTCTGCGTCGTAATCGTATCTCTGTGTCCTGAGTGTGTATTTCCAGTCTAATGATCTCTCTGTGCTCTGAGCATGTCTCTGTGTCCTCAGCATGTCTGTGCACTTACCATTTCTGTGCAACATAAGTGTGTCTTCGCATGCTAAGCATGACTGCGCGTCCTGAGCGTCTCAGTGTAGGGTGTGGCTCTTCTTTCTGACCGTGTCTCTGTATGTGAGCATAAGTCTGTTTTTTTCTAAGCATGTCTTTGTGTTCTGAGCATACTCCACGTGTCCTCAGTGTGTCTGTGTGTCCCTAAATTGTCTCTCTGTTTTATGCAATCCTTTGTATTCCTAATATATTTCTGTATTCATGTGTTTTGTGTTTCTGCATCCTGAGCGTGTCTCTCTGTCCTGAGTGCTTCTCTGTGTCCTAGTTTGTCTTTTCATCCTGACCATGTCTCTGTCTCCTGACTGTGTCCTGAGCGTGTCTCTGTGTCTTGTCCGTGTCTCCGTGTCCTGAGCGTGTCTCTGCGTTAGCTCGTGGCTCCTGTATAATTACAGGTCTGAGTTTGAGTCGGTGGTTTCGAACCTGCAGCACTGTGAGCGTTCCTCCTCGTCCTCCTCCTCCTCGTCCTCCTCGTCCTCCTCCTCGTCCTCAGGATGTTTGTTGTGGAACGCGCTCGGTCCTCTCTCGGGGTTCTGTTGCGCCTCGAGCGCTGCAGCTTGCTGTGGATTTTCGGGATGTCTAAGTGCCGATGTTGTGGATTTTGGAGCAGATCATTACAGCGAATTTCCACGGCTCAGTCTGGAACAGATTCCCCGAGCTGTGATTTGTTGAAACGTGATTTGCAGTTAAGGGACGGAAAACGTTCACGTGAGAGGATAAACGCTCGCAGCTGGAGAATTGATCAGGCTGTCAGCACTCGCGCCCATGACCAGACTGACGACTGAGTGTTTTATTTACATCATTACTGCGCGTATCGGCTCCACCCGAAGCACAGGGCTCTGGAGATGTGGAGTTACACAAGGTGTATAGTTCAGCTGCTGCAAAAATATTGACACCCTTCCACCCCGTTTATCTGTGGGACGAGATTAATTCCCACTACACTATACACACGTGAGGTTTGTCATAATTAGTGTATGCTGGATTTCCTGAACTTAAGTGCTTTGTGTGTGTGTGTGTGTGTGATTTCTGCTGGAGTGGAGAGCAGGATTAAATCCAGCAGTTTCATCCTCCCATATTGCTTTTTTCCCCCATAAACTCTTGGTTTGGTTCTCAGGTGGCACCGCGTGGCGATCAGCGTGGAGAAGAAATCCATCACCATGATCGTCGACTGTAAGAAGAAAATCTCCAAGCCTCTGGACAGAAGTAAGAGACCCGTCATCAGCACGGACGGCATCACGGTGTTCGGCACCAGGATCCTGGACGAGGAGGTGTATGAGGTAAGAACAGCATGCTGGGTAGGTCTGAGTGCTCCACGTTCCTCTAAACACCGCACTGTGTGTTTCCATCATCCTGTGTTTATGGGAATGTTCAGGCTTCCAACGTGACCTGGAAAACCTGCACACTGACAGACAAGTTCTACAGTCATGGAAAAAAAAAAGCACCTGGAAACTGGATGAGAACCTGGACGAGAGCTTTAGGGAACGTTATATAAGCTGCTCCTTCACGCCATGGAAACTGTTTTCTGCTGATTTTATTTCTTTATGCAGTCAGTTGAGGATAAAATTCGCTGAACTAATCAACACTTTCGGCCGTGTTCGCGTCGGTTCGAACCCTGACCTGAAACTACAGCTTCCTGTGTGATGATGGATTGACACACACACACACACACACACACACACACACACACACACACACACACCTGTACAACACCTGTGTAAACTGTTTGGGCAGCATGAGGAACCCAGACCGTTACTGTAGATCGTCTGTCACACGTGGTTTGTGCGTTTATTCTGCGCACCTACAGTTCTCTGATTCTTCAGCATTTATTGTAGCAAAAAGTCCTCCAGGCTGCGTCGTCTCCCTCCGAACGTCCCGTTATACAGAGAGGTGAAATACACTGTGTGTGTGGAGCGGAACTGCCTCTGGCATGCTGCATGGACACGTCTGCATCCTTTACACCAAATGTAGAATAATAGTAATAATAATAATAATCATTAAAAAAACAAACCCGTACAGCTTCTCCTCATCTGACCTTCACATGCACATGTTGTGCTTTTCAAGTGAGACCATTTATTTATTTATTTATTTATTTAAAAGCTTATTATTTTTTTAATAGCCTCTGTGGAGTCTCAATGCTAAAAAAAAAGAACCATGACCAACAGTAGAGCGGCTGTATGAAACACACACACACACACACACACACAGAACAAGCGTGATGCTGCGTGGATCCTCACACTCCCACCTTCTGACCTTCTGCACGTCTGCGTGTGTTTCGTCTCGGTGTGACGCCTGAGGTCTTTTAATAAACACCTCCAGATGTCCGTCACAATCGAATGACGCGGCTTTAGCGTTTAGCGCGTGAGGGTGGAGACGCCCACTGACACACCCCGACCTGGACGTGTGACTCGCCTCACGCTGCGACCGCTCCAGAGGACTGGAGTGACCAGTTACATTTACTGAAGTAACTTGTTTTTAAATGACTTCTATGATTAGTTTTACTGCATCAGACTTTTTAACTTTCACTGAGTAGATTTGTGAAGAAGAAGCGCGACTCTGACTCGCTACACTCGCCACTTTCGATCCTGCACTCTGTGTGTTCGCCAGAGAAATGCAGCCGGTGGAGCTACAGCACCATGTGACTGTGTTTCACCAATCAGATGTAGCAACAATAATCACATGACTCCGTTTGTGCAATCAGCCGCAGTAACAGTGACCACATGGAGTCACATGACCACACAGAAAGGGGGAGGGGGAGGGGGAGGAGTCTGCCGTGGTAGACAGTGAAGCAGACATGTCGCGGTTACTTTAGCAGTTTTATTTAACGCTCCAGTCTTCACACATATCATTAGTAAATATATATTATATAAATATATTTCATTTTCTTACATTAGTTCTGCAGGACAGTTTGTGGTTCAGTGAGACTCTTGTTTGTTCGAATGTTATTATCAAATCTGCTGAGTCATTTACAGGGCGACTGAATATACAGTATATCTTACACACAGGAAATAGTCTACACACACACACACACACACACACACACGTTACCTACAGGAGGGATTTATTACAAAAGCTTTATGTTGTGAAACAGGGAGATCAGGACATTTGTGTGTTTCTTATTCATTAATTGGCTACTTTGTAAAGATATTTATTTTTATTTATTTATTTTATAAATGTCATTTAATTTAATGTATTATTTGGAATATCTTTTGTTATCATTTTGTCTGACTGCTCACATAACGTACGATGAAACAGTCGCTCTGTACTTGAGTATCGTTTCACAGAATATTTTTTACTCTTACTTGAGTAATACAATACTTGAGTTTGGCTCATCTACCCACCTCCGGACCGCAGACATCACTCGCATCACTCATATGTGGCACACACACACACACACACACACACACACACACACACACACACACACACACACTGCACAGGCATTTCAAAATAAACTGAAGTGTAGGTCATTTGATTGTATTGAAAAGAGAAAGCATCGTGAGTAAAACACTGTGGATTGTCTTTGACCTGATGGACAGCACCGTGCCGTGTCCCCCGAGCCACGCCCAGGTCGGACCTCCTTGTGTTTAGCTCTGTCATTTTCATGAGCATGCGTTCACTTTTTCACGCTAGTTAACGCTGGCCTGCGGCGTGAGGTCTGAAGTGTGTGTATTTTCCCTGGACCTGATATTCCATTAGCCGTTAGCTACGTTAGCTTCTGAGCGCTAGCTTCACAAATAAAGACGTCATCGATTCGGTTCTGTTTGCCAGCCGGGTTCTGTTGCAGACGAGGAACAGGAAGTGAACGAGATGCTAAGTCGCCTCGGAGCAGTTCCATGTGTTTTCACTGAGGAATCGTTTTTTTTTATCAAGAATTTAAACTGAACACAAACATAAAGTAGCGGTTAGCTTGTCCTGCTTCAAGTAAACACCGCGAGTCATAAACACTGAGATCTTCAGGGAATGTTTATGAAGGACTAAACAGATGAAGTGTGTTGTGTTAAGTCACATCGTCTGCGCTAGTCAGTCGCGTCCCGGGTGGAGATGAGGTCCTGTGTCTCCTGCATGCTAACGCTAACGTGTGCTGCGCTGTCTGTTTGATGTTATCTGGAGGAATGTGTTTAATAAGAACGTTCTGCTGTACACGTCTGTGGCGTGAGGACAAAGCTATGCTACACTGCGCGGTGCTAGTCAGGGCTACATGGTGTATATATATTAAATCTCATTCTGGTTAATCGCTCTTAAGAATGCTTTACTGTGTTATTTTATATTAAATCAAAGCTAACTGGCGTCTTTAAGCCTTAGCATGTTGGGAAAACCTTTTGTTTTAGTTGATTATTGAACAAACTGTACAGAACTTCTGCCTCTTTATTCCAGACTTTATGTTGGGTTGTTTTCATATTTTTCCGTATTGCTCGTGCCCTTTACGGAGCGGCCGAACCACCGGTTTATAGTTTTGGATCGAGTTGCAGGACTCCGCTGCTCTTTTGCACAATGAGAGAGAAGAAAACGTCTCCCCTGACAATCCGCTCCATCTGTTTGTCTTTACTCGGTTTTTTCAGCTCGTAATGAACGAGGCTTAAACGTCGCTCGGCTGCGGA
>QNUK01000332.1:781715-784936 GCA_013621035.1 Clarias magur
CTTCTACTCAAAGCTGTACAGTAGTGAGTGGTCAGAAGCACATGCAATGGAGGAAACCTTCTTGAAAAACCTGCCCAAGCTGTCAGAAGAAGCTGCCACTGACTGGCGGCAGAACTGACACTGGCAGAGATTCAGAAGGCCCTCCAAGGCCTGAAGAACGGGCGGGCGCCGGGTATAGACGGTCTCCCTGTAGAGTTCTACAAGGCGTTTTGGTCCGTAATAGGACAGGATGTACTAGAGGTGTTGCAGGACAGCGTGAAAGAAGGAAAGCTCCCGGTGAGCTGCAGGAGGGCTGTCCTGACCTTACTGCCAAAAAAGGGAGACCTGACGCACCTGGGGAACTGGCGCCCGGTATCACTGCTGTGCACTGACTACAAACTACTCTCAAAAGCATTAGCCTCAAGACTGACAAAGGTACTGGAGCAGGTCATTCATCACGACCAGACGTACTGCGTGCCTGCTAGGTCCATCTTTGATAACATACACTTAATCCGTGATATTTTGGATGTCTCTAGACTGCTAGGCTTATTTTGTTGGACCAGGAAAAAGCTTTCGACCGGGTTGAACACAAATACTTGTGGAAGGTGCTGGAAAGCTTCGGGTTCAACCCAGATTTCATAACAATGATAAAGACACTGTACAGTGACATTGAGAGTGTACTGAAGGTTAATGGTGGTTTATGTGTCCCTTTTAAAGTACACAGAGGTATTAGACAAGGCTGCTCTCTGTCAGGAATGCTATATTCTTTAGCGATCGAACCTCTTTAATGCAAACACACTACCAGGGGGTTTAATGTGGAAAAAGACTGGTTTTAAATACTTGGGTGTCTACCTGGGCAGCGCTGAGTTTTTAAACAAAAACTGGGATGGAACTGTTGAAAATATAAAAGGCAGATTAAACAGATGGAAGTGGTTGGTCCCAAAAATGTCCTACAGAGGACGAGTGCTGGTCATCAACAACCTAGCAGCATCGTCCCTGTGGCACAAGCTGGCATGTATGGACCCACCACCAAACCTGCTAGCAAGCATACAGGCCCTACTGGTAGACTTCTTCTGGGACAAACTTGTCAAATCAAGAATTTTAATTGATTTTAATCTTTACTCTCTCTCTCTCTCTCTCTCTCTCTCTGTCTCTGATTTGTTGTGTCTGTTGTTGTTTTTCTCAGTTGAATTAAACACGGTTGTGAGTCTCCTCTCGTACACGTTGTCCTTCTCCTCCTCCTGTTGAGGGAACGCTGTGTTTTTTCTTCTCCTCATCTTTTTCTGAAACTGACCTCCTGTGGAGAGAGAGCTTCTATTACACACACACACACACACACACACACACACACACACACACACACACACACACACACACACACACACACACACTTTCACTTCTGTTCTCCCTGTCTGTGTGTGTGTGTGTGTGTGTGTGTGTGTGTGTGTGTGTGTGTGTGTGTGTGTGTGTTTTGTCCACTGCTGGGAAACACATTGTGTGGTGTTACAGTTCCCAGTGTAGTGATAAGCTCAGGCCTGCTGCTGCTGCTGCTGCTGCTGCTGTTAGGAGAGACGCTCCACAGAGAGACCGGCTGTATTTCATCCCTGCTCTCACACACACACTCTCTCACACTCTCACACACACACACTCTCACACACACACACACACACACACACACACACACACACACACACACACACACACACACACACACACACACACACAACACACACTCACACTCACACACTCACACACTCACGCACTCATACACACACACACACACACTCACACACATACACATACACACACACACACACACACACACACTCCCCCACACGCATGACACGCACTCACACACACGCACTCACACACACGCACTCACACACACGCACTCACACACACGCACTCACACACACGCACTCACACACACACACACACACACACACACACACACACACACACACACACACACACACACACACACACACACACACACACACACACACACTCTGTCTCTCTGCACCCTCTGATTATACTCAGCACGTCTCTTTGCTCCACAGTAACCTGATGTTCAGTGATTATTCAGTGTAATGATGATTTAATAAGCGTTTAATTACAGTTATGTTCGGCTCAGTGATGTGAGACACTTTATAACCTGTCTGTCCCCGTCAGTCAGAGGAAGCAGAAAGAACTAACACTAGACTCTCTCTCTGTCTCTCTCTCCGTCTCTCCCTGTCTGTCTCTCTCTCTGTCTCTCTCTCTGTCTCTCTCTCTGTCTCTCCCTGTCTGTCTCTCTCTCTGTCTCTCTCTCTGTCTCTCCCTGTCTGTCTCTCTCTCTGTCTCTCTCTCCGTCTCTCCCTGTGTGTCTCTCTCTCTCTGTCTCTCTCTCCGTCTCTCCCTGTCTGTTTCTCTCTCTGTCTCTCTCTCTGTCTCTCCCTGTCTGTGTCTAATCAGCGTCTCTTCCTCTACAGTTTGCTGACTTGATACCGATTGTCTCTGTCCAGTCAGTTTCTCATGTTATTTTCTTGTAGCATGTCCCTCTGTCCCACTTCCCTCTGTCCACACCTGACTGAAAGGCTCATTATGCGAGTCTTCATGCGCGTCTTCATGCGCGTCTTCATGCGCGTCTCTGTCCTCTCTGGTGTGAATTACAGATTATTCATGTGCCTCCTCACACAGTTTTCCTAAACAAAAAGGAAAACCGAAAATGTAAATGAAGACATTGTTTCCTGTAAATGAGTGAGTGAGATGATGGTCAGATCATTTTGAAGTAAAAACTCCAGACTACGAGATGCAGGTCCCTAAAGTCTTCTACACAAATGTTACGTGTTTTGTCCCTTTATTTCAGTGACTTATTTCCACATAACTGTTATTTTCTCCAAAACACAATCTTGTACACACACATGCTGCTGACAGATTACTGAGAACCAGCTTGTGTGAATACAGTGTAATTAAACTTTACTCATTTATATCTTCATGAGGAACTGAAGTGTTAACGAGTCGTTCAGTCTAACGAGCAGATCACACTCTCTGTAAGCAGCTGCTGACTTCAAAGTCTCTCCTCCATAGCAAGTCTCTCTCTCTCTCTCTCTCTCTGATTCTGTCTCCCTAACCAGTCTGAGTTGATCTCGTCTTAATGAGTGGCCCTTCATAATGAACTGCTGTCTCTAACGAGTCACTTTCTCTCCAATGAGTTGCTCTCTCTCTCTCTCTCTCTCGCTAACGAGCTGCTCTTCAAGTCT
>QNUK01000333.1:0-40000 GCA_013621035.1 Clarias magur
GCTGGATGACGTCCATCAGTGTTATCTGGATCAGAGAGAGCTTCTGCTCGCTCCCAGCATCAGGTCCACCATCACTGAGCTGACGGGACAGTACAACAAGGACCACTGCGCTCTAGTACACACACACACACACACACACACACACACACACATGCGCACGGTCCAGAGCTACAGCACTGTTTTGTGATTGTGATTTATGATTTATTCCCACTGACACTTTGTTAGTTGTATTCATTGTTAATAAATTAGCGCTGATGCTAAGTCTTTCCTCATGCTAGCTGCTGTAAATACGATGAGTGAGTTTGTTTACATTTGTGATGTTAGAGCTGACGGCTCAGTGTTTACAGAATCCATGTGTGTGTTTGTGTGCGTGTTGTTCAGGTGCGTAGCGGCTGTGCGTTCATGGTGCACGTGTGTCAGGACGAGCATCAGCTTTACAACGAGTTCTTCTCCAAACCGACAGTCAAGCTGGAGTGAGTGACGCTGCGTTGGCGCTCTTCTTTAGTTTGATGATGTCACCGCATTTTCATTTGATGAACGTGCGTGTGTGCGTTTGTTTTTGTTTGTTCTTGTCAGCGAGCTGCTGGAGAAGCTGTGCATGTCCCTGTACGACGTCCTGCGGCCGCTCATCATCCACGTGGTCCACCTGGAGACGCTGTCGGAGCTCTGCAGCATCCTGAAGAACGAGATGCTGGAGGACCACGTGCACAACAACGGTACGGCCTCTGCTCCTGCGTGGCTGGGAGGGCTGGGGCTGCTGACCTGGAAGTGTGACGTGTGACGTGTGTGTGTGTGTGTGTGTGTGTGTGCGCGTGCGCGTGTGTAGCGGTGCAGTTGTGTGCGTTTGACACCGTGGTGAAACAGATGCTGGAGGACGTTCAGGAGCGACTCGTCTACAGGACACACATCTACATCCAGACCGACATCAGCGGGTACAACCCTGCACCGGGAGACCTGGCCTACCCCGACAAACTGCAGATGATGGAGGTCTCTCTCTCACACACACACACACACACACACACACACACACACACACACACACACACTGGACCTGTACGGGTAGTCCCCTTACTTACGAATGAGATCTGTTCCAGCACCACCTTCACAAGTCAGATTTGTTCTTATGTCAGACAAAGTGAGTCTTGTTCGCCTCTGACAGGAATATTTAATAAATAATAGTAAATATTTGTTTCTGGTGCAATGCGGTGTCTATCTTTTGTAAAACACACGTGAGCTACTTCTGTTATTGACCCAGAAGGAGAATCGCAGTCTGTTCGTATCTGTGGAAATTCAAGACTCGAATGTTTGAAGGTTGGTGAAGCCCTTGTACAGACCACGTCACTCGGGTGCTAAGACGCCGTGTTATTATGTTTCAGAAAATCGCCCAGTCTCTCAAGGAGGAGCAGGTGAGACTCGACGCCTCCTTCAGCGACGTCCAGCTAGAGGACGCCGAGTCCAGGAAGATCGGGAATACAGGTGTGTGTTTTTATTAAAGAGACGCTGGAAGAACATGTGTATGGGGTGGGGCCCGACCGGCCGTGTTTGGGGTGTTGGGGTGTGGCCCGAGCGATGGTCTCTGGGGTGACACGTGAGTGTTTATTTGGTCCGAGGCTGGACTGGGTGTTACAGTTCTGTGGGATAAACCGCATAGACAGTGCCGTGACCCAGAATGCCATGCTGTGTCTCCTCTGTGTGGGCGGGGCTATTCATTATCAACTGTTTAACTTTTGCGTTCTTACTCGTCCACCAGGAGGCGTTTCTCCTGCTGATCTACACGGGATGTGGTACCCGACAGTCAGACGCACGTTACTGTGTCTATCGAAACTCTACCGCTGCATTGACGTGAGTCCACACACACACACACACACACACACACACACACACACGCGCGCACACCTTCTCTGATTATTATAAGGCCTGTATTTACACTTGGTTGTGTGTTCGTTTCTCTTTGGCAGCGGGCGGTGTTTCAGGGTCTGTCCCAGGAGGCGCTGTCAGCCTGTATCGTGTCTCTGCTTAAAGCTTCTGAGTTCATCCAGAAGAACAAGGTGAGGAGGAGGATGGCGGGGGGGGGGGCGGTTTGGGGGGGGGGCGTTCAGTGTTCCCCTAAACCAGCCTCATACACTGAGACCCCTGGACCTCCTGATTAAACGCCCTCTTTACATACAGCGATATGGGGTCGTATTCAGGGTTACCATGACAACCTTCTAGATCCCATAAACAGATGTACGTTTAGTGTCTCAGCGTAATCGCGTCTCCTCATCACCTCCACGCGTCCGTGTTAGCCAGCATGTTCAATCTAAAATGTTTATTTTTCATTTTTTTTCTTCGTATCTCTGATATTCACAGACCCAGATTGACGCGCAGCTGTTCCTCATCAAGCACCTCCTGATTATGAGAGAGCAGATCGCACCGTTCCACACCGACTTCGCCATTAAAGAAATCTCACTGGATCTGAAGAAAACCAGAGGTGGGTGTGGTCACATGAATAAACCAACCATGCAGAATGAGTTGACGCAGTTTAAAGGCGTTTTCACATCGCGCACAGGAACCGTTGTTGATAATAATAATAATAATAATAATAATAATAATAATAATATTTTCCGTCCTCAGGTACCCTCACATATTTTTACTCTCCGATAGATGGCAGTGGTGCTAATATTATTGATAACTTGTGGGAAAAAAATGTCAACGACACTCTCACTCTCGTTCTCGCCCTCGCCCGCTCCGCACACAGGGACATTTTTGTGGGGACCTTTTCCGTGTTCAGTTATGATGGGCTTCCGTATCTGATTTGATCCGTGCCCGAGTACGCTCTGCCATGCCTGATCGCACCTCTTCAGGTGGACTCCTTTTTCTTTTCCTAAACCTTTAGGTTCGTGTTCTACCAAGAGCCGCATTGGGTGGTTGCCTAGCAACAGCATTCTCTTAACTCTACTCCACACATCATGTTTGAACTAAAGCAAGCGTCTTAGCTAAACTCGTGTTTTTGTTCTTTGGCGACGCTTGCGTTAGCGCTGTTTACCGTTCAGGAGAACGAGCTGGACTCGAGCGACCCCTGACCTGTCTGCTGCTCAGAGGTCACGTGTCTAAACCCTTGTAGCAGTAACGCAAAAAATAACCGAACAACCCAACACACATCTTACCAATACACAGACCCTTCAGAAAAAGAAAAGTAGTACGATGTAAATTATATTACTCTCATATTTCTAATTGTATCACATTATTATCATGTACATCAATATGTAACATACAGCAACAAATTTAGTGTTAAAATATTTATACAAGTTTTTCTTTTCTTGAAGTGTGTCTGCATTTCTTTGGCTGACTCTGTACATGTGTGCGAGTGTGCGCTCGCGTCTATAACGGTGCAGTAACGTAGCCTGATGTGATCCGCTGTTCCTCTCAGACGCCGCGTTTAAGATCCTGAACCCCAGAGCCGTGCCCAAGTTCTTCCGTCTGAACAGCCACAACGCCATCCTGGAGTTCCTGCTCGAGGTACCGCGCTTCTCACTCCTGGTTATTTATCCCAGTGTGTGTTGGGTTCTCACTGAGTGTTTGTGTACACACACACACACACACACACACACACACACACTTCTTAGGGAACTCCAGAGATCAAAGAGCACTACATTGACTCGAAGAAGGACGTGGACCGGCACCTGAAGTCCAGCTGTGAGCAGTTCATCCAGCAGCAGACTCGCATGTTCGTGGGAAATCTGGAGGAGTTTCTCACCAAGGTGGGTTTGGAATACATCTCGCGCGCACACACACACACACACACACACACACACACACACACACAATAATGAAAAGTATGTGCAATATTCTGTACAATAATGTATCGAAGAACCAAGACGTGTGTGTGAGAATGTCAGGGGTGCACATACTTTTGACCTCACAGCGTACAGGACTGATGTTTATCTGTACATGTGTTCAGGTGTCCGCGTTGAAGGCGATGGCGGTGGGAGGAGGGCCGAACTACCAGCTCTCCCAGCAGCCCTGGGCTCAGCCTGGTGTGTGAGACGTCATCAGTGTGTCGCATTACGGTGTCGGTGTGTTCTCTACCTGTCTGTGGTGACCTGTTCCGTGTGTGTGTGTGTGTGTGTAGCGAAGATCAATGACCTGGTGATGTCCACGTATCGCGTGATGAAGACTAAACTGCCGCAGACGTTACAGAGCATGACGCTGTACCTGGCGAACCGAGACACCGAGTTCATCCTGTTCAAACCCGTCAGGGTGAGACGCGCGTGTTGACCTCAGCGTCAGTCTGTGTGTTTCCACATCGCTGTATTGATGAGTACATTCACACACTGCTTCTGACCCTGTCTGCTTCAGAATAACATCCAGCAGATGTTCACAAAGCTCCACACACTGCTGCAGGAGGAGTACAGCGGAGAGGACCTGCAGATCATCGCCTGTCCATCCATGGAGCAGGTGTGTGTGTGTGTGTGTGTGTGTGTGAGAGAGAGAGAGAGAGTGCGCACGTGTGTGAGAGTAGTCGGTAATAAGCCTTAAGTTAGTCAGATCCTGCTTAGTAACGCGCCATGTTGCAACCTGAGGATTCCACACACAGAGAGAGATGGACATATTGAAAGAAAGAGACACAGACAGATGAAAAGAGAGAGAGATGGAGAGAGACAGGCAGGTAGAAAGAGAGAGGCGCAGACTGAAGGAGATCGACATGGACAGATTTAGAGACAAAGAGAAAGACAGACAGATGGTGAGACAAAAACAAAAAGAAAAAAAAACAAATAGGTGAAGGGGAAAAGAGAGACAGAGGTGGAGAGAGAGAAAGAGGGTTGGAGAGAGACAGGAGGAGAGAGAGAGAGAGAGACGGGAGGAAAGAGAGAGAGAGACGGGAGGAAAGAGAGAGAGAGACGGGAGGAAAGAGAGAGAGAGACGGGAGGAAAGAGAGAGACAGAGACATGGGTGGGGAGAGAGACAGAGACATGGGTGGGGAGAGAGAGACAGAGACATGGGTGGGGAGAGAGAGAGAGACGGGAGGAAAGAGAGAGACAGAGACATGGGTGGGGAGAGAGAGAGAGACGGGAGGAAAGAGAGAGAGAGACGGGAGGAAAGAGAGAGAGAGAGACGGGAGGAAATAGAGAAAGAGACGGGTGGAGAGAGAGAGAGACGGGTGGAGAGAGAGAGAGACGGGTGGAGAGAGAGAGAGACGGGAGGAAAGAGAGAGAGAGAGAGACGGGAGGAAAGAGAGAGAGAGAGAGACGGGAGGAAAGAGAGAGAGAGAGAGACGGGAGGAAAGAGAGAGAGAGACGGGAGGAAAGAGAGAGAGAGACGGGAGGAAAGAGAGAGAGAGAGACGGGAGGAAAGAGAGAGAGAGAGACGGGAGGAAAGAGAGAGAGAGAGACGGGAGGAAAGAGAGAGAGAGACGGGAGGAGAGAGAGAGAGACGGGAGGAGAGAGAGAGAGACGGGAGGAAAGAGAGAGAGAGAGACGGGAGGAAAGAGAGAGAGAGACGGGTGGAGAGAGAGAGACGGGTGGAGAGAGAGAGACGGGTGGGGAGAGAGAGACGTTTGGAAAGAGAGAGAGACGTTTGGAAAGAGAGAGAGAGACGGGAGGAAAGAGAGAGAGAGACGGAAGGAAAGAGAGAGACAGAGACACGGGTAGGGAGAGAGAGACGGATGGAGAGAGAGAGAGAGACGGGAGGAAAGAGAGAGAGAGACGGGAGGAAAGAGAGAGACAGAGACACGGGAGGAGAGAGAGAGAGACGGGTGGAGAGAGAGAGAGAGAGACGGGTGGAGAGAGAGAGAGACGGGAGGAGAGAGAGAGAGAGACGGGTGGAGAGAGAGAGAGAGACGGGTGGAGAGAGAGAGACGGATGGAGAGAGAGAGAGACGAGGAGAGAGAGACGGCGGTGGAGAGAGAGAGAGACGGTGGAGAGAGAGAGAGAGAGATGGAGAGAGAGAGAGAGAGACGGGAGGAGAGAGAGAGAGAGAGATGGGAGGAAAGAGAGAGAGAGAGAGACGGGAGGAAAGAGAGAGAGAGACGGGTGGAGAGAGAGAGACGGGAGGAAAGAGAGAGACAGAGACACGGGTGGGGAGAGAGAGACGGATGGAGAGAGAGAGAGAGACGGATGGAGAGAGAGAGAGAGACGGGTGGAGAGAGAGAGAGAGACGGGTGGAGAGAGAGAGAGAGACGGGAGGAGAGAGAGAGAGACGGGTGGAGAGAGAGAGAGAGAGAGAGAGACGGGTGGAGAGAGAGAGAGACGGGTGGAGAGAGAGAGAGACGGGTGGAGAGAGAGAGAGAGAGACGGGTGGGGAGAGAGAGACGTTTGGAAAGAGAGAGAGACGTTTGGAAAGAGAGAGAGAGACGGGAGGAAAGAGAGAGAGAGACGGAAGGAAAGAGAGAGACAGAGACACGGGTAGGGAGAGAGAGACGGATGGAGAGAGAGAGAGAGACGGGAGGAAAGAGAGAGAGAGACGGGAGGAAAGAGAGAGACAGAGACACGGGAGGAGAGAGAGAGAGACGGGTGGAGAGAGAGAGAGAGAGACGGGTGGAGAGAGAGAGAGACGGGAGGAGAGAGAGAGAGAGACGGGTGGAGAGAGAGAGAGAGACGGGTGGAGAGAGAGAGACGGATGGAGAGAGAGAGAGAGACGGGTGGAGAGAGAGAGAGAGACGGTGGGAGAGAGAGAGAGAGAGACGGGTGGGAAGAGAGACGGTGGAGAGAGAGAGAGAGACGGGAGGAGAGAGAGAGAGAGAGACGGGAGGAGAGAGAGAGAGAGAGATGGGAGGAAAGAGAGAGAGAGAGAGACGGGAGGAAAGAGAGAGAGAGACGGGTGGAGAGAGAGAGACGGGAGGAAAGAGAGAGACAGAGACACGGGTGGGGAGAGAGAGACGGATGGAGAGAGAGAGAGAGACGGATGGAGAGAGAGAGAGAGACGGGTGGAGAGAGAGAGAGAGAGACGGGTGGAGAGAGAGAGAGAGACGGGAGGAGAGAGAGAGAGGGAGAGAGAGACGGGTGGAGAGAGAGAGAGACGGGTGGAGAGAGAGAGAGACGGGTGGAGAGAGAGAGAGAGACGGGTGGGGAGAGAGAGAGAGACGGGTGGGGAGAGAGAGAGAGATGGGAGGAAAGAGAGAGAGAGAGAGACGGGAGGAAAGAGAGAGAGAGAGAGAGACGGGAGGAAAGAGAGAGAGAGAGAGAGACGGGAGGAAAGAGAGAGAGAGACGGGTGGAGAGAGAGAGACGGGTGGAGAGAGAGAGACGGGTGGAGAGAGAGAGACGGGTGGGGAGAGAGAGACGTTTGGAAAGAGAGAGAGACGGGAGGAAAGAGAGAGAGAGACGGGAGGAAAGAGAGAGACAGAGACACGGGTGGGGAGAGAGAGACGGGTGGAGAGAGAGAGAGAGACGGGTGGAGAGAGAGAGAGAGACGGGTGGAGAGAGAGAGAGAGACGGGTGGAGAGAGAGACACGGGTGGGGAGAGAGAGAGAGAGACACGGGTGGGGAGAGAGAGAGACGGGAGGAAAGAGAGAGAGAGACGGGAGGAAAGAGAGAGAGAGACGGGAGGAAAGAGAGAGAGAGACGGGAGGAAAGAGAGAGAGAGACGGGAGGAGAGAGAGAGAGACGGGAGGAAAGAGAGAGAAAGAGACGGGTGGAGAGAGAGAGAGACGGGTGGAGAGAGAGAGAGAGAGACGGGAGGAAAGAGAGAGAGAGACGGGAGGAAAGAGAGAGAGAGACGGGAGGAAAGAGAGAGACAGAGACACGGGTGGGGAGAGAGAGACGGGAGGAAAGAGAGAGAGAGACGGGAGGAAAGAGAGAGACAGAGACACGGGTGGGGAGAGAGACACGGGTGGGGAGAGAGAGAGAGAGACACGGGTGGGGAGAGAGAGAGAGACGGGAGGAAAGAGAGAGAGAGAGACGGGAGGAAAGAGAGAAGAGACGGGAGGAGAGAGAGAGAGACGGGAGGAGAGAGAGAGAGACGGGAGGAAAGAGAGAGAAAGAGACGGGAGGAAAGAGAGAGAAAGAGACGGGTGGAGAGAGAGAGAGAGAGACGGGAGGAAAGAGAGAGAGAGACGGGAGGAAAGAGAGAGAGAGACGGGAGGAAAGAGAGAGACAGAGACACGGGTGGGGAGAGAGAGACGGGAGGAAAAAGAGAGAGAGACGGGAGGAAAGAGAGAGAGAGACGGGAGGAAAGAGAGAGACAGAGACACGGGTGGGGAGAGAGAGCCGGGAGGAAAGAGAGAGACAGAGACACGGGTGGGGAGAGAGAGACGGGTGGAGAGAGAGAGAGAGACGGGTGGAGAGAGAGAGAGAGAGACACGGGTGGGGAGAGAGAGAGACGTTTGGAAAGAGAGAGAGACGGGAGGAAAGAGAGAGAGAGAGAGAGAGAGAGAGAGAGAGAGAGACAGAGACACGGGTGGGGAGAGAGAGACGGGTGGAGAGAGAGAGAGAGACGGGTGGAGAGAGAGAGAGAGAGACACGGGTGGGGAGAGAGAGAGACGTTTGGAAAGAGAGAGAGACGGGAGGAAAGAGAGAGAGAGAGAGAGAGAGAGAGAGACGAGTGTTTTTCAGGTCTGTTCCGTCTGTGTTGCAGATCAACCTGCTGCTGTCGGTGAGTAAGTAGAGGACACGCGCGCACTCGATGGAGGTGAGGAGGACCGCGAGCTCGTCCCCAGCGCAGGACGGGAGGATGAACCTGTTACACACCACGTCTCACTTTTACACTAACACATTTGTATATAAACAGGGACTGGGGCAGTGAGCTGCTGTAACATCCTACTGGAGAGACACACACACACACACACACACACACACACACACACACACACACACACTTTCCAGAGGAACAGGGCGTTTCGAGTACAGGTCTCAAGTCCAGAGCAGCGCCTCTTCCTGTTCCCATGGAAACGGTGTGTCACTACTCTGCCGTCTCTCCTCCTGGCACCCGAGCACGTCCCGTGAGGAGTGCAGGGGCAGAGTGCATTGTGGGAGGTCAGGTTTTTATTAGTGTGTTATAGTTTTTATAATATATTCTGATGAATGTAAATGTACAGATCGACGCTCACACTGATGTTTCTTCTCCACATGAAGTTAATAAAAGCGACAGGACGACAAGGCTTTTCTCCATTAAAGACTCATGAAGCTGTGTCCTGAGTGTTGTGCTGTTGTGAGGTGGTGTGTTTGTAATGTGTGTGTCTGCATGTGTTTGAGGGAGTGTGGTGTAATTAAAGGACACGTCAGTTATGAATGATCAGTTACACACTTTGATCTCATTCACGTTTAAATCACTTCACTCCTGTGTGTGTGTGTGTTTCTCTTAAGTCCTTCTCTCTCTCCATCTGTCTGTCAGATAGTCTTTCTTTATCTGTCCACCTGTCTCTGAATGTCTTTATACGCCTGTCCCTCTGACAAACTCATTTCAGTCACGATCTTTTCCAAGTCATGAAATTGTTTTTAATTAATCAACATTTGTTCACATGTGATTATATTTTAGGATTCAGTACGTTCCAGAAATATCAGCACTCACCAAGGGTGCGTTCACATCTGCACGCTTTAGTTGGTTTAAATTGTACTCGATTTCAGTCATCTGGTGTGAACACAAAGCAACTGTAGTGCGAACGATGTGGTCGATGTGATTCTTTACAGAATCAAAAGAACATGATGGAGGTTTGCATGAACTGTGAATGTGCATGAATCAGAATGATCAGCAGGCAGAGGATGACGGTGATGGTGGCCAAGAAAAACTCGCTGAGATGACATTCACATCACCCTGGATACCGCGGCTCTTGATGCATCACAAAGACCTGCTGTCTCGGTCACAGATGCGCCAGCGAGACGCGCACCAACAAGTTGTCCTCTTTTGAACTGCGATATGTCTCCCATAATGTTGTGTGCGTTGCAATATTTTAAACAAAACTGTGCTGATTAAACCTTCACACTCCGCTCCTGCTGCTGGATTGTGCGACCAATGAAGTTCGGCCACCAGGCAGCTCAGCTTTAGCCCTGAGACCTCCAACGCTAAACTGGCCAGTGTTTCAGTTTCGTTGTCCAGCCCCTGTGTGTACAGTGTAGAGTGCGAGCAGGGACTCCGGCAGGACTAACTATGACATCATCAGTAAAAGGGAGGAAACACAGACATGAGGGGGAACTGAGATGTAAAGCAACCAATCACCTCACCGTCAGCAAACCTGAGTGAACAATGAGAGTGGGGAGGACAGCATCTAAACATAGCAGTTCACCAGAATACTCTACGTCCATGAGTCCCCCAGATCTGCTCCTTTACCTAAGGCTCATCTATTTACAAACATGCTGCGCTAAATAAATAGGTTTTTAGCCGAGACGTAAACACTGAGACTGTGTCCGAGTCCTTTTTCATAAGAAAGATGCTTTCAGCTTCATGAAACTAATGTTGTGATCTGTTGCTAGCATTACCTTTAATAACCAGCTATTTTTAGCTAAATGAAATTCATTGATGCTAATCTGAAGTTGGAGATGGCTAGTCTTAGTCTTGCTAGCTACTGTAGAATTTACACCAAATAAAATGAGCCAAAGTACGCAGCAGCTGTTAGATCTGCTAGCTCGTGTTACCAAATATAGCAAGCTAACGTTAGCGTAATGGACAGCATGACTGAATGTTGCGAAACATGACATTAGCTGGTTGGTTTTTAGTCTACAGTTATTCGTGTATATTTTATGTAAACGTATACATGTGTGTGTGGGTTTTTTTTTTCTAGCCCCAACCCTCGGTTTATCTGATTTCAGATCCGACTTTTAATGAATCTTTTAGCATGTTTGTACCACTTCCGCATCCCTGGTGTAAGTTCTCAGGCTGTCGAATACATAAGGGATTGTAACACCCGAGTGCTGACATGTTTTAATTGCAGCGTGTGATGCAGTACGTGGTTCTCCTCTTATCCTCTTGTTGTTGATGTATAACACATGATGTACACACACCGGTTGAGTTCTTATTTCTCCACCACTGTCTGGTTCTGCTTCTTCTAATCGGGTGAAATTTGGATTAGATCAGCGAGCCGGCAGTCATGTGTGAGTCATCACCACTTATATAAGACCGATCTGCTCTCATACTCTTCCTGTCTCTCTGTTTTTACTTAGTTCTCTCAATCTGCCAAGGAGCTGAGGCCAGAAATGCAAAAGATAGTGAACTGTAAAGAGAGCGAGAGAAACAGCGAGAGGGTGATGATGAACAAATCAGCGAGACTTTACAGGTTTTATATATATATAATATATATATATATACTGTATATGTACACGGATTAAAGAACGAAGACGTTGTTTCAAGTAGAAATGAGAAACCAGTGGAGTGTTTTAATGAAAGAACTTCTTAAGATGCTTTTTAATTTAAGACGCAGTTGTTGGACATCTACACCTCCGCATGCGGCTGAGCCGAAATTCCAGTCTTAAAGGTCTCCAGGTCTCGCTTGGCTTCAGTCCGTCCCCTCTGATGAGCAGCTCGCGCGGGCATACGGGGAAGAGGCGGCTGTTGTGTGGAGGAATGTGTGTGACGTGATTAGCCGCTGGCGTACACCGTGTAGCTGTCCCCTCTGGTTTGGAGGAGGATGAAGCCCAGCAGTGCATACGGTTAATTACGCTTTTCCTCCGAGGCAGACAGCTTTAAGGCCTCTGCGTTTCCCGACAATCCAAGAGAGAGAAGAAATGCATCCTATAACGATCCCTCTCTCCCTGTCTCTCTCTCTCTCTCTCTCTCTCTCTCTCTATCTGTCTCTCTGGTCTGTCTCTGTCTGTCTCTCGCTTCTCTACAGCAGTGATTCTTCTCTTCACCGTCCTACACTGTCATGACATCCTGTGTGCTCTGATTATATTACATCACATTACCAGACCTGCCAATCTTTACACGTTCTGCCGAGTCAGAGTCACTCCACAGTTTAACATCGTACACAGAACGAGCAGTCCTCTCCTCCACAATGAACCTGGGGATAAATCACTCCACATATTAATCCACATATTAATCTGGAATGACCGGGGGGTGGGTGAGGATGGGAGGATGGGAGGATGGGGGGGGGGGGGGGGTTTGGTGGGCTGTGTCAATAACTCCCAGCCGTGTTCCTGTAACGTGCAAGTGGTGTTGGAGAAGGAGTGTGTGTACAGTTCACACACACACACACACGCGTCTCTTCCACACGTCTGTGACATTGATTTTCAAGGGTCAGGTGTTAAAAACGCTGAATGTTCACAGGAACGACTGCAGTGGGACTTTTACGTCTTCATTCAGTACAAATTCTACCACAAATCCCTATTTAACTTGGACCCCCTTGATTTGGTTCTCTGTATACATTATACACGTTTTTGTTATGTAGTTATATTTATAAAGTTTTTAAATGAGATACTTTATTTAATCTGTGTGTCTAAAAGGTGTCGTATCAATGAGGTCAGAAAAATTGAGAGACAATATGGTAAAGTCATGAGCAAGTGGTCCAAGCGAAGTATTTTAACAGCAGTCGCCCCACTTTAACCCAAACATGAAGAGATGAAGATCCTGATACAAACCCTGTAGGGTGATGATGATCAGCAGGACTTTGGATTTGGACCCTGTTCAGTATTTCAGTGGACCAAACCCCAATTTTTATTTTTTTAAAAAGAAGGAAGAAAAAAAAAAAGAGCCAATAAACTGACACGCACTGTGTATTTTCTTCCTTTGTATAATCCATCCATCATTTCCATGTCTGTAGCTCCCATCCAGGAATTTACTTCTTTTTTTTTTCCTTTTTACAAACTCCCCTTCTTGTGTTGTTTTGATATCATTTATTGTCCCACAGGGAAA
Source organism: Clarias magur (assembly GCA_013621035.1). NCBI lineage: Eukaryota > Metazoa > Chordata > Actinopteri > Siluriformes > Clariidae > Clarias > Clarias magur. The sequence goes on from QNUK01000333.1 coordinate 12,759, forward strand.
ATGTGCCACGGGGAAAAGTGCTCCATTTGGCAGCGCTGGCAAAATACATCAATAAAAGGCAACAGGCAATTGAGTACAGGGCCAATTCAACAGCGCGTACGACGTCAGGAACACAATGAGACCCAACTCCATCTGCAAACATGAATATTGCGCATTTCACATGCAAGGGTTAATACTGCACCAGAATAAATATCCCACAAAAAAAAAAAAATCCCGTGCATTCTCATGGGACGCTCATGTTCATGTGCATAAAATACAAGAATCACATAACATAAATAAGTAGCGATAAATAATGATATAAATGATAATGTGGCTCAGTTGAGCCGAGCGCCGCGTCTTAAACGCTTGGAGTGGTTGTTTATGGAGTAACGTGAGAGACGTTGGGACGCAGAAGACTTTGAACCAGTTCGTCTGCTAAGTGTAGTGTGTGTGAACGATCCTGCAGGGGTCTGTGTGTAAGTTGGACAACAATTTCCTGATATGAGGAGCGAAGGGACGGACAGAGTTTCCTCGGTGCACCAGGCTGTGCGCTAATGTTTGTCTGAGCTCTCAGGCTCGATCGCGCTGTGTCGCGCACCCTCGCCCCTCTAAGTGCTGACGGTCACACCAGTCCTTAAACGTGTCGATCTGAGGGACAGACTCTCACACACACACTCGACTCGGGATGATGGGAATGCACCGGAGAGAGTCGAGGTAAGAGAGCACCTCAGTCTCGAGCATGTTATTAATAGCTCTCTCCAAACACTTCATTACAGTGGAAGTAAAAGAAGATCATTTAGAGCTGGAGGAGTGTGTGTGGCAGCCTGCGCACGTCTGAAAGCAGCTCGTTCAGCTGAAGAGGTTTTATTAAAAAGGCTCGGAAGCCACTCCGTACAGTTGATGTCTTCTTACACACTTTACTGAAAATTATCGAGTGAAGCGTCAGTGGAGTTCAGGACCTCAGCAGACAGGCGTCCAAAATAATAATAATAATAATAATAATAATAATAATAATCATCATCATCATCATCATAATAATCATAATAATCATAATAATAAGAAGTCAGCTGTTTCCTGCTGGAATTCTGCTATACATTTTCTTTTCTTGAGTTTTTGTTTTTATTGTTTATTGAAATGAACTTTTGTTCAGTTTCAGATCTGTGTTTCTCTCTTGCCTTCCACATAAGATGGTTGAGGTCTGTTTGTGCTGCAGCTTCGCCGCCCGCGCGTTACCTCTGAAATACAGTATCTTTTATTAATGCATGTTTTGACCTCCGTACTAACATACAGCGTATTGTTTGGGAAATATTTTAGCTACTTCATTATCATTTCATTTCAATTCCATTTGATTTGTATCGCGCTTTTAACAATTGTCATTGTCGCAAAGCAGCTTCACACAATCAAAAGAATGAGAAGTGAGTGTGTGTGAGTCAGAATGATCAGATGGTCCCTGATGAACGAGTCGAGGGCGACGGTGCTGAGGGAAAAACTCCCTGAGATGTGAAGAGGAAGGAACCTTGAGAGGAACCAGACTCAGCAGGGAAGCCATCCTCATCTGGGTGATCACGGAGAGCAGGGATTGATCTGCACTCATACTGTGTGTTAGGAGGCTGCAAGTTCAGTAGAACAGGAGACGTGTTTAAGTTCATATGGAGTCCAGTTTGTTCCTGGAGACTCAGGTAGACTGTAGGAAACTCCAGTCCTGAACTATCGAGAGACTGCAGTCACGAGTCCTCAGAGAAACAGCTGTGTGTATCAGCCGAGGACAGAGGACAGAGGACAGAGGGGGTCTGGATCACTGGCAGCTCAGAAACGACATGTCTAGTGAGAGAGAGAGAGATAACAGTAGGTCTGGTCACAGTCACATCATGTATAAGGTGAATGTATATTTAGTGCAAGCAGGGACTCCGACTATGACATCATCACTAAAAGGGAGGAGTCAGAAGGAAACACAGACATGAGGGGGAACTGAGATGTAAAGCGACCAATCACCTCACCGTCAACAAACCTGAGTGAACAATGAGAGTGGGGAGGACAGCATCTAAACATAGCAGTTCACCAGAATACTCTACGTCCATGAGTCCCCCAGATCTGCTCCTTTACCTAAGGCTCATCTATTTACAAACATGCTGCGCTAAATAAATAGGTTTTTAGCCGAGACTTAAACACTGAGACTGTGTCTGAGTCCCGAACATTAACAGGAAGACTATTCCATAACTTTGGGGCTTTGTAAGAAAAAGCTCCGCCCCCTGCTGTAGTTTTAATAATACGTGGTACTGACAGGCAGCCTGCATCCTTTGATCTGAAGTAGGCGTGGCGGATCGTAAGACACTAACAGTTCACTCAGATACTGCGGCTATTGTGCTCTAAACTGCTCCAGTTAGTGCAGGCGAAGCCACGCTGTCCCCAGTCCAGTGCAGAGACATAAGTCTTTATGTGGGCAAGAGATCAGGACAGTCGAGTTACCAGAGGACGAGCCTCGGTGTTATACAGTAAACACCTTTAATGTTTCCAAAGCCTTAAATCCAAGGCTTTGGAAACATTGTTTCAGGTTCCTGTAGTTTGACATAACACTGTTGTTTCAGGTTCCGTGTTTGACATATCGATGAAATCAGGTTGGTTGCGATCACCCAGAATAAAGACGATGGCCCCCAGGGGGCGCTGTGGTTGAGTATGAGCAATAAAGTGATTCACCGCTCTAAGTGCATTTCCACTGGGAGGGAAATACAGCAGAAATAATGATGTTCCCGAACTCACTGCAGGGAGGTACGAGGTCTCGCAGAGGGACAGAGCAGTTCTGTGTCACATGAGATCCCTCTCTAATTGTATCAGTTCTTACTCACGCGCACACACGCCCACACACACACACACACACACACACACACACACACACACGCACATTCCAGCTCAGGCACACGATCTGCTATGTCCTTATTCCTCCAGGATGCAGTGAACAGCACGATTTAAGTTCACATAATGTGTTTTTATCCAGTCCTGGCTCCGCCCCAGTAAACATCTGATTGGCTGATTAGCCTAATGTGTCCCCCAGTCCTGGATCAGCATGCAGTGATTGTTTAAATTGTCCCTAATAAGAAAGTCGTACCAGAAACGTGTAAACTGATGAAGTTAAAGACGTTTACATTGTTTCCTACGGAGCAATAGCAGCGCACACAGTAGCGTGGTGTGCGGGAAGTCAGCGGCGTGATGCAGACCGTGACCCGTCTCTTACCTGCTGTGTCAGATCGCATATCTCAGCCAGCACCACTTCGGCGGTCTTTAAGATGAGCAGTCAGCTCCGGCTCAGAGGCTCGTTCCGGAGATTACCCTCTAAGCTGAAAGACTTCATGAGGTATTAAGGAAAAACCCACTCGAGTGTGATGCGCTAGTCTTCGGCTCGCTAGATTTAAAACCAATTACTTCCCTTTACCGGCTCCGGACGCCAACGTGCTTTAACACGGGGCTGACGCGCAAGCAACGCAAGCTCGTGCAAATCATAAAACGGGGGGAAATCATTCTGATGTTCAGAAAGTGTGACACTTTAAGGCTCTGCAGTTCTTTCTCCTCTGATGTACGTCAGAAATGAGAACGTCAGTTTAATTAACTGTTACAAGGCGATTTATAGCAGAAGATAGCGTGATGTGCAGAGAAGCTGACTGACGTGTGTGTGAGCACTTCGTAATCAAGCCAGTTAATTCCACTGACCAAAAAAACAACAACAACAAATCATTGGGTTGAAATGTGCATCAGAACTTCAACTTCTTTTCTATTTCAATGCTGTTCGTTGCCTGGCAACGGATTCGTCTGAACCTTCCATCACACCACCATACGGCTGCTCCTGATAAACCTGCTCCTCACCTGGTTCCAGATGTTGTTTCTGAGATGATGATGGAGATGTTAAGCCTCCTCCCTCACCCAGGTGATCCAGAGCATCAGACCTCCACGGGGTGAAGTGCAGAGCAACTGACACCGGATTCAACACACTGTAAACACACAAATCAGCAAAGATTGTGTGGAATAAAAAAGGGGTTTATCTTCTTTCAGCCATCCGTGGCCGAGAGCCAAGGGAGTCGAACCGACCGCACTCTGTGGGTGGGTTACGCTCTCTCTCTCTCTCTCTCTCTCTCTCTCTCTCTGTCTCATTCTAACATCTGTGAATTCCTGCTGCACGTCCACTCGACATGAATCCAACACGATCAGAACTCTGATTAAAGTATGCAATTTCTTTTCTGTAAAATTGCTCTATATTTCTGAAATGAGCGTGCATTTTATTCTTCCTTTATTCAATGGACTTGTGCTGGTTTGTTGTGTGTGTGTGTGTGTGTGTGTGTGTGTGTGTGTGTGTGTGTGTGTGTATACGTGTGTGCGCGTGTGTGTGTGTGTGTGTGTGTGTGTGTTTTAAACCTGACTCCTGGTTCAGTTCAATAGCATTAACTTATAACTCTGCAGTCAAAATTCTGCAGTAAAGTCCATAAATGAATTTTAATGCCTGAGCGCGGTGGAGTCTCTCGAACCCTCTCGTCACTCAGCTTCCTCACATTCGACTCCTGACTCGTCTAGACTCAGTGATCATGTGACTCTGAGACTCTGCGAACTTTAGGAACGCACCAGAGATCAGCTTTACCGTCTAAATTGAAGACTGATGAACTGCAGTATGCACACACACACACACACACACACACACACACACACACACACACACAAATAAACATTTACAGTATATCTGTGTGTGTGTGTGTGTGTGTGTGTATGTGTGTGTACTGCAGTTCATCAGAGAGCCTGTAAAAATTGGAATGTGGTGTCCTACATACATCAGGGTCTCATGAATTAAAGATTACATTCAGAATAAATAGGAGTGTGTGTGTGTGTGTGTGCGGCACGCGCAAGTTTGTGTGTGTGTGTGTGTGTGTGTGTGTGTGTTTGTGTGTGTGTGTGTGTGTGTATATATGCCCCGCCTATTTGTATATGTATCTGTTTAGTATATGAAGACATAATATAGGTCTCAGTGAAGATATAAGGTGTCTCATATCTGTCAATCTCAGTGAAGGGGGCGTGGCTTTTATAGCTGTCAGTCTTAGTGAAGGGGGCGTGGCTTTCATATCTGTCAGTCTCAGTGAAGGGGGCGTGGTTTTTAGATCTGTCAGTCTTAGTGAAGGTGGCGTGGCTTTTATATCTGTCAGTGAGGGGGGCGTGGCTTTTATATCTGTGAGTCTCAGTGAAGGGGGCGTGGCTTTCATATCTGTCAGTCTCAGTGAAGGGGGCGTGGCTTTCATATCTGTCAGTCTCAGTAAAGGAGGCGTGGCTTTTATAGCTGTCAGTCTTAGTGAAGGGGGCGTGGCTTTCATATCTGTCAGTCTCAGTGAAGGGGGCGTGGTTTTTAGATCTGTCAGTCTTAGTGAAGGGGGCGTGGCTTTTATATCTGTCAGTGAGGGGGGCGTGGCTTTTATATCTGTGAGTCAGAGTGAAGGGGGCGTGGCTTTCATATCTGTCAATCTCAGTGAAGGGGGCGTGGCTTTTATAGCTGTCAGTCTCAGTGAAGGGGCGTGGTTTTTATATCTGTCAGTCTTAGTGAAGGGGGCGTGGCTTTTATGTTTGTCAATGTCAGTGTAGGGGGCGTGGCCTGTATATGTACTATATGTCAGTCTCAGTGAAGGAGGCGTGGCTTTTATATCTGTCAGTCTCAGTGAAGGAGGCGTGGCTTTTATATCTGTCAGTCTCAGTGAAGGGGGCGTGGCTTTTTATCTGTCAGTCTCAGTGAAGGGGCGTGGCTTTGATATCTGTCAGTCTCAGTGAAGGAGGCGTGGCTTTTATATCTGTCAGCCTCAGTGTAGGAGGTGTGGCTTGAGGCCCGTGTATTATATTTTTTATTAGATTATTTTACAGCATAAATAATTCTTATCAAATACATAACGTTTTATTTCTGTATATTTTCTGTGTCATTAAGCACTGAAGATTTCTTCACACTCGTTCCTGCTGCGTCGGTTTTGTCCTGATTCACCTGAAGGTGTTTTTCCACTGTGAAATATAACACATGCAGTTATGCAACTCAAATGTAGATGTTTGTTTTATTCTTAGTGAAAATATTCAGCTGCGAATCACGATAAGGAAAAGGGGCGATTAAAACAAGAGGAGAGCCAATCAGAGGCAGGCTAAACAGGCAAAGAGAAAGAAAGCGAGTGTGTGTGTGTGTGAGAGAGAGAGAGAGAGAGAGAGAGAGCGAGTGGGAGGGAGAGGAAAGACAGAGAGGGAGACACTGCAGCTCATGTCCTGTCCTCTGGTAAATCAGCCTTGTTACATAAAGATTAAACACACATGACGGGGAGATCTTTAGAATAATGCAGTAGAGGTGGAGAAGAGGAAGCAGAGGAGTGGGAGGATTAAAAGAGGAAGACGAGCCAAAGAGACGGAGAAGAGAGAAAGACGAGAGAAGCAGGAGACAGGCAGAGGACGGAGATGTGGTGGAATTCGTCATCTTCACAATAATGAATCAACAGTTCTCATTTAGTAACAAACGCTTTGTGGATCTGAACGTCACCGGTAAGTGGATCACGCTGAGGAAATGTTCTTAAAATATCTATGAGAAATGAAGAATTAGAGAAAATAAAGATTTACATGGATAAGATGTAGGTCACGCGCTTCGGGCTTGACACGTTATTTACACGCATGTCATCACCAATATTTCTCGCTTTCTATTTATTTATTTATTTATTGATTGATAAACTGTGTAGGACTCAGCAAGCAGCATTTCATGATGCGTCTTAGATCGGGAAGTTCATCCAGTTATGCTGTTTAGTAAGAGTTAAAAAAATAATGACATGCGTGTGCCTTCATTTATATTGAAACTTTAGTTTTGAGTGCAAATGCTTAGGATGAAAAACATCCGCAACGGGACAAGACAAGACGCAAGAAACCTAAACTCCACTTAACGAGGTTTGTGTTTTATAGGAGTACATGAGCAGGTATATATGTGTGTGTATGTGTGTGTGTGTGTGTGTGTGTGTGTGTGTGTGTGTGTGTGTGTGTGTGCGCGCTCTCTGACATCATACAGGTGCTGTTTAACGCTCGACTCTGATCGATCAGCAGGTGGAGATTCCACAGCGTTACTAACAGCATGGCTCACACAGTAATGTCAGCTTTAAGTCAACAGTTTCTTATAGACACGGACGTGTATTTCTGTTTTAACAGTTGTGGAAGGAGTCTCCAGTCTCAGTGCTTTGTAACAGTTAGAGATAAATCTGTGTATTCTTTACGTAACAGCCTGTGTTAATCAGAATATCAGTATGCAGTGGTACAATACGCGCAATTCAAAAGATTAATATGGATTATTTATATCATGAATGTATTATTCTCTCTCTCTCTCTCTCTCTCTCTCTCTTCTTCTAGAACAAACGAGGAAACTGAAGTGATTATCACCATCCACGCTGATAAACATGAAAGTCTGCGCTACTGTGATATCGTTTATCACCATCTCTGTTTGCTTTAGCGAGACGTTTGATATTTACGAGGACGTTTGCGAAGGGTTGTGTGTTTGCGAGGAAAAAGAGGGAGTTTCGATAACCAGCTGTGAACGACACGGAATCGTAAATCTCTCTGAAGTGGGATTTCTGCGCTTCAGCACACATCATCTGTTTCTCACAGGAAATCTGCTGCAGAAACTTTCGCTCGATGATTTCTCACGATACGAAGGACTCAGGATCTTGCATCTTGGCAGTAACGACATCGCCGAGATCGAGGGCGGGGCTTTTAACGGACTCGGTGCGCTGAAGCGCTTGCACTTGAACAACAACAAAATCGAGGTGCTAAGGGACGACACTTTCATTGGCCTGGAAAGTCTGGAGTACCTTCAAGTCGACTATAATTACATCAACCGCATTGAACCGAACTCCCTCAACAGGTTACGCTGTCTAGACGTGCTGATTCTCAACGACAACTTGCTGTATTCCTTACCCAAGCATGTCTTTCAGTCTGTTTCGTTGACCCACCTCGACCTTCGAGGGAACCAGCTTAAGATTCTCCCTCATAATGGACTTCTTGAGCACTTATCCAAAATTGTAGAAATCCAACTTGAAGAGAATCCTTGGAACTGTACATGCGAGCTTATTGGGCTCAAAGACTGGCTAGAAAGCATCTCGTATAAGTCGTTAGCGGGAGACATAGTGTGTGAAACGCCGTTCAGGCTTCATGGCAGGGACCTCGACGTGATCTCCAAGCAGGAACTTTGTCCAAGAAGAGCCATAGCCGAGTACGAGGTGGGTGCTGAGACATTTCACGAACCCGAGGCAATCGCGTCTTCAAATATCATACGTGCTACCCAACCCCCGAGGGGCAGCCGCCAATCAGGGAAGCTTCGTACCAAACCGACGGCAAGGGTTTCCTCCAGCAAACCGCAGAATTACGGCCCAGTGGTGTCGTACCAAACCAAAGCCCCGGTCTCTCTTGAGTGTCCGACTGTATGCACTTGCAATCTCCAAATTTCAGATCTCGGCTTGAACGTGAACTGCCAAGAGCGGAAAATCGACTGCATCTCGGATCTTAATCCCAAACCGTATAATCCCAAAAAGATGTACCTTACGGGAAACTACATCAGCATGTTGCACAGTTCAGACTTTCTTGACGCCACCGGCTTGGATCTGCTTCACCTGGGCAACAATCGGATATCCGTCATTCATAGCAAAGCATTTGTGGAGCTACGTAACTTACGGAGACTTTATTTGAACGGAAACTTAATCGAGCGTCTCACTGATGATATGTTCTTGGGCTTAGAGCACCTCCAGTTCCTCTACTTGGAGTACAACGTGATCAGAGAGATAGAAACTGGAACCTTTGAGCAGGTTCCCAATCTTCAACTCCTGTTCCTTAACAACAACCTTCTCAAAGCGTTGCCAGTGGGGGCGTTCAGAGGTTTAAACCTGGCACGGCTGAATCTGCGCAACAATCACTTACGGAACTTGCCGGTCGATGGTGTTTTGGAAGATTTGACGTCGTTGCTGCAGATCGATCTGTTCGAGAACCCCTGGGATTGCTTCTGCTCGATTGTGGAAATGAAAAAATGGTTGGAAGAGCTCGGATCTGGAACCGTAGTGAATGATGTGATTTGTGAATCTCCACCAAAACTGACCGGAGAGAACTTGCGCTTCGTTCACTCCTCCGATCTTTGCCCAGTTGATTTAAACGTCCGAACCTCCTCGTCTACGCCGTCAGAGGAATCCATCCCGGGCAGCACTGTTACTGTTGAAGCGTCACCGGATTACAATTCAGTAGATCCTACAGTGCCTCTCTCCGTTCTCATTCTCGCCTTGTTCCTTATTTTCATCGCGACTGTGTTCATAACCGCCGGCCTGTTCACAATGTTCAAGATGAAAAAGCACAAAAAGGACAAGTGCAAAAACACAGACTCTAGTTCCTTTGATATCGTTTACGTAGACAGACCAGGAGCAAAGGTCAGGACGTCTGCGGGTCACGTTTATGAATATGTGCCACCTCTTCCATCATCTAAGTGCGGGCTTCTGGAAGAACGGTACACTGATTTTGACGAGCAGAACGCCTTGTCGTTTACCTCTGAGGACGAATTGAGAAGCATCGTAAATGGCTCGGAGTTTGGCGCGAGTAACAGGCCTTCCCCTCTACACGACGAGGACCTTTTTTACCGGGACATGCTGCCGAGAGGCCACCAAGGCTCCTGCAGGTCCAGTTTACCGTGCAAACATAGTTCGACACACTATCTGCCCGAGTACAACGTTACACCTCAGTACCTGCACCCAGAAAGACTGCAACAAGCGACAATGCACGTAAAGCCCAACCGGGGTGAATATTGGGAGTTAAAAGCACAGCTTAATTTTGAACCGGACTATCTGGAGGTACATGAGAAAAGGACAACATTCACTCAGTTTTGAGTTGAAACAAATGTTCTTTGTTTTGGATTTTGTCCATAGCAGGGCTGTTATGTATAAACCCTTTGGGAAAAAACTCCTACAAGTCTAAGAACAAAAAAAAAAACAAGTTAAAATCTGGAAGATGAAATGTGTTATGCAGGTTTTTAGAGCAACTCTTGGCAAGGAGTAAGAGGTACCCTTCAGAGTAGATCTTCTTCATGAAGCATGACCACTGCAAACTGAACAACCAACAAAACACAAACCAGTGGAAGTGCATCAGATGTGTATAAATAACACCAGTTCTAAATCATGTCTCATGTTCTTATGTTTTCATGCCCATGAAAAGAAGAAGAGGAAGAAGAGGAAGCGGCTCCAAAAATCGGAGGGGACCAAGCACACTTTTATTCAGTTCAAATTGCACCCCCAGTGGCCAGTTCTTGCAAAGTTACAAATAACTACAGGATATGTCCTAAACTGTTATAAGATTCTTAACTAACCTTTTTAATTGCCTACTGAAAGCAGATTGGCTGGTCAGAAATCCATCTACAGATTAGCATAACCATACTGTTAACCGATCTGACGTCCTTCCCCTGAGAAACAGTAATCTCCACGTCACTCTGTACACCACTGATGCCCAGTCCTCAAACTTTAAAGATGTCATGCATGCTTTAGCTTTTGTGCAAACCAGTTTGAGTACAATTAAATCATATATTTTTTTCTTTTTTTGTTGTTGTTGTAGTAGCTAGCACTGTGGCCTCGCACCGACAGGGTTCAGGGTCCCACCTCCTGGTCTGTATGTGTGGAGTCCAAATGGCAACAGCACCACCACTAGGCTGATCTTGTCTAGCGTTGACTTGGTCAACATGTTTTAGTACATGAAGAGGAACTGGGCTTTAATGGAAGCACTGGGATTCACCACTGATCGGTCACCAAAAAGACCACATCAGATTAGAAAACAGTTAACTGGAAGACATTTTTTTGTCTCTTTTTGGCTGCTGAAGCTGTAAATGTTAGTTTACTGTACACCACGCTGTCAGCGCCTGAGAGAAATCTGTGTTGATTCATATTTACAGTTTACAGTGGAGTACAGTGGAGTACAGTAGAGTGTACCGCTTTACTCCTGAGATACAATGAACATAGCGACCAGATGCTTCATTGCTCCTCCAACAGCCATTATTACTTTGTTTCTCATATTTTATAAATAGTTAATAGATTACTATATTAAGATCTCGAAGATTAACAGTGTGAGACGCCGCTCTTGGAGCGCTCCTAAACCCTCATCCATTAAAGTAATGGTTTATAGAGTAAATGACGGAGCTTGGAGGTGCTCCTGAGGAAGCGTCTAGTCCGGGAGATGGTCGAGAAATGATCTGGAAATGTCGACTGAGAGCTCGACCGGGCCGGCAGTAAACGTCCGGAAATATAAGACACAAAATCCACTCCAGAACCGTCTGCGCTCTCCCTGAGCACGCGTGTTAAACGGCATCACATCATGAACACCTCGCGCACTGAGGAATATTTTTAGCTGAACGTGATTCATTTATCCGCAAACCGTTTGTGCTGGGATCGGGACGTCTCCTCCCCGCAGCACATCTCATACGGTATGAGGGTTTGTTTCGAGTCGTAACCTCCTTACAGAGGCTGAAATATCACGTGTTTACTGCAGGTCTAAGGCACGATCACATGACACACGTGCAGGTGAACCGCCATTAAACAGTCAGCTTCAGGAGCTGCATCCCCCCCCCCCCTTCTCTCTCTCTCTCTGTGTCTCTCTCTGTGTCTCTCTCTCTCTCTCTCTCTCTCTCTGTGTCTCTCCCCATCTATCTGTCTCCCTCTCCGCCCCTCTCTATCTCTTTCTCCCTGTCCCCCCTCTCTCCCTGTGTGTGTCTCTCTCTCTCTCTCTCTCTCTATCTCTCCGTGTCTCTCTCTCTCTCCCCTTCTCTCTGTCTCTCTCTCTGTGTCTCTCTCCCTGTGCGTCTCTCTCTCTCTCCCTCTCTCTGTCTCTCTCTCTGTCTCTCTCTCTCTCTGTGTCTTTCCCCATCTATCTGTCTCCCTCTCCCCCCCCTCTATCTCTTTCTCCCTCTCTCTCCGTGTCTCTCTCTCTCTCTCTGTGTCTCTCTCTCTTTCTCTCTCTCTCTCCCTGTCTCTCTCTCCCTGTGTCTCTCTCTCTCTGTCTCTCTCTCCCTGTGTCTCTCTCTCTCCCTGTCTCTCTGTCTCTCTCTCCCTGTGTCTCTCTCTCTCCCTGTCTCTCTGTCTCTCTCTCCCTGTGTCTCTCTCTCTCCCTGTCTCTCTCTGTCTCTGTCTCCCCCCCTCCTCTCTCTCTCTGTCTCTCAGGAAGGGCTTCTTTTGTGTAACTTGTAAGGAAGGGTTACTGCAAAATCGACCAGTGCGATGAAAATTCAGGTAATTTGATGCTTTCAGAGGCTTTTTGTCTAAACCTTTAGGTTAAATGCTGTAATGTGGAGTTTTTCTTTCCCCTTTCGGCTCTTTATTCGCTTTTAATAAAGGACACAGCAATAAAAATGGCATTTTATTAATCAGGGTTTTTATGCCCAGCGTGTGGCGGTTTTCTACATTTGGTTTATTAAACCACAGAAACAGCTGTGTGAGTTAAACTAGAGCCATAAACTAAAGAAAAGAAAACTTTGTCCTTCTATTCAACAATTACATCTAGATTTTTGTTTCTATTTCTTTTCTGTAGAACAGAAGCTTTTCTTAGTCGATCATTTAATGTGTTTTATTTGTATTATTTCTTTGTTATTATTTATATTTTTACATTTATTTTATAGATATTGTTTCAGACATTGACATAATTTATATAGTAAAACAATTTCTTTTTCTTAGTCTTTTTTGATACCAAAATTAACAACTAACAGCATAAAAATCTTATAAATGACAACATGACTAACTCCAGGTCCTTAAACTCAGTTCAGTCCTGCAACTCTTCCTGATAACTTCTGTACATACGTATAATAATGATTTATTTATTTTTATTTTTCCCCTTTATGGGTCGTGGTTGGATAGTTAGCCCTGACATTGCACTAACTTTTCAAATATAATCACACTTTAAATATATGCATTTCAAACTGATTCGAAAGTTGTTGGTAATTTTGTCACAAGTGTGTTGGTGCTGTGTTTATTTCATGTTTGAAACAGTTGCTTTCAGTTGATTGAATTTGTTGGCGTGACTGTGAACTTCATTTGTTTCTAAATGGAAAATAAAGTTTTCACTGGTTCCAGTTATTTCTAATTATTTCATGCATGTAGTAGAGAGGAGCCGTTTGTGACGGGGCCACTGTGAAGAAAACCAACCGCGCTAAACACTGGAAACAATAAAAAAAAGTTTTCTTTTAATGAAAGTAAAGTCACTGGGTGTATGTGCTTAACACACCGTGGTCAAGAGATGGCGCCACCGAGGGAGCTGTAGGCTGTAGTGAGACGGAGCCCCAGGCTCGAGTCCTCGGCACAGGGAGACTTCAACGTGCCTGAAGATGCAGATGGGGACGTGAAGGACGAGAAGGCATGAGAGTGTTCTATAAGTCACACATGACTCACATGACCACTAACTCCATGGTCGAGCGCACAAACAGCATTGTCCTCAGGTTAGAGTGAGAGTGTAACGTGCATACTGGACATAATACTGGAAATCCACACTGGACATCGAAACAGTCAGGAAACACATGAAGAGTGAAAACATCATGTTTCAGAAGGACTTGACTGCATGTTTATCTGTACATTAGTTCAGCTGTATTCATGTCCATATGGGAGTCATTTAGATTCATGTGAGACATCGTACTTACTGGACATAATACTCACGTCCAAACTGGAGATAATACTCAGGTCTACACTGGACATCATACAAATGTCTATTCTGGACAACTCAGGACTATACTGAACATAATAATCAGAGTCATACTGGACATAATACTTGTGTTTAAACTGCACTTCTTACTCTGGTCTCTACTGATTGTGACAAATAAATGTTCAGTAGAATGTAGGATGCGGGAGGTCTGACATAAGTTGGCAGTCTTGTCTTACACACACACACACACACACACACACCAGTCTCACACACACAGACACACACACACACACTCACACACACACACACCAGTCTCACACTCACACACCAGTCTCACACTCACACACCAGTCTCACACTCACACCAGTCTCACACACACACACCAGTCTCACACACACACACCAGTCTCACACACTCACACCAGTCTCACACACACACACCAATCTCACACACACACACCAGTCTCACACTCACACCAATCTCACACACACACACACCAGTCTCACACTCACACACCAATCTCACACTCACACACCAGTCTCACACACACACACACACCAGTCTCACACTCACACCAGTCTCACACACACACACACCAGTCTCACACTCACACACCAGTCTCACACTCACACCAGTCTCACACTCACACCAGTCTCACACTCACACCAGTCTCACACACACACAACAGTCTCACACACACACACCAGTCTCACACACTCACACCAGTCTCACACACACACACCAATCTCACACACACACACCAGTCTCACACTCACACACCAGTCTCACACTCACACCAGTCTCACACTCACACAACAGTCTCACACTCACACCAATCTCACAGTCACACCAGTCTCACACACACACACCAGTCTCACACACACACACCAGTCTCACACACACACACCAGTCTCACACACACACACCAGTCTCACACTCACACCAGTCTCACACACACACACCAGTCTCACACACACACACCAGTCTCACACACACACACCAGTCTCACACACACACACCAGTCTCACACACACACACCAGTCTCACACACACACACCAGTCTCACACACACACACCAGTCTCACACACACACACCAGTCTCACACACACACACCAGTCTCACACACACACACCAGTCTCACACACACACACCAGTCTCACACACACACACCAGTCTCACACACACACACCAGTCTCACACACACACACCAGTCTCACACACACACACCAGTCTCACACACACACACCAGTCTCACACACACACACCAGTCTCACACACACACACCAGTCTCACACACACACACCAGTCTCACACACACACACCAGTCTCACACACACACACCAGTCTCACACACACACACCAGTCTCACACACACACACCAGTCTCACACACACACACCAGTCTCACACACACACACCAGTCTCACACACACACACCAGTCTCACACACACACACCAGTCTCACACACACACACCAGTCTCACACACACACACCAGTCTCACACACACACACCAGTCTCACACACACACACCAGTCTCACACACACACACCAGTCTCACACACACACACCAGTCTCACACACACACACCAGTCTCACACACACACACCAGTCTCACACACACACACCAGTCTCACACACACACACCAGTCTCACACACACACACCAGTCTCACACACACACACCAGTCTCACACACACACACCAGTCTCACACACACACACCAGTCTCACACACACACACCAGTCTCACACACACACACCAGTCTCACACACACACACCAGTCTCACACACACACACCAGTCTCACACACACACACCAGTCTCACACACACACACCAGTCTCACACACACACACCAGTCTCACACACACACACCAGTCTCACACACACACACCAGTCTCACACACACACACCAGTCTCACACACACACACCAGTCTCACACACACACACCAGTCTCACACACACACACCAGTCTCACACACACACACCAGTCTCACACACACACACCAGTCTCACACACACACACCAGTCTCACACACACACACCAGTCTCACACACACACACCAGTCTCACACACACACACCAGTCTCACACACACACACCAGTCTCACACACACACACCAGTCTCACACACACACACCAGTCTCACACACACACACCAGTCTCACACACACACACCAGTCTCACACACACACACCAGTCTCACACTCACACCAGTCTCACACACACACACCAGTCTCTCACACACACACCAGTCTCACACACTCACACCAGTCTCACACTCACACCAATCTCACACACACACACCAGTCTCACACTCACACACCAGTCTCACACTCACACCAGTCTCACACTCACACCAGTCTCACACTCACACCAGTCTCACACTCACACACCAGTCTCACACTCACACACCCGTCTCACACTCACACACCAGTCTCACATTCACACCAGTCTCACACTCACACACCAGTCTCACACTCACACCAGTCTCACACTCACACACCAATCTCACACTCACACACCAATCTCACACTCACACCAATCTCACACTCACACACCAGTCTCACACTCACACACCAATCTCACACTCACACACCAATCTCACACTCACACACCAGTCTCACACTCACACCAATCTCACACTCACACCAGTCTCACACTCACACACCAGTCTCACACTCACACACCAATCTCACACTCACACACCAATCTCACACTCACACACCAATCTCACACTCACACCAATCTCACACTCACACCAGTCTCACACTCACACACCAGTCTCACACTCACACCAATCTCACACTCACACCAGTCTCACACTCACACACCAGTCTCACACTCACACAACAGTCTCACACTCACACCAATCTCACAGTCACACCAGTCTCACACTCACACCAGTCTCACACTCACACACCAGTCTCACACTCACACCAATCTCACACTCACACCAGTCTCACACTCACACACCAGTCTCACACTCACACCAGTCTCACACTCACACGCATACACTCACACACACACACACACACACCAGTCTCACACTCACACCAGTCT
Source organism: Clarias magur (assembly GCA_013621035.1). Classification (NCBI taxonomy): domain Eukaryota; kingdom Metazoa; phylum Chordata; class Actinopteri; order Siluriformes; family Clariidae; genus Clarias; species Clarias magur. The sequence continues at coordinate 29,472 of QNUK01000333.1, forward strand.
CACACACACACACACACGCATACACTCACACACACACACACACACACACCAGTCTCACACTCACACCAGTCTCACACTCACACCAGTCTCACACACACACCAGTCTCACACACACACACACCAGTCTCACACTCACACCAATCTCACACACACACCAGTCTCACACACACACACACACCAGTCTCACACTCACACCAGTCTCACACTCACACACCAGTCTCACACTCACACACACACACACACACATATACACACACACACACACACACACCAGTCTCACACTCACACCAATCTCACACACACACCAGTCTCACACACACACCCCAGTCTCACACTCACACGAGTCTCACACACACACACCAATCTCACACTCACATCAGTCTCACACACACACCAATCTCACACTCACATCAGTCTCACACACACACACCAGTCTCACACACACTCACACTCACACCAGTGTCACACTCACACCAGTCTCACACCAATCACCAGTCTCTCTCACACACACACACACACACACACACACACACACACACACACACACACACACACACACCAGTCTCACACACACTCACACCAGTCTCACACCAATCACCAGTCCCACACACACACACACACACCAGTCACACGCACGATTCTGAGCTCTACTCACTGTAACGCACTTCTCCTGCACATCCAAATAACATCAATAAATAAACGCTGATTATTCACAGGTGGAAAGAAAGCGATCTGTTTTACCTGCCGGTTCTACCTGCCCTCGTCTGTGTGGGCGACACACACCTGCGCCCCTGATTCGATACACCACACACCTCAGCCTGGAGCGGAAGGGAAAGGAACTCTGTGAACGCCAGCTGTGCCCCAGTCTGTGTTCCACCAACAGGTTCTGTGTGGAGGGGTTTATGATCGGGACCGAGGGTGAATGGGTCCCCAATAGGAAAGTGAGGACCGCCCACTTCATAGCCAGACACGCCTTCTCCTTAGTGTTGATGGATGATTCTGCGCATGAGACCATGAGACAGGGGACCCGGGTGAATTGGGCCACACTTTTCAGACCTACATCTGGTCCTGGTTCTGCACTTTGGGGAACCATCATCACCAATGGCAGGCTGTAAGAGATTGTGGTGATAAATCTGCAGCGTCCATCAGTTCTGGTTGTTCATCTCACTCCGGAGATGTTGAACGTGGCACATGAGCCTGGGTTCTCTGTCCATTGCCCAGACTCGCGGGGTCAGAAGTCTGTAGGTGTTGTAGGCGAGGCATAAATGCAGAGGTGAAGACGTCGAAGATGTTTTCAATAAAGAAACAAATCAAACATAAACCAACAGACTTTACATGAAAACAAACTAAACAAGAGTCAACACAAACTAACCGAAGAACTATGAACTTAAACTGGCATTACTAACAAACTAATAAACTAACAAACTAATAAACTAACTAACAGCATTTCTCGAATATAATCCAACAGGACGCAAGACAAAGGAAACAGAACTAAAACAGGCGATTTAAAGTCAAACTAATAAGCCACCTCGGTTCAGACGAGCGCTCCCATCACCTGACCGAGGTGCATTCTGGGAAAAGAAGTTTTAAACTAACAAAAAACTACAACAAACATAAAGAGTCTCGAGGCGCAAGGCGCCCTCTAGGGGTTGTCCCTGACAGTCGGTTTTATGTGAAGAGGTCCTTGTTCTGATGTTTGGGTTTGAGGACAGTGATGGGAGGAAACGGAGAGGAAGCGGAGAGACAGAGTGAGAGTGGTGATGGGGGGCGGGGTCTGCTCTGTCACAGGATATTCAGCCAGCTGGATCACTGCGGAGGGAGACGCCGGGCGACGGGGCCCAGTGTTAAACCTCTCTGCTGTGTGAGCTTCCGAATCATTGTGAAACACAACTAAGTGAATCCAGCATTTAATGATCATCAACATCAGTGAGTCAATCTGCAGTAGCTGTTCGGGGTGGGATGGAGGGACGTTAGGCCTGGAATAAGGGTTGATACTGAAATGTTGGTGAGACTCTCGGTTAATTATCCCCGAATGGCCTCTTGCTTTCTCTCGCCACCTCAAGATAGAGAAGAAACTTCAATAAGTCATTACTGACAGCAAAACACAGCGTTGTCACGCGACGGCGGCTTGTTCACGCGGTCAGGTGTTGCTGAGCACCAACAAGATATTTTAGCTCTCAAACAAATGACAATTTCATAACTTCCTTACTCACAACTCTGTCCATTTCTACTACACGCCTCTGTACGCCAGTGAACAGACCGCGGGGTGGAGCGACTGACACACGTTTCAGTGACGTAGTGAAGCTCCATTTATGGTGGTCACATGACTAAAGTGAGGCTTTTAGACATTACCGATTGGTCAAAGCACAATCAACGCTGCAAATGACTCACTCAGCTCAGTTTGCATTCTTCATTAGGATTGTATTTCTTGGATTTACCAAAAAAAAAAAAAAAAAGAAAAAAAAAGTGGAATTCCAAGCGGCGTTCAAGTCAAACAAGGACTTGTGGTGAAATTCCTGCTGAATGAAGCTGTAAAAAAAGGTGATTGACATTTACAGAAGACTTCAGTCACAGTACGGTGATGAGACTCTGAGTCACAACTACCACATCTGAATGGTGTGAACATCCCCATCCACACCCCCACATGTTTGGGCCCTTAAAATCCAAAGCATTTAGCCATTATTGATTTAGCAGTTAAAAAAAAAACATGTTGTTTTCGGTTGTTTCTATGACCAAACATAATAATAATAGCAATATTTTTGAGAGTTCTACATATTTGCGAAGTCATTTCCATATTCTCCTAATAGTAAAAACACACCATAAAAGTAATGATAACTTTCATTCAGTTTGAAGTCTGAAACCTTCCTGGGATAAGTGCGTTAGTGTAGCAGGGGATTGTACAGTTTTTCTCTCCAGTATGCACAGTATTCTGTTATTCTGTACAATCAAAAGTCCTGCTTTGACTCGAACATCCCTCCTATAAAAGGACAAAAAAACGTTCATAACACAACATTAAATGCCGCATGTTGTTCATTAACCGGTTCGAAATATTGACTTTTAGCACACCACTGTGGTTATGAGAGGAATTTAATGCCTTAATGACGAGCCGTTACAGAAAATAATCACCCTGTGTACGGTACGAACAACGCCGCAGCATCAGCTCACCGCACCGCTCCTCCATTTCTTATAACAGCACAATGTGTAGCATTTACAATGAACAAGCTCAATATTTGTTATACAGTATGTAAGAATCAGTATGTTAATACCACTATAAAGTACATGTAATCTGAGTATTAATAACTATTGCATAAAGAATCATGTAAAAACATCCTGTGAGATGAGGATTCCATCAGTAAAGTTTTGCACAGCTCACCTGCTGACAACAACAAGAATAATTAAAAAATAAATAAGAACAATATTATTCATAATAAATAAATAAGTAAATACGTAGGTAAGTAAAGTAAATAAATGAAAAGATACTACTTTTTGTGAATGAATACTTCAATAAAACCATCATATACAGTGCTGTGCAAAATTCTTGGACACCCTGTGTTTCATTTTTATTTTTTGTACAAACTTTGTTATACATGTTTATTTTATGATTTTTTTTTGCATTACTAAAAAAAAATAAAACTTTAATATTCCAGCCAAAATACATTAAAAAAAAAAAAATATATATATAATATATATATATATATATATAATTTTACAGAAAAATATCTGCAGGTCAGAAACGAAAGCAGTGAATAATGTAAAAAATAAAAAAATAAAAAAAGCACTTTTCAGACGAAAACTAAACAAACTAAAAAAGAAATCTTCTGGGTTTTTCTGCATAAAAAAGACGCTGGTTCTGCTGGCAGTTCAGTAAAACTAAGCAGCTCATTTCCTTATAGAACTGCACACACACACACACACACACACACACATGCACTGGACCTGAGACTATATTCTAATCAAAGGCTCGTCTCACTGATTAATTTGTTTCTAATTACTGTTTACTGCTTTTCATAATTTATGATTTTTATGTAGAAATGTTTCTTTGAAGACATCCTTGCTCTACACCAGTTATTGGAGCAGTACTTTACGATTCATTCCATACAGCACTGTGTTTGTTTATGATGCACAATGTGAACTGCTCAGGACTACAGAGTTGATAAACCAAATAAAATCTTTTATATGCGAAAACAAGAAAAAATAAATTAATAAATGAAATGAACAAACAAGATAAATTTCAAATACTTTTAAAATGCTGAAACAAAATTAACAAAAATATGATTAATATCATATGATTAAATTAATTGATATGACAAATATAAACATAACAATATAAACAAATAAATATAACAAATTTTAAATACTAAAATAGACCAAAGCAATACTGAAATGCAAACTGAAATTTTCATAATATATAGTAAATCATTACATACTTTGTGTAATGTTGTTAATATTATAATTATTATTATCATTATTATTATTATTATTATTATTATTATTATTATTACATTTATTATTATTTCGAACAAAACAACAACAAACACACACTCCAAATCAACATAAACAGGGAGGATAAAAGGGGCAGTAAACAGCAAATAACAACAGACACAAAAGAAGATAGAAAAAGTGGATAACACACTCAAAAATATAAAAACGGAAAACCTGTTTCATTTAACTCACAGAAAAATACATTTTTGAACAGTTTTTTTTTAAAAACTTAATATGTTCGTCACCATACTTACTGTACTGTATAAATTAGTCATTTCTGAAAACAATAAAGAGGCGTGAAGTGTTATTACATTTACAGTTATGAACAGAAATCTAAGCAGTTATTAATTGATTAGAAAACGTTTATCGTTATCCTCGCTTTTGTAGCCAAAGTCCAAATCCATAAACAACGAAATGAACAGAAAACCCAGGAAATAAACTTAGCATTAAAACAAGAATATCGAATATATAGAATTAAAATGTATGTATTTATTTATTTATTTCGTACCAACACAGACACAAAACTAACGCTCTAGAGTTTCTAGACTTACAGAAAGAGCCGGGGTGTTAATGTGCCTCTTAAACTCAGTAATAAAGAATTTGACAGCGCAACGTTTATACAGTGATGATGATGATGATGTCAGTCGCACTTGTGGCTGTAGTAGAGCGGCGCGCTCTGATTGGCGCAGGCAGCCAAGTTATGCTAATGAGGTAGTTGGAGTTCTGGCGCGCGGGCGCCGCCCTTCATTCAAGCACGCGGTGCGGCTGAGATGCGGTGCTGCGCGTGCGTCTCTCTCGCGCTCTGTCACACATGTACACACTGTGTGCGGCTCTCACGCGCGCTTTCCTCTCTCCCTCTCCCCTTTATTTATTCCTCCACTCGGATCAGCGCCCGCGGACGGTAAGTGTGTCTATCTCGCTCTCTCTCTCTCTCTCTGTGTGTGTGTGTGTAAGATGGTGGATATTCAGCAGGCGGGCGGGCGCATGCTGGCTCGATGCGTTGCGCGCGCTGTTGACGTGCGACCTGTTGTAGCGCGAGGTTCGCGCGCGTGTCTGTGTGCGCACGCGGGCCGGTCTGAGCTCCGAGCGCGCGTTAATTCCCGCAAACTAACCCGCATGCGTACGCGCGCGCTTGTGTGACCAGCAGCAGCAGTAGTAGTAGTAGTGATGATAAAGGATGTGCGCGAGAGCCAGCGCACGCGCCGGGGAACTTTAGTGCTGGGGAAAAACAGCGCGTGCGGCATTTAAACCGTGTAAATAAAACTGCAGTGAAGTTCAAAAGTTTACACCCGAGAGTTGTGGAGTTGCTCTCCGGAGTGTGTGTGGGAGAGAAACGTAGAGTGTGTTAAGAGAGAGAGTTGTGTAAGTGCCTGCAGAACAAAGCACTGAAAGCACATGGGGGGCTGCAGGCCGCACGAGACCTGTTAGCAATTTGGCTAATGCTAATCCCACATACATACACGCTATTACATTAATAAGGGGGAAGAATAAAATACGTGTAACTCACTCGTGTGTTCTCACGCAAACCGCATGGGGTTTTAGGTGATGTTATCAAATTTAACTTTTAAGTGTGTATACACATTGCGCGTGGTGTGTGCGCGTGCGTGCGCAGGCCGGGTAGCGCGCGTGAGTTGTGATCACTTTTTAGTGTATGACTTTTATTCACTTCATCGTTCACGCTAAGCTTCTTCTTCTTCTTTTTTTTTAAGGAGAACCGGTGCTTGTGTAAAGCACTCAGAAGTGTGAAGCCCGGGAGAGTGAGCTGGACATTAGCATGGCTAGCTTGTTTATTCTTGTTTTAGGCGGTTTTAATGCTCGTTTTTCCTTTCGCTCGGTATTCCGAGCGAACTGTACCGCGCTGTTACCCGCTGAGACAACAGGCCAACGTTGCGCCTGGTCCTCGGCGCACTCAGTGCGGGACTGTGCGATTTTCGGGTTGAGTTTCTGAGTCCAAACACACCGCGGGACTCAGCGGCGCCATGTTGGAGTCACTCTGTGGGGGGAGGGGAGGGACAGAGGAGGAACCGCGCATGCGCAGCTTGTTTTTCTCTCTCGTAGTAAGGAGGAGAGCGCGCTCGTTGTAGGATTGGCTGCGCATGCGCGGGACTCGAAGCCCCCCCCCCCCCTCTCAAAAGACACTGCTGGTAAACACATCCAGTCAGAAATCGCAGTGCTTTTTAGACGCACACACACAGCTTACTTTACTTCTCTAGTTAACGTTTAAAGATGTAGGAACCAAGAACTATGACTCTAAGGCAATCCCTTTATCCAAAAAAAATCTCCCTGAGATTAAAATGACTGTTTCCTTTTCCTGAATGTTGGAATCAGTGTGATGGAGTTTCTCAAACATGAGCTTATCTGGGCTCTTTAACACACGTTTCCACAGTGCACACACGCGCGCCAGTCATCTTTATGCTATATTTGTGTTGTGTAATTTGTGGAGTGTGTTGATATCCTCGCTCTGATGACGGCTGTACAAAAATAAAGCAAATTTTGCCATAATTTCTTAATGATGTCAGTAGACCGACTCGCCCTCAGCACCCAGTGCGACTCAACACACTCCCCATCACGCACGCGTTTGCCTGAGTGAACCCGACTCTCTTTCTCGCAGTTGATGGTCTCCCACCCTGCTTCAAAACTTTTAACAGAGACGACGGCACTGATGTTTTACGGACATGTGAAAGTTTCAGTGTTGACGATCCTCACGGAGCGAGACCGCCACCTGGGGATTTTCGCGGCGCGTTTGAGAATTGGGTTGGACAGCGGCGCAAGCGAACGGCTTGTGATGGGGACCGTGGCATGTTGGTTGTAGTAGTAACGCCTCGTTCACGGGGACGCGTACACCACACTTTCCGTGTTAAACACTTAAATTAAAATGGGGTGTAATCATAGATGTCTGGTTTCCGTTGGTAAGGTGTTTAACATTTAGGGAAGGAGTCTCCAGTGTCAGTGGCTTGTTCGAGCTTTTGTGTGTCTACTGCATTAGATGTGACTGACTAGATTTTGACTTCTGTACCTCATAACCCTGTAACTCAAGTCTAATAAATCACCAGTCAAAGTTTCCTGGGGCGACTGCTGTTTCATTCTGTAGCAGATAACAGCGTGATGACTCCTTATATTTATCTGTAACCCGCTTTCTCTCTCTCCTTTTTCGTTCCTCCAGGTGTTCATCCTCGCTCATTATGGAACGACACGTCGCCTCCACACCCAGGGCCGAGTGTGTGTGTGTAGAGTCAAAGTGCTTACAGTGCAGGTAGTTCAGTATGACGTCTACTGCAGTGGAGGCACTTCAAGCCCTACACACTCCAAACGCTTCACCCGCCATGCCGGCGCGGCTAACCGACGGCAGCTAGTTGGCACAGAGTTTGCAGAATATCTGAGTTCTGACAGTTTGGTGGTCGGTTTAAAACTGTTGGTGGGTAAGTCTGATTAGTTTAGCCAAAAACAAAGTCAAGTTTAATAAAAAAAAAAAGTTTTATTAAAAATAAAGATGCATTTAATAATAATGTAAAAAAAAATATAGTCAACAATTTAAGTTTAAGAATAAAATTGGAGGAAGACATCAAGCTGTTATAGAACTGTATATATATTCTCAGTTTAAGTCGTTTAAACAATTCTAGTCTAGTTTACTCAATTAGAGTGTAATATATCCCGATGTGTTTATAGCTTCATCAGTTTTACTTTTAGAATGAACGGTTCAACACTTTTCGACTACATAAATCCAGCACATTTACGGTTGTAATTCCTTTTCCACACATCGTCCTCTATAGCGTTGTTAGGATTAGAAAATGAATTCTGCTTAATTAGCCACTTTTTACTGAGGTTTTAGGTCCATGCTTTTGTATTGACACTTAAAAAGCCACAGGAGCACTGATTAAGGCCGTTAACCTGAGGCCCATATGAGATTGAAATGAAGAGTTTTAAAGGTGAATACTACTTAATTTCATTAAACTGCTTCTTTTGCTAAGGTGCATCTAGTGCAGATAGTGGATTGGACCGGCACCTACTGCCCTAAGTGCTCCTTCTGGCATGAGAGAGCCGGAATGTTCTTCCGTCTCGGGCCCAGTTCTCCTCTATATTATTTATATTTAATTTTTTTTACCACTGTCCTGGTGTGTGTTTATTGTTCCACCGCGACCCTCTGCCAGTTTTGCATTGTTGCACCACAAGAAAAATGGAGTTGTGCAAATCTATGCAAAACTGACAGCGGTCTCGCCGGGCGACGTCACTTCCTGTCTGTGTTCTCCGCGGCAGTATTAAAGTGCTTATAGTGCAGGTAGTCTGGTCTTTAACGCTTCTACTGCAGTGTGAGCACTTGAAGTACTTCCAGGCAGGAAAAGCCGCCACGCCGCCGAGGGTCCCGTCACGCCGCACGGCTCTGGTTAGTTTTGCTGGTTTGCATTCAGCGTTCGGTCTGAATTCGGCTGTGCAAATCCATGCAAAACTGATCGTAGCTGTGAATAAAAGTGAGGATTTGGGTTTCGCACATCTCAGAATGTTGACTTTTTTTCAACTTTTTGTGTTTCTTTGAATTTTCGGTAAAGCAAGAGTTTTGATCTGTGCCTGAATTTTCTTTCTTTTCATTTTCTATGAATTCTTTGCTGCTCTATACAAATTTTATTAGAACTTGAACACAATGTCATTTAACTATAAACGTTGTGATTTTTAAAAATTTTTTTTTTACAAATATTACATTGAAATTTGGAGATTTATTATTTCTCTTCTGATTTTTCTCTTGGTTACTTTTCCCGTTTCTCGGCAGGTCGGGATTGGCCGCAATGTTTTTCTTTGGATGAAATATTGCACTTGTCCCGGCCTGTGGAGAGCACCGGGTTGGTCGCCGTGCGTTTCACACTCCTGATGAGATTCAACACGGGTGGACGGGTAAGTGCACATATTGTAACAGGAATCGTTTTTCTGTTGTTGCTTAAATGATTGTCGCAATAAATTCTGGACTGAGTTGTCGATCAGACTGTGTGATGGTGTGTTCTGTGACGCTCTAATAATGAATGTCATGAAAGTTAATAACTACAATCATGTTTTTAGTTCTGCAACGCAAATTAAAATTCCAGCTCATCGTCTTGTGCTCGTCCTCTCATCTACGAGGTTCATGTCCTTATGTCAAATCAACATGGCCGCTCACAGCATCAGCACTAAACACCACAAAATGTCTTCAGTATCACACACAGGCTTCCACTGATTATACGATGCCGGTGAACTCGTCACTGTCCAGAGATGCACATGGGGGCGTTTTACAAGGTTATAAAGATCAATTTTAGACTTGTAGTGTGAGTCAGTTACAAGTCTGTTGTTGAATCAGTTACTCTGAGCTGGAGTGGTTTTGATTGGTTCACAGTGACGGCCAATGAGAGAATGGAGAAGTTACAGGGTTTATGTAAAGAGAACCGCTTGCTAGCTAGAACAGAAACGCATGAAATCATCCCGGGCGTTTAAACGATAAATATGAATGTAAATGACTAGAATTTAGCCTGTTTACTTGGTTGTTAATTTTTCTTTGAAATACATGGATCAGAATTTAGGGAAATCATTAGTTGAAGTTTGACTCAAAAAAAAAAATGGTACAAGTCATTGAATTCTCAACATCTCTTACATGTTTTGGGTTTTTGTCTTTCTTTCTTCACATTTGCTTCTGGTCTATATTATAACTATAAAGTGTATAATTATAACATTTGGGGCAGAATTTTATTTAGTACTCCTTTAAGTGCAGATATCACAGATCATGCCTTATAATAAGTTGTTAAATGGGGTTTGCATGTTTGAGCACTTCTGCATTTACACCACTAGATGGTGATAGAATAAAAGGAAACTTCTGCTATATGAGGGCATGGAGCAGTGATTGAGCGGGGACAGACATAAGTGTGCAAGTATAATATTACTAGTTATTAAACTCTTTTATTAATATTAAATACACCAGGAATGCAGTGACTAGAGAAATAGTTAAAAAAAACTTAAGTGATCAAATTAAAGCAGCGTTTACTGTTTATTAAACTATAGTAGGAATATTTCTTAGGAGGAAAAAGTGAATT
>QNUK01000333.1:45000-52500 GCA_013621035.1 Clarias magur
TATCTCAAACATTTAGAATATTACTTATTCCTTATACCAATATTCCTAGTTGGACCACGAGGTTCCTAGATGGATGGTGATGTTTTTTTTGTTTGTTTTTTTTTGAAGGTAAGAAGTGATAAAATTGCGCTCCAATCACAAGAAACAACTGGATGCCTGACCTCAATCTTTTTTTTTTATTGGTCTTAAGTAATATTCTAAATGTTTGAGATACTGAGTTTGGGGTTTTTATTAGCTGTATCATCAACATTGAAATAAATCAACATGAAAACATTGAAATAAATCAGCCTGTGTGTAATTAATCTATATAATATCTGAGGTCCACATTTTGACTTGAATTACTGAAATAATGATATTATGATTTACTGAGGCGCACCTGTGTGTGTGTGTGTGTGTGTGTGTGTGTGTGTGTGTGTGAGCGTTACGATCCTCCTGCGCGCAGTGAGACACCCCGGTCTGTCTCACGTGCCCGCCCTCACACACACACACACACACCGAGCTGCTGCTGCTGCTGCTTCACTCTGGACCTGCGCGCGCGAACAAACGCAGCACGAGCCCCTCCGCGCGCGCGTGTCTGTGATTATTATAACACGTCTAGTCATTATAATGGTGATGATGATGACGGTGCTCGCTGAACCCGGAAGTGGCGCTGGATGATATCGTTATTTTCTCCGTTATAATAAGAGTTATAAACTTAGTCTCCCCGGGATTTTTTTTTTGTGTTGTTGTTGTTGTTGTTGTTGCTCGCGTTAATAAGGCGGGTGCACGATGGTCCCCGCGCGCGCCGCCGCTGCCCTGCTCCTGTGCGCGCTCTGTGCGCTCGCGTGCGCCGAGCAGAGCGCGAGCGCGGGCTGCAGCGCGGTGAGACGTGTGTACCGGGAGATGGGCTTCAGCTCCGGGAATAACAGCGCGGGTAAGGAGCGCGCGCGCACACACACACACACACGCGCGCGCACACACACACACACACACACACACACACACACACAGATACCAGAGGCTTAAGACTTAATGACTGCACGTGCACGTGGCACAAACACATTGCACTCAATAAGGAGAGCAAGTCAATCAATCAATAAAGACATACATAGTTATAGATAGAAACACTTTACAGTGATGGAGTTACAGTACAAACGAACTCTCAAGTACAATATCACACACTGTATCTTTCACCCTGAAGTGTGATTATAGTGTAAAACATCTCTCCATTCTTGTTTAAAAAGAAAGAAAGAAAGAAAGAAAAGGAATTCAACAAAAAAGTAAAAGATTCACTTCATTAGTCTCATGTGTCCTGGTGCACGGTGAGGACAGGCGGCTCGTCTCCCAGGGCAGGTTTGTCCCAGTCTCACCGTGTGCCATGTCAGCTTTTCCACACGTTTTTTCTTCATAAAGTCTCCATTCACAATGATATGTATCTTAAAGTCTGTTAAAATAATAATCGTTCATTATTGCAAAATGATGCTATAAACAAGTTCTATTCTGCATTCTGAGAGCTCAATCATCAATCAAGTCCAACAAACACTGTCTGTGTACTAGGATGTTAACACAACTTTCAAAACACCGTACTGGTGCTGATTTCTGATTTTTTGTATGTTTTATATATACTGTGTATGTGTATGTATATGTATATATATATATATATATAATACAGAAAATGTATGTGGCCAATGAAGTTCCTTCTGAAGTTTATGTAACATGCAAATGAACAATCTTGCGTCAGCCGTTTTTATATTCAGCTTCAGCTGACGATTTTATATGTGCCCCATTGTACTGCCTCGCTTCAAACACTAGTCATTTATTAGGCAAATTAGTCATATTTCTATAGGAGTATTGATACTAACATTGTTGTAAGCTTCTAGAAGCACATGACTTGTAAAAGTTTTTTTTGGTAAAAGTGTGCACAAAAAGCAAAAAAAAAAAAAAATCTGTAGTGTCCATAACCATGAAGCTTTTAATTGTCTTTTGTATGGAGTTTGTATAGATGTACTCAGCCTAGAACATACTGAAGTTGTTTAAATCTTGTTTCTGTGATAGAACATGGCAAAATTTGCTGCTGTATCTGTATAGTAAGGTTCTTAGACAAAGTATGATTTGCGTGGACTTTGAATGCTACTGTACTGATGCACTGATGTACACGTGCAGTTCCAAAGCACTGACACTGGAGACTCCTTTCACATGTGCTACAGAAACATTCTTTTACAGAAAAATTTTTTTCAGAACAATTATGTTCATGTTTTTGGTGTTAAAAGCCTGTTTTTAATTCGTTTATTTTTAGGCTTAGATTTTGTAGACCTCATCAGTGCCGTGGTACAAAACTACAATATCCAAGTTAGCATTTAAACATGTCATCATTTTGGACATACAGTATGTAAAGGAACCTAAATGTTAAATACCAGCGCAAAACTGTGGTTATACTGAACACAGACATTAGGAGAGCGTGACTGTGGTAAATATACTGACGTATGGAAACGCATCCATATCTGCATTATTATCGCTAACACTAACACGAGATAAGGTCTCGCCAATAACAGGCGTCTGAAACTCCCTGAAAGTCCAAAAATTTTTCTATACAGACATATTTGTTTATGTTACATGTAAAATGTTTGTGTAGAGAATTAATTATGTACCGTCCCTAACAATAAGGCCAGTTTTCCTCTATGTTGTCTTTATTTCATAATTTTCTTTCCAACCAACGTAACCTTGGAGAAGACTTGCCCATGTCACGAGCAATCACACCACACCACGAGGTCTATCTCAACCTCAGATTAACACGTCAATTATGATATTTATGTGATTTTCTGTTATTGCTTATGATTGAAAATAGATGAAATCAGGTTGTGTTGTTGATATATATATATATATATATATATATATATATATATATATATATATATATATATGATCTAAAACTTTATGCCAGCATCCAGGGAGTGCACAACGCCCTCATGTGCTTGTGTGAATAGAGCTTTGCTAAACTAACGCCAGCATCCAGCACACTGGTGCATCAGTTTCCAAACCGTTCAGCAACAGATGAGAATCTTGCCTGAAGGTGCCATCTCAGCACCTCAAGACTTCTTGGTCATTGGAATGTGTGTATTTATGGTGGCTTTTACCCGCCTTGATTCCATCCCTTTGGAGGAATTCAGTTATATCAGCATCCATTTAATACGACCTTACTGACTCTAAGACCATCCACTCACATCAATATCATGAATGGTAGCTGTTGGCAGAGGCATGTGTGCTGCTGAGAACCTGTGACGCTGCAGTCAGATCGGGTGACATATCAGCTCTATGGACAACAGGGCCAACCAGCATCGGGTCCGCGACACCAGAGATACACAGAATATATGGCAGGGCGTTCAGGTCATAAGGGCTGAGGCACAGGCTGTGCATGTGTATCATCATATCAGTGACTCCCATCCAATAACCCTGACACCAGTCATTTACAGACAGAGGCATAAAGTTATGAATTCCCTTCTGGAGTTCCCAGAGCCACGAGTGCTGCTTTTGCATCATGTCATGTGTGATCAAGTCCTATATCCGTTACTGTGTTCACCTCATTGACCTTTAGGATTGATTATGTATAGCCTGCTGTTTCTTTCGTCCCATTTGTGGAAGTTCTGGGCCATGTCACTGCAGATTGTTGTTATGTCCTCATTAGCCCGGCTTATTTTTGGCACAATTTTTGTTAAACCTGATTTGTATCTACCTGCTATGTCATAGTGCATATTTTACATAATTTTCACTTTTTAGTATTCAATCTCTTGCAAATTGATCCTGGCTCTATTTGTATTGAGTCTTCGTTGCTACATGTATAAAGACCCATCCCCATGCCATTCTTCTGTCACAACAGGGCACACTTTCTTTCTGTCTTTCATTTGGACATGTAAATCAGGATGAACAAGCATGTTTATTGACCTCAAAATTAATCACAATATGTATCAGTAGAAGTTAAGGGAACTGAACACCTCACTCAGTTAGTGGATCTTAACCTGGAGACCTCAGTCAATTAGCGGGACTCAGCATGAGCTGATTTTTTGGGCTCAAAAGGTTACGGCTCTGGTTTACTAATCACTAGGGCTGGAGGTTCTGATGAACCTTTTAGCAAGATCCTTTGCCCTATCTGCTCTAGGGGGCGCTGTATCCTGGCTGACATTGAGCTCTGACCCCAGCTTCCTAACTGGGATACTTTGAAAAAAAAACATTTAATTGTGCACACAGCAATAACAACAATAATAAAACATAATAATAAGTACAAATAATTCAGTCTAATCTTAGGATTAGCGATTCAAGCAATGGTGTCCCACAGGGCAGTACTGTAAGACCAGTGCTGTTTACATGGTTCGCCCTGGTGCACAACTACACCACAAAGTACAGCTTGCATCACATTAAGTACAGTACACTGAGTCTTAGTGACAAAGGTGATTCAGTCACAGAACTGGTCTTGACAAAGTGTGCTCCTAGTGGGCTGTAAGGGTACTGCAGTTGGGCAGCGAGAAAAGATTTTAACAAATAAAAAATGTTTTTAATTTCCTATTTTTTAATTTAGGTTTACAATTTTCATAAATTTAAACAATGTTATGTTCACCATGTATCTTGTCTGTTGATCGCGAAGCTCAGAAAATGTAATAATCGACAAGTGATTTCTATATAAATCACTGGTGATGAATGGATGAAGCTTTGTAACATATAGATTTCAGTCACACAAAAATCAGATGAGGTTTATTCATGTCATGTATCGACAGAGCCGACCGATCATGAAGTTTGATTCCCTGAAAGTCTAAAACTCATCTGCCTTCTCATCTGGCCACGGTGACTGAAAACTGTTTCAAAGTATGAACATGCGTAAAAAAAAAAAAAAAAAAAAAAATTAAACAGCTATGCCAAAAAAAAGTCATTTTGACTGAAACGTATCATCATCTAACCAAAAAAGCGAACAAAAATAAAACTCTTTTTTAAATTTACAATCTCCTTGATCTTCAGATCTGTAGATTTGCTTAATGCATTCAAGGTTTTGCCACAACAAATTACACACTGGCTTTCCCAGATTATTACCAAGCAAGAATCATAATGCTCACACACTTAGAGATGACATGTTTTATTTAAATGGTAAATAAAATTCTTTAGGATGGTTCTGGACACAGATTCACTCACCAACCAGCACCATTCTGTTAAAAACAAAACCAAAACCACAAGATTCCTCTGTTAACCAGGCTCCATGTAGACAGATGGGAAAAGTCTTATAATGATGATTTCACCATATTAAACCCCGGATATCCCATGTTTAAAGCTTTCAGCGTATCATAACCAGTCTATTATTTACTGCACGGAGAGACGGTGCGGCGTTGCCATCTCTCAGCCTCAGGGTCTGTGCATGCTCTTCCTATGGAGAACATTCCATCAGAGGGATCAGCTAGGACAAACCCCTAGGTGTGAGTGTGTGTGTGTGTGTGTGTGTGTGTGTGCCCTGCGATGGCCTGGCATCTCATCTAGGGTGTATCCCTGCCTCAGGCCCAGTGTTCCCGGGACAGGCTCCAGGTCCACCGCGACCCTGACAGGAGGATAAAGCGGTTACTGAACATGAGTCAGCTCGATAGGCCTAGAAATTACTGTCTTGAGAACAACCAAATTTAGCGTATGGACGCCCGTTACAACAACATCCAACAACAAACCATGCTGCTAATTATTGAGAGGTCAGGATCCGAAGCATCTTTGGCAGGCGTGAGTGCACTTAAATTAGATTTAGATTTAGTAGACAGTCTTTAGCGCCATGTAATATTTAGAGCTAGCACCTACAGAGATGTTTCCACTTACCAACAAGAAGATCATCATGGATCAGCTGAACAGCCTACAACGTATATATATATATATATATATATATATAGCTGTGTAAAAATAACCCTGTTTGGGTCCATTTGGAATCTCAAAGTCCCCATCATGGGTTGTTTTACCCCACTGAGGTTGGGTTAGGATTTTGACCAACATGCTGGGTTGAGTTTTTTTTTTCTTTTTTCTTTTAAACTGGACTTGTGGGTAGAAAAGTGACTATGGTGCTTCACTGTAGTCGCCAGCACCATATGATAATCTGACACAAAGTAATCCCAGCTGAAACTAGCTAGAAGTAACGATCATTACATACAAGCTTAAATCTTTACAATGTTTTTCTAAATAAATAAATAAATAAATAAATAAATAGCACTTTCCAGGATTTCTCTATTAAAAGCATTTCTTAATGCTAGTACACTAGATCAGCTATGAAGAACGCCATGTTTTTTTTTTAACTAAATACATAACGTCCTTGTCTTATTTATTGCACTTCCACCAGATGACACCTCAGACGACACAGCGCACTCGCCATCATCACGTTCCGCATATGGTTCACATAATGTCAGTTTAATACTAACAGTGTAACTACAATTAGACAGTTTAATACTGGAATATAATTTCGAGCGGCACAACAGAAAACTCTTTGCCCGATTCTTGGGAGATTGCGAGTTTGAAATTCAGACAATGCCACAGAATGTAAACCACACAAAATATTTCTGGTACGCCAAAGATATTTCCCAGTATGCACCAGAGCTACTGTATCTTTATGATGAGATGCAAGCTCATCGTCTTTTCCAGCTTACGTGGCATGCTGCATCGAGAATTCGTCCAGTTGTTAAGGCTTCTGAGAGACGACGTGCGGCGAAAGCGGTCGGATCTGTGGCGCGCAAATCTCAAAAATCTTTGAACCTCCCTCGTAATAATGAATGTTTTTTGTGCCACAAAACTCAACATTTATTTGACACACAAAAAAAAAATCAAACCTTGCATAACCAAAGCATACATGATATTTCTATACTCTCACTCACTTACTCATCTTCTATACCGCTTTATCCTGTATTAAGGGTTGCCGGGGCCAATCCATCGCGGGGCACACGCACTCATTCACACACACTACAGGAAATTTGGGAACATCAGTTAGGCTAATCTGCGGGTCTTTGGGAGGAAACCGGAGTCTCCGAACGAAACCCACCGAGCACAGGGGCAGGAATCGAACCCAGACCCTGGAGGTGCACGGCTAATCACCACACCACCGTGCCGCCTCATGTTTATTCATAGAACTTTTATTTATTTATTTATTTATTTATTTATTTATTTATCTTAAATTGAAACTCAACCAACATATAATTGATGCTAAATGTGTAACTCAAATAACCACAAACACAACTGCAGGCTGATTTGTCCTCATGTGCCAAAACTTTGGTAAATCAAACAAAATTCACAATTGTATAACCAAAACCAGTTTGACGAAATATTTCGGCATTTGTGCTTTTGCTCTGTCTTGTGCCTCAAAGATCACAGAAAAAAAATAAATGCTTTCAATCAGTTTGCAATACTGTAAATCTCAAAACTTATAAAAATGGAGTTATCTCATTTTGCGGCAAAACTCTTCACATGCAGTCTCAGAATACCACAGTTTATGTTGTCATCATCGTCTACATTAATTGTCCCCAG
>QNUK01000333.1:57500-72500 GCA_013621035.1 Clarias magur
TTATGAGTATTCATATTGCTCTTGTCTTCCTGTAGTCCTTTTGTAAATCACAGTGTGGTCCTTGACATTTCGTCCCGAGATTTATTCGTTCTCTATAGCTATCCGTATATCTTATCCATCTTATCGGTCAGTCGGAGGGTGTCAGAAGGCCACCAGCACTGCTTCAGCCTTTAACCTGTGACCCGGACTCCTCACCTCCTCCATAACCCCCCTGCTGACGTGAGCCAACAGCAGGACTGCGCTCTATCAGTGTTATTGAGTGTTGTGTGATAAGCCTGGTAGCTGGCGTGTCTTAAGCCACTGGCCTGATGTATTGGCCGCTAGTGTGAGGAGGATAAGACCAATCCAGAGAACACAGATCTAATTAGTTCACTCACTCAGTCCCTCGTCAGGAATGTCAGAGCTCTGTCATTAAGCACTCAGTCCTGGGGGGGTGGGAGGGTGGGAGGGTGGGGGGGTCACTCAGCACATGGCCCAGGGGGGTATTAAGAAAAGATCTGCTGCATATCACAGCATTATGCAATTGCTTGTAAGATTAGAAGCACTGCAAATGTTTTTATACTGCAGGATCTATGTTATCTCCCCAATTAGGGATTTAAGATCTGTTGTAGTTTTATAATGCAATTGATTTCAAAATGGAAATATGGACTACACACCAATTAACAGTCCAACACACTTCTTGAAGGGTTCTTCTTCATTCATCGCGGGTTGTATGGATGCGTACATTTTCTGAAAAGCTTATTCTTGGATCTTTTTTGTAAAATTCTACATAAACATTTAAGGATTTTCCAACAAAATGAAGATACAAATTTTATGTCTCTGTGATCTTAATTTTTTTTTTTCATGTAATCCAAACATTGAATCTGATTTTTGCAAATCCGATCTGAACCACATCCAGAGGTGATTTGAAATCAGATTCAAATAGAATTCCTAAAGATTGCATTCAGTCTGGATGCTCTAGCTGCTCAAATCGGTTTTCAAACGTCCATTGTCAAATATTCATTACCTGAATCACAACCTCATGCGGAAATTCAGGTTCACACTATCGCATTGTATGTTACATGGATTCATGGTTGGAAAACAAGTGGGTGGACAATAGAGAGATTGGAGATAGAAATAATTTAATAAAAAAAAAAAAAGAAGAATACTGTGCAAAAGTTAAAGTTGATATACTTTGGTATTTTATTTTTTTTTTTCACTTTTGGTGCTATTGCCTCGTCAAAGCGCTCAAAGTTGTTTCAAATCTCTAAATACGATAAGGAAAAACCGCTATACATTTCTAAAATCTGAGAACTGGCATTTATAGCTGATTAGCCTTCACCGCCTAATAATGTCTAGTCCAATTTAACATAATCAGATCAGATCAGATCAGCTCACATCATTTTGGCGCTATTACCGCTAAGTATGTAAAAGCCACACCCTTGAATTTTCTGTAGCTAGATTAAATGTGTTTTCAGGAAGAGCTGCTGGCTAAAACCCTGGTATGGAAATGGAGAACAATACTCCCTGGACAGAGTATGAAGTGAAATGGGGGGTGCACGAGTACAGGGAAAGCTAGAAGGAACTTACAGAAACAGGGTGGTATATGAGGAAATATCATGCTGCATTCGAGGTCGATGTTTCAGATTTGCGTTTCCAATCCATTTTGATTTCAAATAACATGTGGACAGTTAGTCCCAAACATCAGTGTTCTTTAAACAAATCAGATTTGCAGTAGGAACGAAAGTAAAAAAAAAAAAAAAAGGCAACACTCTGATATCTGTGCCACTTTATAATCACCAGCTTCTCCATTCTTAAATATAAAGTTGGTGCAAAGTGAAAGTAAGCAGTGCCAGAAGGACTGTCACATCCCATGTCCTCGCTCCTTCAGTGAATTATCTTTTCTGCTGAGTAAATGTTGTACATATTTCTTCTGACCGCTGTTATATCTGCAGCAAGTGCTCATAAACTATAAATGCCTCCGCTAAACCGCATCTGGTGCATGATGAAAAGAACTAAGAGACTCATTTAAGCAATGTTCGTGTTCATCTGCTCCTAAATCTCACAGCCTCCGGGGGGACGGAGGCTCGTCTAAGTGCAGAGCAAAGACAAGGCGTCAGAGCATTATGTTATTTTTAGGCCAGACATATCTATCTAAATGATCTCTCTCTCTCTCTCTCTCTCTTACCCTTACTTGCTGCCTCGATCTTCTCCTCTTTCTCAGTCCCCCAGATATCTGCTCTCATGCCAGTACTGGATCTGGAGCATGCTGGCATTCTGTTGGGTTTTATGCTTATGTTTTCAATAACCATGCTCCCTTTATACTGTAAAGGCTTTCAGGCCCTTAGGAGATTTCTTCATAAAGCTTATTTTACATGAGAATGTTGGCGAACAAAACAACAACTTCAAAAAAAATTTTAAAATAAAAAAATAAAAATCCCCCTAAGATGATTAAGACTGAAAGGTATTCTCCTTAGCCACCAATTCCCAATTGTGTGTCTCCCATGGAAAATTCCTACACTGTATTTCAGCACTCTGAAAGGAAATGCATTGGTAATAGGGCTTTAAGAAAAAAAGATTCAGTGGTGCCCCTCTCATTCTCTATGCTAGGCGAGGCACGGTTCGAGATGGCCAGTGCCCTGATATGTGAGATTAAGGGAGTTTAATGAACCCATGGGGCCTGTGGAGGGCTTCTAATAGCCCATTTTTATCATCCTACGACTTCCTCCAGCTCTCCCTGTGGGGAGGAGGAGGAGGGACTCCGTGGTCTTGTTGGAGCCCAGTGATAAAAACCTTGGCCTGGGTTCATAGGCTGCTGGGAATAGCTTGAGCCTCAACGTTTTTCTAGTGTAAAAACCAAATGTCAGCATGCTCATACTTGGGAGACTCTGACAGCTTCAGGGGTACACTAGGGAACACAGTAGGAGATGAGCGGAACCTTTGGTAAAGAATCCTAGACGACTTGTGGTGGTTTGTTCTTGACAACATCAGTAACACACATCTTCATTAACGCTCCCAGCTGTGTCCTCTTGGGAAGGTGGGTGTACCCACAACTCCATCTTTCCGACCCCCTGAGTTGAGCAGATTACCATGACCAAATTTGGCTTGGATTTCACCATATAATCATTGGACTTGACTGCAATGCCACATCGCCGGCCCAGATGTTTCTGTGTCTGTGCTGTTTCACTTTAGCAATGTAGAAAAGAGAAAAGATATGACCTCCAAGGAACTCAACAAGGAGTGGGCGTGTGGTGCTTGTCCTCAGTTGAAGCATCTCCAGAGAATACTTCAGTCAGAGGCTTTCAGGGAAATGTGTTGCTAAGAGGCTGCTGTGAGAAAAAAAAAATCAACAACAACAACAAAAAAAACAAAAGCAAAATGCATAATTTCTGCAGCTTGGCCCAACATGAGAGGGGTTGTCCGTCTCAAAACATCGGCACGCTGAATGCAACAGAGACCCTGAGATGAGCAGGCACTGGGTCTTTTTTATGAGCTGCTTAGAAAAATCCTTGTCCTGCTTCCCACGACGCCCAGACCAACGTCACAGGCTCTGTAGAAATTAAGAAGAAGGAAATGAGGGGAAGACGAACAGATATGGAAGTGGGAGGAGAAATTAAGCAACGCTAAAAGGAACTGCGGAATAGAACGAGACTACCACAGACGCTTGATGGGAGCGAGAGATGTAGACCATAAGGAGGGGAGACATGACCTTCAGGGATAGCTGGACCTTTGTGAATGTATCTGGCTTTCACAGCGACAGTTGGAGCGATGACTCCAGTTCTCCAGTGATCATGCTCTCCAGGGCAAGGACAGAGTGATCAGGAAGTGTTAGCGCTCCGTAAAAAAAAAAAAAAAAACTAACAACACAGCAGCAGCGCTGTTTCTTCCATCTTCTGGCATGCTTAGAAGCCCATATGGGTCCAAAAATAGCACTGATAAACTTGTCATAAGTGCAGCGTTTAAAGCTGTACTTCATCTAAGTCCATATGCATCATCCTACTGTACTTTCTCACATGGCCTGGGATCGCTGTTTCTCTTTAGCATGTTGACCTCTTGCTTCTGCTATTAAAGGGCAATAAGAAAAGAAGATTTCACATATTCACACGACTCTCCTTTTATCGTTTCCAGAATCTGTCACTGGAGGCACATCAGACCTCCCGCACGCAATTGGATTTTTACTTCTGTGAACTTTTGTCTGCTATACACTAGTACTGTACTGTACACTGTGCCTGTCATTCTGGAACTTTGCACCTTCCCGTTCAGGCATCCTGAGCAACAATGCGTCTGTGAGTGGACACACCTCGGATGTTTCTCAATCTAGACCGATGTGGAAAGTGAGGAAATTTTAGTAGCTTAGTAGCTCGCCAAAAAATCCAGCTGTATAGAGCAAATTTCCTAAAAAATTCTTATCGAGCGAATCAGGATTTGTTGCAAAGTAACTGCCAACACTGTGACTAAATTGTTCATTCATTCTTCCATTCATCTTATCAGTAACTGCTTTAATCTGGTGAGGGTCATGATGCATCCGGTGTCAAATCCTGCGGTCAGTGAGAACTGCAAAAACAACTCGCATCATCTTATTACAGGGGGCCGTTCAAGTCAAACCAGGACTTTTCATCCAAAAACATTTGAATGGAGAACGTTTTAAAGAAACCCGTATGTCCGTGAGCGACGGTCCTGGCTGAGGTGGCTCGGAGCCCACTGCAGGTGTTCTCATGAATAGTTAGCGATTGGAACACGTGAGCACCACTTGCACATTACAGGAACTAGGTTGGAACATCCCCTGTACAGTCCTGACCTCCATCCTAGCCCTTTTCACGTGCTTGGAAAGGACATTAAATGAGTCCATTATTCTGCACAATCAAAAATCCCACTTTGACTCGAACATCCCTCTAACATGTGGATTGAAATCTCGATTGGTCAAAAGATGATCATTTTCACTCTCTGTAAGTGCAGCAGCAAGTCAATCATTCTAAAGTTGTTTTTCTGTGATAACAACATACACAGGTTGTCGTTGGATTGTTTACCATTTTTGAAAGGAGTCTCCAGTGTCAGTGTTACACTTATTCAGCTTATTTCCATTGCCGCTATTGCATTATTAGCATGTCCCACAAGTTTAAGAAGATATTGCACCGTCCTCCCTTTCGTGGCTCCATAGCAGCCTATCGCATTGGCGGTGATTAAAACATTTGGCTATTTAGTTCATTTCTTCGAAAAACACTTCCTTGCTTCCTTGCTCTGTGGTGTTCACTGACCTACTGTATGAGAGGCATGTTGTCAGGAGGAGTGAAGTTTTATCCAGGAGACTGAATGTTGTGGTAACAGAGAAGCTCATGTTGAAGGCAGATGTTATCTGGACTGTTTGAACAAGGCTGGATGGATGGGTGGAGTGAGAGCCTGGTGACCATGCTGTTTCTTTTTCAGGCTTAGAGATTATGATAAGAGCATGCTGCCTTCAGCATGCGTCCATAAATCTTAGTCCGTATTTCTCTCTCCCACTCCTCTGATTACGCCCGGAATAAACGAGAACATGCATGAGCTGCACTAATTTGAAGAGTTTAAGGAGCATTTGGTTAAAGGTTAGGAATTACCGTGTCACTAGAATAATTTGTTTACTAGCTAACCCCACATACCATTCAATAACAAGTACATTAATTACACAAGTCGTATTATTAGCCTAGCACTGGCAAGCCTGCAGTATCACACTAGCAACATCAAAACTAGCTACCGTGAATATTATTGCCAGGCACTTTCAACAAAATCTAATTATACATTAGGATTCATTAGTGTAAAAACCCTTGTAAGGTTTAATACTCGAGTTTGCCAGTAAGTACAATTAGTTAACTTTTTTAAAGTTCATTTATTAGCAACAATTTTGTAGCAAAAATATAGCTTTATCTTCCAATTTAACCTAGTTTACAACCAGCATGCTAGTTGAGAGCATTCAGTAGCTTGAAAGTTTGTTAACCACAATGTCTTTGCTATATTTATAACTGGAGTTAGCTATCCTAGCCCATTAGCTAGCTTACAGACAGTGTTTGCTTGTATAGTTAACGTAATTAACAATATTGATTGTCTTGGTTTAATTTGTTAGCCCTGATTAGCGACATTGCAATATTAGAAAACATAACTTGCTAGCTGGTTACACTTAGCTCACTCAATTAAAGTGACAACAACAACAACAACAACAACTCTATAATTGTTAGACAACTGATTAATTAGCAAGATTCTAATAATTAATAAATTTTATAAATTATCATTTTTTTATTATTACAAAAAGTATCTGGATTTTGTCATGTTTGTCACTCAAAATGGAGACAACATTAGCAACAAAACCTTAGTTGGATAAGTCAGCTAGTTTTCATAACAATAAACCTTATACGCTCATTGATGGAACAGTATCCCTAAGTTTGACAAGCATTTTAATGACTTGCTTAGCTTGGTTACTGGTGCTTTCTCACACACACACAGTTAGCTTCCCAAAGCAACATACTAGCTTTATTAGCTTAATGTGATTTGTTTGGTGGAACATTTCATTTGCCTCATTTATGGAGTAAGCTAATTTGCGTTTTACATGCAGCCTTCTAGGTCAAATAGTTAACAGCTTCATTGCAAGCTATTTAGCTTCATTTAATTAAAAACATTATTAGAGTATTAGTTAGTAAATCTAGCCTGCTAGCTTTGCTAGGAATGCTAGCTCACTTATATTTGCCACAAAAAAACGTTTTTATTTTTTATTTTATTTGTTTATTTACACTTTTTAAAAATACATTTGCCACTTGAATTGTGAGCAATATTATGATTTTTGAAGAAAAAATAAATTCTTCTAGAGACTATTTAGTACCAGTGGGTGCTGTCAGCGATGGATTCAGCCATGTTTGTAACTTTTGTTATTGAAAATGAGGCAATTTGTGTGTGTGTGTGTGCGTGTGTGCGTGCGTGCGTGTGTTTGTGCGTGTGTGTGCGTGTGTGTGTGTGTGTGATCAGTCACAGTGCTCAGATGCAGTCAGATACTCAATCGAATGAGGATCTGGGGAGTTTGACGGCTGGGTTGCCTACAGTCTAACATTTTATATAGTATGACCGAAACTAACTGCTGCTAGGCAATCCCGTGATATAATAAATAAATGACTAGATGGGTAGATTTGCTACTCAGTACATCATAATGATAGAGTGGAATTTAATGTGTCAAGTCATTACATGCATTTATCGCATATCCTAATGACGTTATGTAACAAAACATGATGGTAATACAAAATTCCCTCGAAATTGCTTCCTGCCACGTGTTTTTACAAGCCGCGTCGGGTCCCGTCAAAAAACAAGAACACTGTTGAACGAATTCCATTAAAGCGCAAATTACCTTTAATAATAAAACGGCAGCCAATTACGATAGCTATTACGGAGGTGTAGAGGTGAGGCTGTGCGTGCACAAGGGGCAGAGGCTAACATCTGGCTCAGCTCAGCACGAGACCTCCTTAATAAAGCTAACATTGTCATGACTGATGTATGGCAGCGCTGTAGTGGCCACTGAAAGATTCATTTGTCTTCTCAATTAAGAAAGAGCTTTTTGAAAACAAGAAGAAGAAGAAGAAGAGGAAGAAGTGAGAACCGGGAGAGTCAAGTAGGTGGAGGGCTTGTGTACTCTCCACTCTGCAATGTGTTAGGGATCGGGGTTTGGACGAGCGCCAGGAAGAGCCTGGGAGTCGGATTTGGACCACTCCCTCCGTATTAACTTGCCTATCCCCCCCCCACACACACCCCCCCCCTTTTCCCGTCCCTTTTATTCCTCATTTGCAGAGTAGCCAGGAATCCCTTCCCCTGAGGAGGAGGCCTGCTTTCATGTGGGGAGCCAAGCACCGGCAATCAGGGAGCAGGCTACACCGACTGACTCCCTATGCTGCTCACAAACATGTGCACACACACACACACACACACACACACACACACACACACACACACACACACACACACACACACACACACACGCAAGCGCATGTTTTAAATACTTTATTCGGTTTCAGAAAGAAGACAAATGAATCAAAGAGAACCAGATATTCGAACGACCACACACATGATGATTGTAGAAAATACCGCCAACGCTAATGAGGGCACTTAGAACATGCATGCTTGTTTGTTTTCAACATGGTGAAGCTGCCTTGCATGCTTTATTCTCCACACACACACACACACACACACACACACACACACACACACACACACACACACACACTGCTCCTCCTTATCAGATGAAGCATCATGCGTCATCATGCCTCGCATTCTTCTCAAGGCTTAGTACTTCTCAGGACCGCAGCACTCGAAATAAACAGATATCGAGGGCTGGGAACACACTTTAACTTTATAAAAGAGCCATATCGAGGGAAATTTGGAGCCCACAGATGGAGTAATGGTTCCCCTTTGGCATCCATTCCTGGTTTCTTTACTATCTACAAAAAGGCTCTTTGAACACAAGAGACCAAATGTTATCAGACTAAATCGTGGCTGTTAAAATGAATGACTCTTTTTATGTCTTAAATGATATTTGCTATTTAATTTAATTTTATATCAGATATCAATTTCTTTAAGTAAATTTAGAGCAATGAGGGAATGAGAAATACAAAAGAACACCACTACAAAGGGTCTCATAGAGTCACACACTCATGGTGGAGACAGGGAGCCTATCCCAGGGGACTCAGGGCATTAGGCGGGGTACACCCTGGACAGGGTGCCAATACATTGTAGCGCGCACACACACACACACACACACACACACACACACACACACACACACACACACACACACACACACACACACACACTACAGGCAATTTGTAAACACCAATCAGCCTACTGTGCATGTCTTTGGACAGTGGGGGGAAACGCACAAAGGTGCCTGAAGTCAATTATGATCTGATAATATCAGTTCCTGAGGTGTTCAGTAGCATTTAATTGATATTTTATTTATTGTTTTTTTTAAACAATCTTGTCATATATTTATTATTAATAAAAAAACAAACATATAATCAATAAAATGTTTATATAAATATATAAAATGGTAATAACTACTTTATAAGGACACAACCTATATATCGATGTATATATATATATTATATATACAAATGTATAAATCTTTTCATTATAAGGTTTTTTTTTAATTCTCCGTTCTGATTGGTCAGAAGTTCTTTGCTCATTCTTCATTTTTACACTGTGACTTCTACAAATCTACAAATAAATCAATTAAAAGCTTTAGTTAAACAAAGAAAAAAGTCACATTGTTGAAGTTTTCTGCAAGAAGTGATAATGTATTAATTTGAATGTTTCCCAAAGGAGTCTGCAGTGTCAATTAAATTTTTCTCCTTTTCATGACGGAGAATAACTTTTTAAACCTTATGAGAACAGGAAGTATTTTTACTTCTATATGCTGGGGATTTTTTGTCTATTGTTGTAAAGTTTTTATATTACTCTGTACACGATCTGTAGTTTTTTTAATTTATTTTTTTACTTGTATCTTTAGTTTTTTACTCTGATTACTGTGTAATTACTGTTTAGGCCCTAATGTCTGTGTCACAGGGCATTAAAAAAATTATTTGGCCTAATACATATAATAATAATAATAATAATAATAATAATAATAATAATAATAATAATATTGTTGTTGTTGTTGTTGTTGTTGTTGTTGTTGTTATTATTATTATTATTATTATGTCTGTGTTACTACAATGTTTAATGAGTTTAAAATAGATTGGCACAGTGGCATAATGGTTAACCCTGCGTGCTTGCTCCTCCAGGGTTTGATTTCCGCTTAGGTCTGTATGGGTGGGTTTCCTCCGGGTACTCTGGTTTCCTCCCACAGTCCAGAGACATGCAAATTTGTCTAAATGGCATTCCCAAATTGCTGGTGGTGTGTGTGTGTGTGTGTGTGTGTGTGTGTGTGCCCATGAATTGGTACTCCATCCAGGGTGTATCCTGTCTAATGTCCTGAGTTCCCCATAAGATGTTCTCCAAACCTCCTGCGAGCCGTAATTCTAAAGGCCTTAATGTCCTTAATTTAAATAAGTCGCTACATTAATACTTTTTGTAGTGTGTTCTATAATGCTGCAGAATTGAATGTAACCAGATCAGGATAGGAGCGATATCATAAGTAAATAAATTATTTGTAAATATCAATAACTATTAATAGACAATTATTTGTAGTGAATTTGATGGCAAAGTACTGAGGAATAAAACACTTCAGGGCATGTTGTTATAGGAAAAACACCCATGAAACCTCACTTTAAGCTTTGGTTTTTTTTTTTTTTTTTTTTTTTTGCAATAATAGCAGGTTTTGTAGCATCCTATATACTGTACACTCTAACCCTGAAAAAGTTGGCAAAACTCAAGAAATTTCAGGTAATCGGTTAGTAATGATGTTTCCAATTTTAAGTAAACACAACTATCAGTTTTTGAGTTTGTTGTACTTATTCATATTAATAGTTATTTACTTGCATTACTGAGTAGCCGAACTCATACTACAATTTTTTTTAGTTGTTGCAAATGAAATAAATTGTTGTTGGTCTGTCGCCTGCCCCGGGCATTGGGTCGCCACAGCGGTTTGCCACAAGTTTTTACACCAGATGTCATTCTGCACACAAGCCTCCCATTTTTATCTGGGTTTGGGACAGTCTGGGAATCGAACCCGGGTCTTTCGCATGGCAGACGAAACACCTACCACTGAGCCACCAGCGCTCCAGTACTTTAGGATGCCCAGATTTGTAAGATTATGTGAAGACAGACCAATCCACCATCTTGATTAAAACAATTCAATGTGGGCAGTTTACATGTGCACTGATGACGTCAGACTGAAAGATTTTAAGTTGGTGGAACTTTAAGGAGACAGTTACTGTGGCTTAAAATATCACATTTGTTCAGCTAACTTGAAAAGTGTCATTTCTACAAACTCATAAATACCAAAAAGTTCTAAATACTCAAAAAGGTCTATTAATTTGAACTCATTGTAATTGTTTAAATGAACAGTACTCAATATGTTTAATTACGTTGAGCATCAGGGTTTGTCGACGTAATGCCAAATATGTGTATTTTTGCAAAGAGATGATGCTTACTTAATTATTTCCAGAGCTTTATTACAAGCTCATAAAGTTTCTTATGAAGAAATAAATGCGATACACAGAGAGTGATTTGTGTTCACAGTCACTGAGTTATTTTGCATTTCTCTGATTAATTGATTTTATGCTTAACGGTCCGTTTAAGCAGCCTTTTTTTTTGTAGACTCCACTTCTTTTCTGATTGTAACAATCACACAAGCGCCACTGCTGTCACTTCATCCAGACATAAGCAAACAGTTTGTAGTTAATGTTGAGTCAACTACTCAAAGGCACTAAATAGTCACAATGAGGCACTTGTACAGACTAAACAAGACATTGTTCAGGAACATTCATCAAACCAAAGACAGAGAGCGAAAAAAAAAAAAAAACATCGATAATTGACGAAATGTCTTCATCAGTGTCCATTAACCAAATCCTGAGCTCTTTTTCTTACAAACAGACTGTATATTTATGTTCGAGACGCAATATATTATTATTATTATTCTTATTATTATTATTATTATTATTATTATTATTTGCTACATTGGTTTATTTAGTTTGGATCGTGACTTAACAGAAATGTGCATCTCATCCTGTTATGAGTTCTGAGTTACGTATGGAGTTGTAATTTTTTATTTTTTTTCCAAACAAGAGAATGCTTGTAAAAAGTCATGAGTCATGGTGTGTCATGCCAAAAAAACAAATCACACACCTCCCTACAAGTATGAACCATGCTTTCTCTTCAATTAAAAAAAAAAAAAAAAAAGTTTTATAAATCATAAAACTTTTACAGCTTTCCTAACCGGCCTCATTACGTTAGACTACCGCTAATGTCTACTAGACTTCTACTTAACCGCTAATTTCTTAGATAAATCAATTTTTTTTTTTAAATCATGTGCGCGTGAAATGTATTTGATATTGCTTAAAAAGCGCAGAAAGAAACCTGCAGTCTATGAAAATGCCAAGTCAAATCACATCGCTCTGGGAAAATTATCAACAACACAGTGATGCAATGAGGCTCGAGGCAAAGTTTGGCGTTTTATTTCTCTAATACGACATACGTATTAAAGAACGCATTAAAACAGCTGTAAGTTTAGTATAAATCAGCTATAAAAACTTACACTTCATAGACATTTTGTTGCCTCGCTTTTATGTAGCTTGTTTCAAAAACCCTATACTGTACATGTCACACTGCATATTTCTGTCCACAGTTGAGGTGATTTTTGCCTGAGATCTTGTATTGATGATGGGAGAGTCAAACCGCTCCAGAAGTTTTCTTCAGCACAATTAAAAGACTTTGTGAGTGTCTCTGTAGTGGCTAATTAACACGTGTGATGGTTTCAGAACCACTATTTCACACTTTGAGTCCTGAAATATGCTTGTTCCATCAAAGAACATGTGATAACCTGGACATTCAGTACATTCAGCAGTGGCGGCCGGTGCGAACATTTTTATTTTAAACAAAATAAAACTTTAACTTTAAATACTCGCCTATAAACAGCCATTCATCAGATGATTGTGCATCATTACTACTAGGATAAAATAAAGTCCTGACTCACATCGCATCCAGTCAGCAGCTCCGCTCGCCATAAGAAGTGCTGGAAAAGACTCGTTGAGAACGGTCCAATCACATGAGCGCAAATATTTAAAAACGATATTGATTCGCTAAGAACAAAAGTGGGCGGGTTCGGGGCGCACAGTGCTGCGGCCGGAGGATGATTTGACAAAATCCAATCAGATCTCAGCCTCAAGTCACATGCTCTTCAAAAATGTACGTGCCTACATATAGACACTCGTTTGTCCGGCGCCCCGTATTGACCGGCCGCAACTGACATTCAGGTCGTCATCTGACTTCATTTTATTGCCAGGTAACGTTGCTGAGCCTAGACCTGAGCAACTGAAGCAAACCCAGATCATAACACTCCAGAGTGAAACTTTGTACAGTGGACACTATGGGTGCATCGTTTCTTGAACTACCCTTCTTACCCTGACGTGCCCCTGGAATAGAGTCAATCTGGACTCATCGGTCACTTGACCTAAAAAGCTATAGTTAAAGCATGAAAGAGAAATGCCAGCAGGCTCAGTTTGACATCGCCTGGCTGGTCGGATGCTCACGTGAAGCGATTCGGTTCAGACCCGTTGGAGTGAGCCTAACTCAGCAGCGAACACAAACACACGCCATCTTTGGAAGCCTTGACACTCTAAATGGAGCCATTCACAATCGATCACCTTTACGTGCTACATTTCATCTGAAAGCATTCAACGTTTGCCGTCATTTCTTCCTAAATAGCTTCCTTTTCCCTAGATCAATTTCTGTCTTCCCATAACTAGCAGACGTTAATGTAACCTGGCAATGTCCAAAGCCAAGCCATACTGTAATTTACAGTTTAATTTCACTGCCCCAGAGCCGATCACATCCTGCCAAGAGACGTGCCGAGACGTTCTCTGTAAAATATCACATTCGTTCTCCGTCCTCTGTGCGCTGAAAGTAGAAATTGTCCAGTGAATGTGCTACGCAGACAAGCTTCCAGCCTTCTAACCTTCTCCAGAAACTGGAGACCCTGCTCATGAATTCATGTATCAACCGAAGCAAGCGGTCGTAAGAGGAAGTGGTTTGCTGCTTCTTGTGCAGAAGCGTATCCCGTTATGCATTACTGAAATGTGGCCACGAGGCATGAGCTCAAGAAAACCAAGCAGGTTAATAATGTGGCGAGTTTTAATGCAATCAGCAAGGTTAGACCTCGGCCATGAGACTCACGCTGCTGTTTATTTCCCTGTTAGATAGCCAAGACGTTTCTGAACCATTCACCATGGACGGTGTGTCTGGTGTTGTCTTGTTTATGATGTGAGCGCGTTTCCGAAGTGGGCACGTGTGATCCGAAGTGCTATTGAGATAAGCGGCCAAGAAAAACCTGGACATGTGGAAATTATGGATTCAGAAAGGGTACATTCATGCACATGTTAGTACTAAGATCTGTCGACTGCACTTTTACGGAACTAGCCTTTGGATTGACATTGCAGATGACCAACAACAGACTGTTTGACCTTATTGGCTGCAGTGACTGGAGACTAACTGTATTCAAAATAAAACATTGTGATATCATGGCTGCTGTATTACATCAGACATAGAGCATGACAGCCATAGTAACTAGCTGAAGCTTTTTCAACAGAAAGTACGTTTTTTTTTTCCCGTGACCACACACATGATTTACTCGTTTTCTGTCCAATCTTAGAAGCCATGTACTTAAAATGTCATCTTGCTGATACATTTCTGGAATATAGGTCTGTCCTTGGTTCAGATATGAGGCTGAACTGCCTGGGAGCGTTGCCAAGACGGCCACCGAGCCGACAGACTTTTATAGAGCGACTTAGAAAAAGCTAATTCCGACAGTCTTTCGATGTTTGTTCTCTCTGTCGAAACTATGTACTTACGAGGAACTGCAGACAGCCAATCAGATTGCGGTCATCCTGAAGCACATGGCCAGAAAAGTGTACACAACATACAGTATTATTTATACTCTGCATCCTGTTGGAGGGGCATTTAAAACCGAGGCTACACCAGTAAAGTGTGTTGTTGTCAGCATAATACAGACAGTTGTCTTACCCACCTTCCCAAAGATAACGCAATGTCTCGAACTGAAATTATTAAAGGTTAGTAATTGCCTGATAGAATTGATTGCTCAGTGTACTTATTAATCAACTACCACTCTGTTATGAATGCCACGGAGTTCGTATCTATTAAAGTGTACTATTTAGTATTTTAGCAGTTTAGTTGAGTTAAAAGGTTAAAGCTAAAAATAATCTGATCAGCTTTAATGTAATCGATGATATTATCATTTCACGTTGAAGCCCACGGATATGTTTGACTGTCGTTTTGTACGGCAGAACTCGATAAAAATGTTTGTCCGGTGGACAATCTTATCTTACGCCTTATTTACGTTCA
>QNUK01000333.1:77500-317500 GCA_013621035.1 Clarias magur
GTAGAGCTATAAACACATCAGAAAGGGGGGGGAGGGGGGCGCTGCGATGGGCGTGGCAACAGCCGACTGAGCAGCCACCCCATGAAGGGTTGCGTTCCCCTGCCGTAGCTCCGCCACCTCACGGCGCAAGTCCGCGACATCTTGGAGGTCCTTTTGGAGAGACACGACTTCACCACGGAGCTTATTGATCAGTTTGGCATGCTGATCAACCACATCACAGAGGCGAGCAAACTCCGCTAGGTTTACTGCTTTTGGTTCAGTCATTCTGTCACGAGCAACCGAGGGATGAACAGAAAAGCCTTAGCAGTTAGCCCGTGTAACGTGGATGGTAAACCCAAACACGGAAGCAGCGCGAGTAGGCAGGATAACCACGCGATTAGTTTAAGAACTCTCTTACGCAAAGAGCAAGGATCTACACAAATAAACCCGCTTTCTAGCAACACACTCTCAATCAAAGAAGTAACCCGAATTGGTGAGTACTCACAGAATAGTCGGCGTAGCGTCAGCACCATCTTGTTTCCTTTTATGCTTCCTGAAACCCGACCATATTACTTCCGGGTCCTAGTGTCGGTCGTGTTACGAGTGTGCATGACAGTTTCATTCAATATATTCAGAGTTTTCATTAAGTTCTCTCATGAATATTTTCCTAAACGACATGCCATAATAATTATATAATTATATATTTCTATTAATTAACTATATATATATATATATATATATATATATATATATATATATATATATATATTATAATTGTTAATAGATATATTTATTATGTATTTATATGCATGTATTTATATGCATAAGCATTTCACTGCATATCGTACTGTGTATGACTGTGTATGTGACAAATAAAATTTGAATTTGATTTTAATATGCAAAAAATAAATGCCTCCATATCCTCCTGCCATCCATCATCGCCAGTTAGATAAATAGATAAAGTACTTCATTAATCCCACTGGGGAATTGTATAAGTGGTCTAGTTAAGCATTTTGGACTACACCTCAAATTGAAGCATAAAAAGCAATTTTTTCCCCATATTAGCTAGTTAGTGTTAACTAGTTCCAAGAAGTTTTTTTATTTAAAAAATTTAATTATTTTATTATAACAATTATTATATCAAATCTGGCAGATTCAAGATGTCGGTGACGTCACATAGCCTCGTCCTGAGGAAGTTTCAGCTTTAAATAAACAAACGCGAATTTAAGGATGTGTTAAGAAATTTCGCCCAATCACCCAAACATCTGTAAAACGAGAACCAGATATTCGAGAGGAATGAACCGTTTTCAAACCCAGATGTACTTCAATTATTCCAGGCCGAATCCTGTTTATTGATGACAGAGTAAAGCGCCTGCACTGTGTTTACGCGCCTGCGAGGTCTTCTTCGCTCCATGGTTTGTCACACTGCAGCACATCTGTATGAGCGCAAAGCTGGATGTTGAGCACCAGGTGGTCTCTGTCAGAGAAGGTGATTTAAACATGTTCCCCCTCGTGTCCTTTTTACTCTCTCTCTCTCTCTCTCTCTCTCTCTCTCTCTCTGTCTCTCTCTCTCTCTCTGTCTGTGTCTCAGAGGTCAGAGACGGCGTCAGCGAGGTCTGCGGAGTCGTGTTATAGAGACGAGAGTTGTGAAATGGAGGGATTCTTGTGTGGGATGAGAGTGGGATAGTGCTCTTAAACCTGACTCCAGAAATAAATTATGACATGCTGGAGTTTACCTTGTGTACAGCATCCAGCTGTGACTGTACGCACACACACACACACACACACACACACACACACACACACACACACACACACACACACACACATGTGTAAACAGTGACACATACGTATATATACACTGTCTTATCATGCTATTAACCCCGCGTTAATGTCACCATGTCCAGAATTTTCCATTCTTGATATCATTTTAACTTCATTCTGCATTTATGCCTAATATTTGATCATCCTCTGCGTCTTCGTCATCTTCATCATCACTTCACACGTTATTTTCAGGCCGAATGCTTTCACCTCGACGTGTCGCTCCTGCCAGCAGCTGGATCTGGTTACGTTTAGAGGAGCGTTCATGTCCGGCCATGTGTGTGTGTGTGTGTGTGTGTGTGTGTGTGTGTGTGTGAGGGTGTGTGTGTGTGTGTGTGTGTGTGTGTGTGTGCACGTGTTGTTCTGCTGATTAAGGGAAGAGATAGATGAATGAATAATAAATACAGCGCCGGATAGGCAGCCTTTGTTAAGCCGAAACCCTGTCGTAACGTATGAGGCGAAAACCCGCGTCGACACCCAAACTGTGGAGGACGACGAGCTGCTGGCAGGCCTGTGTGGTCCGAGCAGGCGGCGATGAGGTCACATAAGTGCTTACTAATAGCGCACAATCCAGATGATTTACCTAAATCCCAGGCTCAAATGACTTCTTACACCAGCTATGATTTTTATTTTATTTTTTTCCTGATATACTGAGATAAGTGGATGCGTTGTCATGGAAACCCCGTGTTTATGTGTTATGTTTGACTTCATGAGATCTCATGCTTGCAGAATTGGAACAATTTTCGAGACAGAATTTGTATGTAAATTTGGTGCAAGCACTTTTTTGCATGTGTGTGCGTGTGTGTGTGTGTGCGTGTGTGTGTGTGTGTGTGTGTGTGTGCGTGCGTGTGTGTGTGTGTGTGTGTCAGCAGAATTTCACAAGCCAGCTACATTTATTTCAGGGGAATCCACAGTGACTTCTGGTGCAAATCAGTCTCCAAACTTTCACATGGGAAAACATCGCGACACTGACGAATAGCACAACTTCTTCAGCTGTGTCGACTCCTAGAGACCAGGTCCTTTTATATCCCAGCGCAGCAGATCCATTATTACTATTTGCTCATCTGTAGCACGTGCATGTTTGAGAATTTATTTCACACTTTTTGATCAACTGCAAAGTTCTTTGAATGCATTTGCTGTAGCCAGTCGAACGTTTGGAAGTCAGAGATTCAGTTACTGTAGATGTTAGAATGGACAAGTCTTACGCTGCACCAAGCTTCCACTGTTGTGCCCTTGAGCAACGCCCTTAAACCTCTCGCAAAGCGTCACACCATATTTAAGCGACCACTTCGATTTCAAGGCAACAGCTTTATTATGCAAATTTGTTCCTTCAACTAAAAACAACTAGTTTGAGATTTATATCCGCTTGTAACGTTATTTTTAATGAGCTACTTTTTACTTTTACTGAAGTAGAGTTGTATAATGGTAACTTTACTTGTACTTTGGTAAAATTTTCACTGAAGTAACAGTACTTGTACTTGAATACAGCATCGGACCTGAACGAGAGCGGAATTTTGCTTGGGGCTTTCATAGCAGCGCTCAATCAGCTAAAGCGCAGCGTCTGGCCTTCTTGTTTCGTCCGGACTTGAACACATTCAGCTGACTAAGTGCTCGTCGTCCTCCAGAGCAAAACCCCTAACAGATCTTTTGCTAAAATTGCATTCAGTGTTTGAAATGACTGAGCAGTCGCAGGAACTTAGATGTATCATCGTTCGCGTTTACGACGACGGACGTATTCCGAGTCAGATTAACGTCACTATGTAAACATGAACATGAACCATCATGACGCGCAAATCTGATCTGACCAAGACGATCTGAACTGAGTAATGTGGCTTGAGAACAAACAAACAACATGTGATGAGAACAAATATTTAATGTTATGTAAAGAAAAGATTTCAACTATACTGTAATATACTGTACATGTGATAAAGCCTTGTTCTTCAGCTTGCACAGGCAAGGACAGGGTCGATAATCTCCAATTTATAAAACTCCAAAAGTACAAAACCATGTGTACACACCACTGAACACTGTCCTATATATACAGTAGCATTAGAATAAATTCAATAGATTAATAAGTTCACTAAGTTAAACTGTACAAAGTTACTTAAGTAAGTTCTTACTAATCCCCTCACCTATTACGTAATAATTCATTAATTGGCCTACTTAATAACATTTAACTGTTAACTTGCTTTTAACTTATTTACTTAACTACATACTTAATTGTTGCTTGCTTACATAATTACGTGTTTAATTAGATATTATAATGTTTTCCCCTTGCTTACACACTGACTCTCTTATTATTAACGACATAGTTATTAAATTACTATTTAAATAAGTACTGGCTTGTACACAACTAAAGATTCACTTTAACTTGCTTGTTTCTTTCGTAACCAGTTACTTTTAAGTAATATCATTTTAACTGACTTAATAACAATTTAGTTATTTACTTTACTTTTAACTTTTAAGTTTTACTACTTTAATTATTGCTTACTTACTTAATTATTTGAATATTTAACACTTACTTTATGAAGTATTAACTCAGTTCTTAGTGGTGTACTTACTTATTAACTGCCTTGCTTATTATGAACTTAGTTACTTACATATTTACATGCTTTCTAAATGACTTACTTACTAATTATATTTACTTACACACACTGGTTAACTATCCACAGTATTTACTTTACTGTCGCGTACTTGCATAATTATTCAATAACTAATTACTTTTTTTTTTTTTGTTACTTATGACACAAATGATGTTGTAGGAAAAGGACCCTCCCTCTTACTTATTTGTTACTGAAAGTACTAAGTAAGGATGAGTAAATAAGTAAGTACACTAGTGGGTAGAAAATTCATTAGTACAATTAAATAAGTAATCATTAAAAACAAAATTTTGTCGATTCACCCATATCACGTAACCATATGATTCATACATATTTAATTTTAAATATTATTTGTTTGAGCAGCAAATGTCTGTACATGTCTGTACATATGTGTGCATGTGCGTGTGTGTGTGTGTGTGTGTGTGTGTGTGTGTTTGTTTCACTAGCAGAGGATCTCCCCTTCCCAGTGTTTATTAGTTTTCCTGCTCCAGCCACGTGGGTGATGTCTGGACTCTGTGTATATAGATGTGCTTTTGTGTGTGTGTGTGTGTGTGTGTGTGTGTGTGTGTGTGTGTGTGTGTGTGTGTGTGTGTGTGTGTGTGTGTGTTTGTGTGGGTGGGTGTGACACAGGGTAACGCACAGTGCAGTGATAAGAGCTCTGTCCTGTGCGTCTGCCTGCTCGCTGATGACAGCCAGAACCAGGCGATGTCCGTGTTTTTTTCCCCCTCGTGTCTTTATTCTCGGTGCGTTACACAATCAGGTGAACTGTCTCCCATAAAACCAGGGCCTGCTTCGGGGTGCGTAAAAACCTCAGACCAACCTCATCATTTCAGTTTATTACACAACGGCAAGAACGCAGGCGCGCTGTAAAAGTGCTGGAATTCCTCACATTCAGTTTAACACTATATATGGAAGCAGATCGTCTGGAAAATCTTTATTGCTGAATGCCTGCAATAATAGAAATGTTGAGCAGTTTTACAGTCATTTTAAACTTTGCACAGTCGACTCCTTTCTCAGGGATTCACTGATGGTGATTCAGCTTTGTGGATTCGTTTTTTTTTTTTTTTTTTTTCTTTTTTCTTTATGCTGGACAGCAGCAAGGGCAGGAGAGAGTTTAATAGTAGCTGTGAGTCTGACCTCGTTTTGGTCGACTCCAATCCCGGAGAGATGAAACAGGAGCTCATGAGCAAATCACATGCTGTCCAGTGACAGACAGATGCATCAATTAGGGCTATTTAGTGAAGCGGTGTGGGTGAAAGGCCAAGAAGCCGAGCAAAGTGACGATCTGCCAAATGACCTGGTTACCAAACTCATCAGAGAGCGAGAGAGAGAGAGAGAGAGAGAGAGAGCGAGAGAGAGAGAGGCCATGTCAAGCACACACGAACACATACACACCAATACACACCCAGCTAAAACCAGCCTTTGAATGACAACACTACTAAGAAGTTACTTTTTAAATTTTTTTAAAAAGATTCTGGTTCCATCAAGAACCTTAAACAATAATCATCAAGGAACTGATTCACTTTAACAGAACGAGAACTTCTTTAGAAAGAGCCACCATCCACCATCCACATCCTGTATCTTATGTTCATTTTAAAACACTTTCAACCATAACTTTCCGTTTCTCTTCCAGTAAGTTTCACATTTCAACTTCCAAACTCTGAACATGATTTTACATTTGAAAATATTGAAATGATTTATTATTGTGAACATTTGCTTTTTTTTTTTTTTCTTTTCTTTTTTTTTTTTAATTAGAAGAAAATTCGAAATTAGAAGAAGAAGATAAATGCAGTACACTTAAAAGTGCTTTGGTTTGTTTTCCACATGGCAGCCTTTAAAGCTCTCATTCTTTCTCACAGTACTGTATATCTCTAATTACAACCTTACAGGAAGATCAGGAACTCTTAAGAAATCCACTCGCTCTTTCATTTTCTCTCTCACCCTGTAGAGGGTCGCTGGAGACCTGGAGCCGTATCCAGGGGACCCGGGCGGGGAGGGACCTAATCAATAACTGATCCCTAATAGCTGTATCGCGCTACACTATACTAACTATACCCAGGTAGAACGGCATCGTGGGTAATGTAGGAACGTGAACATGTGAGTCGTAGGCAAGCTAAAAACAAAAACAAACTCAGAATGTCATTAAATAGTAGATTTTGTACGTTAATTATGATGTCTTCATTATAGAGACGTGAAACAGGCAGTCCGGTCACGAAAACTTTCTACCTTGATGGTGTCCAAGCACTAGTGAAACACCGGGATTAGTGCATTAGTGTAGCAGGGGATTATATAGAGAAATGAATGTTATTCTGCAAAATGAAAAAAAAAAACAACAAAAAAAAAAACAAGAAGACAACAGTGTTTTATACAGAACGATGGCCATAGTGTAATGTACAGCATAAAACACCCGAGAGCATGCTGTAATAGGAAAAGAATCAACAACTGTATGGTGTACCGAAACAGAGCTCTGGTCACCATGGTGAAGTTGATTATTTACCATCAATAGCATGTTTTATTCCATCCAATTTGTTTACATTTAAGTTACAGTTACGTAACTCTTAACTCCTGTTACAGCAGATATAATTCTGGTCCTTTTCGTTACTTCTTCACACGGTGCTCATTCTGCAAATGTGTGAGACGTGTGTCCTGGTGATCAGCTGCTGGGTGAAAGAAAGTCTTCACCATGCCAGCTGAAACCCAAAAAGAGATCGGCCATTATGGAGGTTTAACCAGCTGCCGTTCAGCCTGTGCAGTTGCAGGACTTGCAGCTTTCGCATCGCACTGTGTTTAACTCTGAGCTCATGATGATGTGTGCATGGTGCGTTCCTATATATATATATATATATATATATAAATTTATTTATTTATTTATTTATTTATTTATTTATTTATTTTTAATGATTTTCTATCCAAACATATCATCACTGGATTGCACAAGAAATCATCTTCCTCAAACATTGATACAATTATATATAAATATTCATCTTCATTAATTCTGGTGCTGTAGTGTATTTACTGTACATCAATCTCATGATTACTTTACTGTGTTTTTTACAGTATGTCAGAAAGAAACAAGTTCAACATAAACGCTAATGATTAGTAGTGTTCATTTTGTCAGCTGTAGTCTATAGCAACTTTACTTTTAGTCCCGGGGTAAATGTCCCTGTGAGGTTTTATCATATTTGGTCAATCTTATCCTATTGCTGTTTAATCTAGTTTTCGTCAATGAAAATGTTAAATTTCTTAGCAGTAAGATTATTATTAATTAACTCTACAGTCTAGCCAAAACCATTTGTTTTTAGTTTTTTACAAAATAATTATTTTATTCCAAATGTATCTTTTCATCTGATGTTTTCAACTAATTATATTTATTTTTAACCATCATAACAACTGCTGCATGTCCAATACTCTACAAAACAATTGGAGCAGTATAGACAATACAGTGTTTTAAAACTTTTTTTTTTTTAAATATATGAATTCACACACTTGGACTGTTGTAGGGATACTGTAGCTCCTGTGGGTCACAATTTGCTAGCCTATTAGCCTAATGGATTCGGCATAATATATATATATATATATATATATATATATATAATATATATATATATATATATATATATATTTATTTATTTTTATTTTTATTTTTTTTAAAAAATTTTTTGAGTCATTTCATTTTGATTATTTATTATTTTCCATAAACAGACACAAAACACATCTACATACACAAGATTTGGCTATACATAGTTCCAGTAGTGAAAATATTACAATGCAGCTCACCTCTCATATATTCTGGTCTGAATCATTTGTTCTTTTAAATCTATTGCACTGCATAGCATCTATGGGAGTCACATGACAAAAAAACGAACGATTCGGACCAAAGACTCTAAAGGAACTACTCATTTCTGTTTCCTGTACATAAAAAAAAAACCTATGGAGGTTTTGCGATGCTTTGCACATGCCCGCCCAGTAGAAAATGAACGAATCACTCTCAGAGAATACTTGTTCTTCTGAGTCACATTAAAGATTCATTATCACTACTGATATGCCGCTCGCGTGACCCTGGAAACACTGCTGCTCGTGCTGTAATGAATGAACACCGTATCGCAGCGGATTGTGATGAAATTATATATTGACGAAAATACAGATGTTTTATTAGTTTAAATTTTTTTTAAACCACATTTTAGTCTCGTCTTTTCCATCAACAATATTGCCTGCTGATTTCTATCGTATCCATGACATCTCGTCATCTTCTCATCTTAGTCACAGGTAAAAAGGTCGTCAACAGATATATTTGCTGATGAAATTAACACTAATGGTTAGCTCCTACAATTCCCAAGAAATCCAGAATTCCAAGAAGGGCAGTAGATGAGACATTGGTGCAAACTTTGGACACCCAGAATGCGTTGCAGCTCAGTTCCTCAGCTCTATAACTAGCCGGCGAGCTAGTTGGTGAGAAGGTGGTTTTGGGGCTTGGGAAGCTGATGGACACGCCATAAGATGGGAAAGAAGGACCTAATCAATAACTGCAGCTCCGCTGTATCGCGCTACACTATACTAACTATACCCAGGTAGAATGGCATCGTGGGTAATGTAGGAAAGTGAACATGTGAGTCATAGTCAAGCTAAAAACAAAAACAAACTCAGAATGTCATGAAATAGTAGATTTCGTACGTTAATTATGATGTCTTCATTATAAAGCAGAGGTTGTTCTGATTTTTTTTTTTTTCGCTCTTTTAATAAACTATTAAACACTGATTAGTTAAACGGATGATGTAATCGAGGCCGGCGGGAATAGAGAATTAATGACTCTAATAATGGCGTGTTGTGTGTGTTTTGGAAGCCACTGCTGTTTGTTCTGCATTTTCACGTGTATTTTTTCTTCTCTCCAGCTGCAGTGTGAAAATGACCGAGGTGTGTTTGCTCTGACTCCGAGTGAGCGCGGCTCAAACGAGCTATTGCTTCTGACGTCAAACTTCATAATCTGAAGCCCCATAAAGGAGATTAACGCCATCTGGAGGGACCTGATGGAAGAACAGCGAGGACACTGCTCTCTCTGCTTCTTTCTCATCTTG
The DNA here is from genome assembly GCA_013621035.1 of Clarias magur. Classification (NCBI taxonomy): domain Eukaryota; kingdom Metazoa; phylum Chordata; class Actinopteri; order Siluriformes; family Clariidae; genus Clarias; species Clarias magur. The sequence continues at coordinate 86,973 of QNUK01000333.1, forward strand.
GCTCTCTTTCTGTCTCTCCATTCGTCTCTGCCTGTCTGTCTCGCTTAGTTTTTCTCTCTTTCTCTGTGTGTGTGTGTCTATGTGTTTTTAATACAAGTAATAATAAGCCAATTTTATTTAAATAGTAGATGCTTTTTAGACAATTAATTTACAGATTATTGCGTTAAATGTTTTATGATTGTAGATTGAAGGAAGTTTCTCAGGGTCGTCTAAATCAGATCGCTAGGTGAGTAATGAACCAGAGTTGTGCCTGTTCAGAAATAAACTAAAATGAGTAAAATATTGTAAATGTTAGAGGAGAATTTACTAATTATTCTTACTATTCTTATTATTCTTATTCTTATTATTCTTATTCTTATTATTTATTATTATTCAATATTGTTTGCATTTCTAATATATATATATATAATATATATATATATATATATATATATATTATATATATATATTAGCAATTTGAATAGCTAAAATGCAGGGTGCACTTACTTTTAGTACACAAATATGAATATGAAAGGAAGAATAATACAGCATAAAATGCAGTACAAACATGTTCAATGGAAAGAGCTGTGTGTGTGTGTGTGTGTGTGTGTGTGTGTGTGTGTGTGTGTGTGTGTGTGTGTGTGTGTGTGTGTGTGTGTGTGTGTGTGTGTGTGTGTACTTTGCTGCAAAAGGTGCATGTATCACATCAACGAAGAGAACCAAAAACTATCTATCCATTTATCTTTTTTTAAATAATGTTAATATTTTATGTATAAAACCTATAATTATATAATTATATATAATCACCATGGGGTTGAAAAAATCAAACCATGGGTAAACAGAGAATTTCAGTTTGTGTCAACCAGATGAAATTCAGTAAGTGTAAATAGTAATAATAATAATAATAATAATAATAATAATAATACCACCTGACCTGACTCCCAGTGTGCTGTAGGTTGGAGGTCGGGTGAGTGTAAACCCCGAGTGCAGCCCCAGACTCGAGCTCAGTGTTCAGTGTGCTTGTAGGTTTTTATTTTTGACCCCCAGACACTTCCGGTGTTTTGACAGGTAGCCGATTTTATCTGCAAGAGCGTTGGCAGGATGCTGCGTTGCCATAGTAACACCTATTAAACAATACATGACGCGTATCGAACAATAGATTGAACATTTCCGAGTGTTTAGCCCCGCACGGCGCTCACGCTGCTCACACGGAGGTCATTAATGCAGCTCGGGCTATTTATAGAGCGACACAGGGGCGAGCGTGGCGTCAGTACGGAAGAGTGAAGTCCAGGTCAGGAGGAGAGCCAGCGCCTCCCTCTCCTCCTCCTGCTCCTTCTTCTCCTCTAGTTCTTCTCCTCCGCCTTTTATTCCCATTTTCTCGCTCTCCCTCTCAATCTTCTCCCTCACCGTGTCTTTTCCTCCTCATTTCATGCTCCTCCTTCCTTTTTTTCATGTCTTCTTTTTTCATTTTATTTTTCTCCTTCTCCGTCTCATACAGAAGCCTTCTTCTCCTTCTGTATGTATCCTTTACTTCCTTCAGTTTCTTCTCCTTCTCCTCCCTTTTCCTCTCCTTTTGTTCTTCCCCTTCCTTCTCATTTTTCCCTTCTCCTTCTCAATCATCTTCTCATTCCTCTCTTTTTCTTTCTCCGTCTCCTAAAACTCATTCTTATCCCTCTCCTTCTTTTAAATTCTTTTCTTCTTCTCTTTCTTTTTCTACTCCTCCATTTTCATTATTTCTTCTTCTTCTTCTCCCTCTTTTTCCTTCTACTTTTTGTCCTCCTCTTCTGCTTCAACTTCTCCTATTTCTTGCCTCTCGTCTTCTCTTATATCCTTCTTACACGATGCAGGACAGTAACCTTTTAATCAGGTTTCACTTCATAGGAAACCTCACATTTACGAAGCGTGTAATTGTTCAAACTGCATAATTTTTTTATAATAAAAAAATATGTTTTAAATGTGCAATTAGCACCATAATAAAATAAAATAAAATCTATGTCTATTTTTAGTTCAGTGTGTGTGTGTGTGTGTGTGTGTGTGTGTGTGTGTGTGTGTGTGTGTGTGTGTGTGTGTGTGTGTGTGTGTGTGTGTGTGTGCGTGTGTGTGTGTGTGAGTATATATGGGGTGCGTGTAAACGTAACCTTTTCCTGGTTCTCATACTGTGTGTGTGTGTGTGTGTGTGTGTGTGTGTGTGTGTGTATGCATGTGCGTGTCCTTCTCCATGTGAGCACACGCATGTCTTTCACACCACTCAGTAGTTCCCATGCTGCATGGTGTGTGTGATGTGTGTTTGTGTGTGTGTGTGTTTGAGACGGCTTCCCTACATGGATGGGGTCGTGACCCCTGTGTCGCCCAGCGGGTCCCAGACACCCTCCGAGCCCTGCAGGAAAGAGAGAGTCTGTGTTATTCTTTCTCTGCCTTTTAACCATATTTCATTCATACACATACACACACACACACACACACACACACACACACACACATATACACACACACACACACACACACACACACACACACGCTATGCTTGTACACAGGGAAGTGCTGTTATCGTCCTCGGCCTTCGGGCATGCCGTCTCTCTCTGTGTCTCTGCACTCAGCAGCATTTCCTACAACATTCAGTGAATCTGAACTTGTGAAAAGTTTTACACTTTTTACTCAGCAGTAGCCGCACTTTCTCACTGTACTTAGATATTGTTTTGCTGTATGATTTCTTCACTTGAGTATTATTGAAACTGAATCGTAGGAAACCGTAGGAAGATCATCGGGAATTTTGTGTAGCATCGTCGCTCTCAATGAGGGAGAAATCTCAACCATACAAAAAGTTTCAAATGTAACTACAGAGTAAGAAGATATCAGAGCAGTTAATGAGTTACTTGTAGGTGGATTTGTAGACTTCACAGGTGATTTGTGCCTCTTCCTAAGACAGACGTCACTAAATGGCGGACCGAGGTCTGAATTCGGACCGGGTTACAGTTCTATCCAGACCCTGATTTTTTTTTTTTTTTGGATGAATGAGAATAATTAATATACCGGTATTCTAGCACTTTTTCCCTTCATGTGGGCGTGGCTACATTGTACATTTCACTCAGCAGAGTCAATCAACATAAAAAAAAAGAAACAGAAGAAAGAAAAAACAGAAACAATGATAAAGCACCTACAAGCCAACAAAATGCTCAAGAAACAGAAATGAATGCGCGACACAGCATGGCTTAGTTACAAGAGAAGAGAAGTAGACTGTGAAAACTGAACCATCAAAGATGAATGGACAGATCATGTTTATGTTTATTCTCCTGCGGCAAGTTTAAAACCAGTTTGTCTTATAGATTCCAAAATTCCAAAATCCTGGCGATAATAAAAAAGCAGCAATGTGAAGCATTAAAACATGAGTCGGAAGATATGTAATATAGAGTAAGTTTATTAAATCATCATATCCGCAACTGAACTGAGAGCTCGGTGTGACAGAGCAACCAGAGTCCGTTCACATGCAAATCAAGGTTCAGTAAAGTCTGATTAAAGATTGCTGTTTGTCGTTCACACAAATACAAGGAAACACACACAGCTCTCAAAGATCAAACTTGACCATATCTTTAACAGATTTTCTAAAAAAAAAAATTATATATATATATACACACGTGGACAAAATTGTTGGTACCCTTCGGTCAATGAAAGAAAAACTCACAATGGTCACAGAAATAACTTTAATCTGACAAAAGTAATAATAAATAAGAATTCTATGAATGTTAACCAATGAAAGTCAGACATTGCTTTTCAACCATGCTTCAACAGAATTATAAAAAAAAATGAACTCATGGAACAGGCCTGGACAAAAATGATGGTACCCCTAACTTAATAGTTTGTTGCACAACCTTTTGAGGCAATCACTGCAATCAAACGATTCCTGTAACTGTCAATGAGACTTCTGCGCCTCTCTGCAGGTATTTTGGCCCACTCCTCATGAGCAAGCTGCTCCAGTTGTTTCCGGTTTGAAGGGCCCTTTTCCAGACGGCATGTTTCAGCTCCTTCCAAAGATGCTCAATAGGATTGAGGTCAGGGCTCATAGAAGGCCACTTTAGAATAGTCCAATGTTTTCCTCTTAGCCATTCTTGGGTGTTTTTAGCTGTGTGTTTTGGGTCATTGTCCAGTTGCAAGACCCATGACCTGCGACTGAGCCCCAGCTTTCTGACACTGGCCAGCACATTTCTCTCTAGAATCCCTTGATAGTCTTGAGATTTCATTGTACCCTGCACAGATTCAAGACACCCTGTGCCAGATGCAGCAAAGCAGCCCCAGAACATAAGGGTCTCCTCCATGTCTCACAGTAAGGACAGTGTTCTTTTCTTGATATGCTTCATTTTTCCATCTGTGAACATAGAGCTGATGTGCCTTGGCAAAAAGTTCCATTTTTGTCTCATCTGTCCATAGGACATTCTCCCAGAAGCTTTGTGGCTTGTCAACATGTAGTTTGGCATATTCCAGTCTGGCGTTTTTATGATTTGTTTTCAACAATGGTGTCCTCCTTGGTCGTCTCCCATGTAGTCCACTTTGGCTCAAACAACGACGGATGGTGCGATCTTACACTGATGTTCCTTGAGCATGAAGTTGACCTCGGATCTCTTTAGAAGTCTTTCTGGGCTCTTTTGTTACCATTCGGATTATCCGTCTCTTTGATTTGTCATGAATTTTCCTCGTGCGGCCACGTCCAGGGAGGTTGGCTACAGTCCCATGGATCTTACATTTCTGAATAATATGTGCAACTGTAGCCAGGAACATCACAGGAACATCTAGCAGCTTGGAAATGGTCTTATAGCCTTTACCTTTAACATGCTTGTCTATAATTTTCTTTCGAATCTCCTGAGACAACTCTTTCCTTCGCTTCCTCTGGTCCATGTTGAGTGTGGTACATACCATGTCACCAAACAACACAGTGACGACCTGGAGCCCTATATATAGGCTCACTGACTGATTACAAGATTGTAGACACTTGTGATGCTAATTAGTGGACACACCTTGAATTAACATGTCCCTTTGGTCACATTATTTTCAGGATTTTCTAGGGGTACCATAATTTTTTTCCAGGCCTGTTCCATGAGTTTATTTTTTTAAATAATTCTGTTGAAGCATGGTTGAAAAGCAATGTCTGACTTTCATTGGTTAACATTCATAGAGTTTTTTTAAAATTATTACTTTTGTCAGATTAAAGTTATTTCTGTGACCATTGTCAGTTTTTCTTTCATTGACCGAAGGGTACCAACAATTTTGTCCACGTGTGTATATAGTACAGACCAAAAGTTTGGACACACCTCCTCATTCAAAGAGGTTGAATTTGTATTATGGCAAGAAAAAAGCAGCTAAGTGAAGAAAAAAACGAGCGGCCATCATTACTTTAAGAAATGAAGGTCAGTCAGTCGGAAAAATTGGGAAAACTTTGAAAGTGTCCCCAAGTGCAGTCACAAAAACCATCAAGCGCTACAAAGAAACTGGCTGACATGCGGAACCGCCCCAGGAAAGGAAGACCGAGAGTCGCCTCTGCTGCGGAGGAGAAGTTCATCCGAGTCACCAGCCTCAGAAATCGCAGGTTAACAGCAGCTCAGATCAGAGAGCAGGTCAATGCCACACAGAGTTCTAGCAGCAGACACGTCTCTAGAACAACTGTTAAGAGGAGACTGTGTGAATCAGGCCTTCATGCTAGAATATCTGCTAGGAAACCACTGCTAAGGACAGGCAACAAGCAGAAGAGACGCTTTTGGGCTAAAGAACACAAGAAAGAAAACTCGCTGAATGAGAAGGTGTGTCCAAACTTTTGGTCTGTATATATATATATATCCAAACACAAAAACGAAATTTGGACCTCAGCTCGAAGAAAAGTTTATTGACCTTCTTAAATTTTAATACATGACTCCTAAACCATGCAGGATGCTTTGGTGAGTGTTGATGCAAACAGTTTTGCGCTGTCATTACTGAACTACAAAATAATGCTCTCTAATGGATACTAAATCCACGGCTAAATCCCATCCGGCACTGTTTTCCTAAAGTAGCTGCAGTCAGAAACTTTTCAGATTGAGGAAACATTCTGTTCTACACGAAACCTTCAGGGATTTATTTGCAGGGATGAGGGAGTGAATAGATTTCGGTTCAACAGTACACTGTGAAGAAGGGTTCCTGGGTTTGTGAATGAGTTCTACTTAAAAACACTGTGTAGTTATAACGTTTTCTATTGCACCTTTGATTTTAACAGTTACTTCTGATACAGAAACATAGAACCATTAAGGGTTCTTCAGTAGTTTTACCTATTGTAACATCTAAGAGTGGTACTGAAGGTTCTAAGAGTTAAAACTGAAGTTTCTTAATGGTGTCTTTTGTCATAGGGAAATATTTCATATACGTAGGAATATATACATAATATAGATGTACAGAACATCTGCATTTAATGGTTCTCCAACAGAGACTAAATGAAGAACCATTTTGGTTCCAAGTTGTAGATTATGCACTATAAGAATGTCGTTTGGTTCTCAATGCATGACAAAATGCAATTTTAACTACAAAAATCAACAATCACAACAACTCACATTTTGCGTAAAAAGTTCTAACAGAAGCAGAGAGCCTCGCAATCCAGTGGACAAAAATATTTCCTTTTCGCAGATTTTCGCAGATATTCTTGCATGCCATTCGCATGAATTTCAGTTTATCAAAAATAAATACAAACGTACACGTGTTCTCGTACGCAATCCTCATTACTCATGTGACTCATTTCACTCCTTAAACTGCTTCAACACTCTAACCACACACATAAACACACACACATACCCACTCAGAATGATTCTGCAGTTTTATAATTAAACTCTTCAGGGTATAAGATCTACCTTTTCAACATTTTTAACCTTTTCACATCAGAATGAAATAAGTAATAAATGCATTTTATGAAATAATACATTTATAAATACAGCGGAACCTTGGATTATGAATGTAATTCATTCCGGAAGCGGACTTGTATTTCAAAACCAAATCGAAGAAATAATTGGACATAATCCACAGCCCTAAAAAATAAATACATAAAAATAATAAATGTAAAATATAAAATAAAAATAAAACAAATTAACCTGAAAAGTAAAGAGAGAAAATGGATCTTTAACCTCTCTAATGAGACTTGCTTTTGCTTTACACGCGCGCACACACATGTATTATAATAAACAGTACATGCGCGCTGTATACACACATAAAAACACAAAATAAAAGATGTTTTATGCACACACATGTGGTCACTGTGTTATAGTAAACAGTCCACGTGTGGCCTGATATTGATTATACCTGTAAGAGACACGCAACAGGAGAGACGATTACCCACAATTCCGCAACACAAGAGAGAGAGAAAAACCACTGGTTCACTTGTGATCACGTGATGCTCAGCGTCAAAACAAGAAGCGCATGTGCGATACATGATACTCGGTACTCATAAACCAAGACTTGCTCGTTTTCCAAGTCAAAATTGATTACAAATCTTTGCTCGGTTCACGGGACGCTCACAAGCCGCATCACTCGCAATCCGAGGTTCCACTGTAAATAAGATCTAGGTTTGACCTCACAAGCCCCCAACCAAAAAAAATTTTAATACCCCCCCCCCCATTTCCTAATATGATATGATATGATATAATAATAATAATAATAATAATAATAATAATTATAATAATAATAATAATAATACATATTTTATTTCTTTGTTTGCTTGCTTGTTTGTTTGTTTAGAAATATGTTTCTATCTTATCTAGCAGTAGAAAGCTTGTTTAAACTATACACATAAATGCAACATTTTCTCTCCTGATTGAGAAAACCTACACCTTATTTATTTATTTATTTAGTTAGTTAGTTAGTTAGTTAGTTAGTTAGTTATTTAATCATTAGTGCTTGCTCTCTCTCTCTCTCTCTCTCTCTCTCTCTCTCTCTCTCTCTCGGGATCGCTCTCCCAGCGGCAACATTTCAGCGTGTGTTAGCTCTATTAGCATAACACTATTACCTTATCTCTTACTGAGGTGCTGAGTCCAGTAGTGTACACACTTCGAACACACTCCTTTCTCTCTCTCCCTCCCTCCCTCCCACACTCATTCTCTCTGTCTCTCTCTCTCTCTCTCTCTCTCTCTCTCTCTACATGGTGGAGGTGGTGGTTGTAATTATGATTGAGAGCATTACTCGTCTATCTGCCCCTCGGGTCAGCCTGACGCTGTCCAGATCAACTCTCAGACAAATGACCTGCGTGGCATTCACTCTCTCAACCGAGCCTGAGTTTCTGCGTGTGCGCGTGTGTGTGTTGTAGGGGGAGCAAGAGTGTATCTCAGATGAAAAATTCTTAATATATTTGCAGTAAAGCTCATAATAAGTCAGGGATGAATCACTCAGCGAAGTTGCACCATTAAAGGAAAATAATCACTGGAAAAGGGGAATAATATTTTTATGACATTACATCATGAATTGGTTTGTTTTACTCACACAACAGCAATTTGCAACAGTTACTAATTACTAAAGACAATTTTTTTATTATTTATTAATGAAACATAAGTCTTGTTTTTTGCTTATTTTTAATTCTATTTAAGGTTGTGTATTGTCCATACAGCATTAAACGTTTCGTTCCCTCTCCAGTCTCTCCCTTTTTCTCTCTCTTGAAGTTAATAAGCCAAACTCTCAAGCAGTTCTGTCCTGACACTGGAGACTCCTTCTGTAGAAATGTTAAACGATTGTCTCCTTGCAGAAAACTTCACCGTATCAGACTTCAACAATGAATTTTATATAAATTGGTAAATTTATTCAAAACATATTCCCCTTTTTCTATAAATGTAAAAAATGAGGCAAAGTCTGTCCTGTTTGTGCGTTATATGAAAATTAAAAAAATATTTCCTATAATAAACCCGGAGCCAGACTCGGCACGCTGCATTTCCAGTCCATGCCAGATTGTTAATACAGCGTGCTCTGCCCTGACCCGGCGCTAGCCTTTGCCCGTAGGAGTGCCCTGTCGATGGGGCGTGTATTTGCTTGTAGCGTAGGCCCACATCCACTCCCCTCTCGAGTCCCTGTGTGGTCCTGGAGTCGCACGGCTGTGTGTGTGGTCCACGCGGGCCCCCCGATCATCTGTCCGAGGGCTGCTAACTGCCTGCTCAGCCACTGCGCCTGTTTACTTTAGCTCTGTCTGCACCAACCCGGCTCTGATCACTCGCTTCCTCCAGCTGGGCCAAATCAAGGCCCGGAGCCCAGCCCTTCAACTCTAACTGCACCAACCAACGCATACACACCTACGTACATACACACACACACACACACACACACACACACACACACACACACACGCACACACACACACACACGCACACACGCACAAACATGAACTCTTTTATATTAAAAGCTAATATGACACCAAACAACCCCCGGCGACTCACAGACTCATCCACTGTGTGTCCTGATACACACGCTGCACGTCTCCGGCTCGGAGGTGGCAGTGCTGTTCAGGTGCAGTGCGGTGCTCGAGTTGTGTCAGCAGGCATAGAGGAGCAATTAGAGTGTCAGAGGCTTTGGCTCATTAGCTGTGATAATTGCTCGCTAACACCTGGTATGAGAAACAGGAAGAGACACAGAGTTGTCTGGACCTGAGCTGCAGCCCATGTGTCTGTGAAATGGGGCTCCATGGAGACAAAAAAAGATGTGATGCTATGCAGAGAGGCACTGGACAGAAGGTCTCCATCTGTCTGTCTGTCTGTCTGTCTCTGCCTGACTGTCTGCATCTTTTACTGTCTGTCTGTCTGTCTGTCTGTCCATCAAGCTGTCAATCTCTTTGTCTGCCTGTCCCTCAGTATTCCTGTCTGTCTGTCTCTGTGTCTTACCGAATATCTGTCTCTGCCTGTCTGTCTGTTTGTCTGTCTGTTTGCCGTTCTCACTGCTTGTCTGCCTCTCTACTTAGCGTATTATCCAGTTATTCGTTTTGAAGATTATTGTTCAGTATAATAATTGTTACAGAAATAGGAGAGGTATGTACCGTAATGATAAAAAACGGACTTTGATTTTAAGCAACAACAATCTCCTAGGTGCTTAAGGGGGTAATTTCTATAGAAAAAAATATTTTTGTAATTTAAGCACATAAATGATCGTAACTTTTTTTTCTGCAAATGTGCAAAATGTGCAAACAACAACAACAACAACAACAATAATAATAATAATAATAATAATAATAATAATAATAATAATAATAGGGTTGAATGTATTTATTAATTAAAGCAGGTTGCATGCTATAACATCAGAGGTTTTCATAATGTATCATTCTTTTTTTCTTGTTCAATTTTAAAATTTGTTGTACAGCAACAAATAAAGCAAATTATATATATATAAATAATATATATATATATATATATATATATATATATATATATATATATAAAACAATATCAAACAAATTATGTCCTTAATTATTTGTGCAATATCATTCAATTAAGTCATATTATTTATTTATTTATTTGTTTGTTTCTTGTACAAAGAGCTGATAAAGTAAACTTTTTTTTTTTTTTTCTATAGTGTTGACAGTTTTGTTATTGGAGTAAAAGTGTCTTAATTACCATTTTTGTTTGAAGTTTTTAAGTGAATCACCAGGCATACAGTACATCTATTACTGAGTGGACATTGTTTATGTAAAGTTGAAAACTTTTTATTCTAAGTTTTTATTACAAAAAAAAAAGGGTCATATTGTTTTATTTGCATCATATATTTATTTGTATCTTATACATCTCTTATGAGTCAGGGTGGACTGATTTTTGATTGTCAGCACATTCAATTGCAGTATATTTGAAATTCAATTCAATTTTATTTGTATAGCGCTTTTAACAATCGACATTGTCGCCAAAGCAGCTTTACACAATCAAAAGAATTAAGTCTGTAAAATTCATTGTTGAATCAGAGAATTGTCTTTTGGAATCAGACTTCAGCAGTGGAAGGAAGATTTAGGAACGTATTATAGGACCAGGCAATCCCAGGTTCCCCTGTTAAGCCGTCTTATTCATTGACTTCCTGCTTCACACTTAGACTTGGAGGTGTTGAGCGCTCGAGCGTGCCACCCTGAACACGGTGTAAAAATCCCAGATTAGTCATAATGAGGCGCAGCTCTGGGGTGGAGCGGCTCGGTCGCTCAGCTAATAGCTCTTAATAAGTGCTGCTGGTGGGACGCGTCCCCTCACAACGCTAACTCCTCTGATTAGGTGTGTTGATTACAGCTCAGCCTTCGGGAAGATAATTCCTCGTATTAAAGTGTGTTTTGACAGAGCACAAGGCCAGCTCTGGGGTAATTCCTCTTATTTGCCCAGCCGGAGTCAGGATGTGGAATTCCACCTGAGTGGCCTTGGGCTAGCTGCTTGTCCTTAAATGCCTGTGTTTTGCCAGGGAAGCCCACTGAGCTTAGAGTTTTTCTTTTCCTTTTTTTCTTTTCTTCTTTTTTTCTCTCCCTAACAAATTGAGGGCTCTGCCGGCAGGCGCCAGGGCAGAGCCAAATGACTCGGCTAGACGACCTTTAACCTTGCCCATGGTACATGCTGCAGTCCTAACGCACAAGACGTGACCTTCCTGGAGCAGAATTCCAAGCGTTTCCTTCTCTGGAGGGCAGTTGGGAATCCAGGCGATTTGGCGAGACGTTTGCACTAATTAAATTTAATGCAGATTCATCTGAAAATAAACATGCCCTTCATGCCTTCATGGTCCAGCCCAGGCCAGGAATCTGATAACATTATTATTATTATTATTATTATTATTATTATTATTATTATTATTTATTATCTTAGAATTTGTTTTAATTTCTTTCCCTGTTTAGTAAATTAATGTCTAAATCTAAAATAAGTTTTTTTTTTTCACTCAGTTAAACTGAATCTGTTTATCTATTATTCATAATTACTGCACTATACGATTCATTGTACTGTGCAAATGTTTAGGCACACCATACATCAAAACAAACAAACAAAAAAATAATAATAATAATTTCATGTCTTTATCATCTGCATGTAATTTTTAGATTTGTCCCTCATTATCAGGTATTTAGCATCTGCTTCTGTTTTCACTGTACAGTAGGTCGCATTGTTTAATTTCTGATAAGAAGCAGTAGAAGCTATATATATATATATATATATATATATATATATATATATACATACAATGGGCATTCCAATCAAAATGGGACTTGCGAATACATTTCTGGTGAATAAGGGCGTAAGATCAATCGACATTTACAAGAAACTTTAAGCACAGTATTGCTTAATAATGAGACTCTTAGCCGCCATAAATGAACATTCAGCAAGTGGAATCCTTAAAAATCGACAAATAACTTCACAACATAGCTTCATAACACCATCTTGCGGAGGAGACATGTCTGTCTGTGCGAACGGTACACACAATCATTCATCAGCACCACTTGCACATTACAGGAACTTGGCTGGGAGTTATTGCCGCATCCTCCGTACAATCCTGACCTCGCTCCAAGCCATTCGGCGTGTGTGTGGAGATGAGGATCTGACATATATCATGACATTAATCGTCTTGTGGGAATAAATGTCTACTGTTTATGTTTAGGTTTGTACAATATCATTTCATAAAAAAAAAAAAAAATAGTTTGATGTGATCGTCGAATCCTAAGGGTTAAGTCTTGCGATTGTCCTCTAGGTTTCTAACCAATCATAGCTGAAATATAATTTTTATACCCAATCGTAAAGCAGGAGGCGGGACTTCTTAACTTTTCACAGGCTTGCCGAGAGAGCCTGATTTACAGTTTTGCAATCATTCTTTAATCGATTGATTATCCCTAAATATGGTTTAGACTGAAACTGCGATTGATTGATGAACAAATGTTGCACAGAGATCTTGCTTTAGGATTCTAACCAATCATAACACAGGATTTCATGGCAGGATTTGCTAATGTCATACAGAAGCTTGCTAAGAGTTTTATAGATTTTTTTTTAATTAGCAGTGCCTAGCAATAGCAAGTGCCTCTTATTATACAAATCCAAAATTTACACTCACTCATCTCAGGACAATATATATATATATATATATATATATATATATATATATATATATATATATATATTATGGCATGCCGTTTAGGAAAATATTCATGAGAACTTAATAAAACTCTGAAAATATTGAATGAAACGTGAGAATATTGAATGGATTCGAATATATTGATTGAAAAATATATATATTGAATGAATTCTGAATATATTGATTGAAAAATATATATATTGAATGAAGATTCTGAATATATTAAATGAACTGTGAGAATATTGAATGGATTCCGAAAATATTGATTGAAAAATATATATATTGAATGAATTCTGAATATATGGATTGAAAACTGATATATTGATTCATAAAGATGGCGCTTTCTAAAGATGCCGCTGTGTTTCGGTGACGTCATGTTTCATTCAATATATTCAGACTTTTCATTCAGTATATCAGTTTTCAATCCATATATTCAGAATTCATTCAATATATATATTTTTCAATCAAAATATTCGGAATCCATTCAATATTCTCACGTTTCATTCAATATTTTCAGAGTTTTCATTAAGTTCTCATAGATATTTTTCCTGGCTTTTCCATAATATATATATATATATTTCTTAGATTGAGTGTAAGTTTTTGGATTATACGTATAATAAAGTCTTATATATATACTATATACCCAGTATATATACATATATATATATATATATATATATATATATATATATATATATATATATATATATATTTTTTTATGTACACAGTATACACACACACACATATATATATATATATATATATATATATATATATACTCTATATATATATATAGATAGATAGATAGATAGATAGATAGATAGATAGATAGATATATCGATATATAGAAGCGGCTCAGTAGGAAATGTAGCACAGAATGTCTCTTGTAGCACACAACATATATCTTTGCATTTTAATAAATCTAAGTCTGTCAGATCATATAATTAGGTTCATTCTCACAGGCGTCAAAAAGAGTTTTTCAGTGAATTTTGCTAATAAATTCTGCTGCACTCTGACTTTTTGCATTTCTTTCTCTCCCTCATGAGGAAGCGAGACATCTGTCTGTAATGTAATGTAACATTTCCTCACGTTATGTTCCGAGTCGGTCCTTTTTGATGGCTCTGACTCAGTAAAAACATGAGAAAAAAAAAAATGGAGATGTTTTTTGGTGTGTTTACGTTGCGTGGGTGGCGGGATGCACCCCGTGTAGCCGTGTGTAAACACCCCCTCGGATCCTCCGCCGCTCCACACACACGACCTGCTGAGCTCGGTGGCCCTGCTGCGTCACGGTAATTGTTTCAGGAAGCGCGAGCAGCACGGTTCAAGTGCTCCTTAATTCTATCAGCGGCGACTGGCCGTGTGGTGAGACCCCGAGGAACCGTTAGAGCTCATTTACCAGCAACAGCATCCATATTCCTGTCACTCAGCCACGGCGCTCGCTGGCAGTCCTGAAGGTCCTGGGTAAAAAAAAAAAAAAAAAAAAAGATTCAGTTTTTCATGTTGCAGCATGATTGATGCATTAATCACCGTGTACGGTTTATGGTGTGTGACGAGAAAGGGGGGAAAAAAAGGCGCACGGCTTCCATTCGCAGCGTTAAAGGTGGCCGGTTCAACACGTGTTGCGGTCGTATTAATGTGCGTAGGTGTCCTGCGAATGTCTGAGCATGAGCATTACTGTTTGCTCTGCAAATGACGACTGTAAATCACGCCTTGACAGCTTGTTCTTTTTTTGTTGTTGTTGTTAAGGAAACGTTTGTTCTGTCAAGTGATCCGACGAACCGGTGCAACCTGACGCCTTTTTCTTTTTTTCTTAGCACATGACCAGAAGACATGGCGGCTTCCTCGCGTGCATGCTATGTATCTAGTCCTTATGATGATTACAGGGTTAAACCCCAAGCAAATGGCAAACACATCCTGTCATTGCATGTGTACCTCCACTACGAGACCTCCCAAGCTGCCCCCTTTTCCATGCTCCGACCAGCTCTGAGACTGTGTGGTCATGCGGTCGGACGTTCTAATCGCCGGCCAGAACGGAGAGCATGCTCGGGATCGACTGAGACTACGTCTGGTCACTTTTTCCCCAGCGAGGTCAGCGCATGGAAGCAGAGCTTTGTTCCTGGAGCGGACAGATCTCCGACTGCCGGCATTCCTATAGGAATTCTAATTTAGAGACTTGGTGACACGTATAGAAAGGCAGGAAGCTGAGACATCTAAAACTCTCACCCGAGTCCTTCTCAGATCACGCAAAAGTGACCCTCGAGGGTCTCGCTGTCAAGCGCGAGACACGCAAGAGACGATAAGGGAAGTGTCGAAGCGAGGAAGCATAAGCAGAGATGCTTGAGTGCACAAGATTGTGCACTCTTGCCTTACATTGCCTTGAAATTAATACCACAAATCAAATCAAATATATAAAATTAAAAAAAACATTTGTTTTTCCTTCTAAAATATTTCTCTTGCATTTTCATTGTTCTGAACATGTCTTTGTGTTGAATTATTTTTTGCTAAAAAAAAAACTGTCCTCCTTTCACTAGTCTTAACTACTGTATGTCTGATATCTAATAATTAAGATGAATATTTTAAGACATTAGAACATTAAAGAACATTTAAAGAAATTAAGGAACAACATGTTATGAGGAGGATCTTTTGTTGTCTAAAAGAATTCTGTCTTTTAGATCAATTCTGAAAATTTTTTTTATCATTATTTGTTATTTTTGAAAATATGTATATACCATATAGACTTCCTTGTCATGTGATTAGAGGAAAACAATCAACATCAAAGTGGGATGAGAAACTGAAAGTAAGTTTTAACAAGGTGCACCTGTTTGCAATCAACACCATTATTTATATATATATATATATATATATATATATATTATATAACATGCCGTTTGGAAAATGATAGCAAGTAACAAACTCATTATATTAGATAAGCATTGAGAATATTGAATGGATTTCGAATATATTGATTGAAAAATATATATATTGAATGAATTCTGAATATATGGATTGAAAACTGATATATTGAATGAAAAGTCTGAATATATGGAATGAAAAGTCTGAATATATGGAATGAAAATTCTGAATATATTGAATGAAAAGTCTGAATATATGGAATGAAAAGTCTGAATATATGGAATGAAAATTCTGAATATATTGAATGAAAAGTCTGAATATATGGAATGAAAAGTCTGAATATATTGAATGAAACATGACGTCATCGAAACACAGCGCCATCTTTAGAAAGGATGAGTGAGTCGGCGAGAAACTTGGTTGCTGTAATTGTGAGAAATGACGAGATGGTCAACACATTGATGAGTGCGTGTCCGGCCCAAAGTGGTGGCACAAGTCGCACTCAGTATCAGACGACGGATGAAGAAATATATTCGCTATTTCACCGCGGAAGACCGGTGTTATGCGCTAAAATGCCCCCTGCCACAGATTGCACCCCCCCCCTACATAATCTCTATCAAATATTATATTACAACATAAATTCATAAGTTTATTGTTATCAAATATGATATAACTATTATAATTAACCCTTGGCACGTGACAGGTGCCGAGACCATGAACACAAATTCTCATATAATGTTTATTTTGTGGCACATTTATTTTACAGGGATTTGTCATGTAATACAAAAATGCTTGCACTAAATAAATATTTATGATGAAAAATCTAACGAAATGATTTTCATTATTAAATAAGCAATATCAAAAATACATCTTGTATATAAAAAATAATAATTAATATATTTTTCCCTATACTACATGTAATTTTTTATAATGCTTATTTTATAATCAAATCCATTTGGTCTAAATTGTAATTTCTAAACAATAAACCTAGAAATTTCTGGTCTAATATAATATTCGACGGAGATTAAATAGGGGGTGCAATCTGTGGCAGGGGGCATTTTAGCGCATAACACCGGTCTTCCGCGGTGAAATAAGCGGGCCATAGGCTGTACATCAATCGTCGTGCTGGTTTGTTCTGTCTCCCCACTGGTCTATCCATCAATGTGTTCGCCATCTCGTCATTCTGCCTGAGGCCTTTAATATCTTCACCATTCATAATCCTTTCTAAAGATATTATTATTCGATGACGTCTCATTTCATTCCATCGACTTTTCATTCATATTCGAACTTTTCGTCGATATATATTCGAACTTTCGTCCATAATCAACACTCATCCATATCGAACTTTTCATTCAATATCAGTTTTAATCATATATTCAAATTCGATAAAAATATATATTTTTCAATCGTATATTCAGAATCATTCAATATTCTCACAATTCATTATTTGTATATTCAAAATCATTAATATATATAGAGTTTCCAATCCATATATTGAATTCATTCAATATATATATTTTCAATCAATATATTCCGGAATCCATTCAATATTCTCACGTTTCGTCAATATATTCAGAGTTTTTCGTTAGAAGTTCTCTCAAGATATTTTCCTGGCGGCGTACCATAATATATATATATATATATATATATATATATATATATATATATATATATATATATATAAATAATAGTGTTGATATATATATATATATATATATATATATATATGTATAAGAGAGAGAGAGAGAGAGAGAGAGAGAGAGAGAGAGAACTATCTGAAGTAACTAAGAAACATGAACTCTATCCTCTAAGAAGTTACTCCTTACTTTACCAAGTGATTTAAAGTATATAACCTTTGATATTTATCACTACTTTTTGGCTGAAGTGTAAAATTTGTTATTATTTAACCTACTCTATCGGCCGTAGTGAAAAACTAACCTGTGCAAATTAATATAGTGTTATCTTGGCATACGAACACTCTGCCTTAGGAATTTCCACCTTAAGAACTGAAATTTTGCAAGAAATGTGCCTCGGCATGCGAAGCAAAGCCGAACCAAGCCTGAAAACTGAGTCCCGTCTTTTTGTGCAGGTGTTTGTTCTTTGTGCAAGATTTAGTAAAGACATACTGTAGGACCATGGGTCCCAAGAATGCTAGCAGGACGATAGCAAGAAGAACAGGGAGCCACTTTCAGTTTGGTTTTTAACGTAGCCGGTGATAAGAGAAAATCAGAAATCAAGGTTAAGTGAGGTTTAATGTCAGTTTATTTCATGTGTTACTTAAATTACATTTCTTTTCTAAATGTTTTGTTTGATATATTTCTATATACTGTTTTTAAATGCAGAAATATGATTATAGTGTTGGAAATGGGTAATATTGGTCATATATTTCGGTGGTTGGAACCGGATTATCTGAAATTTCATTACTTCCTATGGGAAAATGCGTTTCACAATAGGAGATTTCACCATAAGATTTAATCCAAAATGGAGTTAAATTCGTACGCCGTCTGTCCACTGTATCTGACTTACGTTTGATCTAATGAGGTGAGTTCCTGTTCTCAAATTTGTTGAAAATAATATTATATGATGTTAAAGATGAAAACACAGGGTGGATGTTTTTCTGTTAAAATGCTTTCCTTTTGACTGCTACAAAGCACTAACACTGGAGATTCCTTCCAAAAATTATAATGAAACATCTCCTTACACCAAATTTCAGCAGATCAACAATTGTACAGTATGTTTTCCTATCATTGAAATTTTTTCTTATTAATCTTAAATGTACAATAATTGTGAACGAGTTGTTGATATGAAACGATATCAGATTAGTGCATTACAACGAGCGCAGGACTACAATCATGTGATTTGTAGCTACACTACTGTCCGACCTGCTGATATAGAAAACTCATCAACACCCTCAGATCACTGTGTAAAGTTTTCACAGAGCAAAAACAGGGAGCTGCACAGCACCAAATCATTGTGGTGATCTAAACAGTGAAATATGTTAGTATTACATGGTGTTGTTTAATGCAAAATGGCAACTCGTGGCTCATATTGGAGTAAATCTATATGGCAAATTATTATTATTAACACACACATTAACACACCCCCCCCACACACACACACACACACAAACTGGGTAACACAGGTATGTGTTATTAAATTATTGTGCTTCACTGTCTGGGAAACTTGACCGGTCTGCTGCTTCTCTCTTATGGCAGCTTGTGTGAGGTGAACTGTGAGCAACCTGAAGCATGACGCTCGACTCTGGAGGAGACGGTCCAACTGCACAATACTCACCATATGCCTGAGGTATGGGACCCCAAGCTGGTGTGTGCGGAATGTCTCTATTAATTGTCTAACAGGATCAATTTTGTTCTCATGGGGTTTAAAATTAAATTGGCATAAATTAAAATTAAAATAAAATTTTCCTAAAAANGGAATGAAAAGTCTGAATATATGGAATGAAAAGTCTGAATATATGGAATGAAAATTCTGAATATATGGAATGAAAATTCTGAATATATGGAATGAAAAGTCTGAATATATGGAATGAAAATTCTGAATATATGGAATGAAAAGTCTGAATATATTGAATGAAACATGACGTCATCGAAACACAGCGCCATCTTTAGAAAGGATGAGTGAGTCGGCGAGAAACTTGGTTGCTGCAATTGTGAGAAATGACGAGATGGTGAACACATTGATGAGGGCGTGTCCGGCCCAAAGTGGTGGCACAAGCAGCACTCAGTATCAGACGACGGATGAAGAAATATATTCGCTATTTCACCGCGGAAGACCGGTGTTATGCGCTAAAATGCCCCCTGCCACAGATTGCACCCCTATTTAATCTCTATCAAATATTATATTACAACATAAATTCATAGGTTTATTGTTATCAAATATGATATAACTATTATAATTAACCCTTGGCACGTGACAGGTGTCGAGACCATGAATACAAATTCTCATAGAATGTTTATTTTGTGGCACATTTATTTTACTGGGATTTGTCATGTAATACAAAAATGCTTGCACTAAATAAATATTTATGATGAAAAATCTAACGAAATGATTTTCATTATTAAATAAGCAATATCAAAAATATATCTTGTATATAAAAAATAATAATTAATATATTTTTCCCTATACTACATGTAATTTTTTTATAATGCTTATTTTATAATCAAATCCATTTGGTCTAAATTGTAATTTCTAAACAATAAACCTAGAAATTTCTGGTCTAATATAATATTCGACGGAGATTAAATGGGGGGGTGGGGTGCAATCTGTGGCAGGGGGCATTTTAGCGCAGAACACCGGTCTTCCGCGGTGAAATAGCGAATATATTTCTTCATCCGTCGTCTGATACTGAGTGCGACTTGTGCCACCACTTTGGGCCGGACACGCCCTCATCAATGTGTTCACCATCTCGTCATTTCTCACAATTGCAGCAACCAAGTTTCTCGCCGACTCACTCATCCTTTCTAAAGATGGCGCTGTGTTTCGATGACGTCATGTTTCATTCCATATATTCAGACTTTTCATTCCATATATTCAGACTTTTCATTCCATATATTCAGACTTTTCATTCAATATATTCAGACTTTTCATTCCATATATTCAGACTTTTCATTCCATATATTCAGACTTTTCATTCAATATATCAGTTTTCAATCCATATATTCAGAATTCATTAAAAATATATATTTTTCAATCAATATATTCAGAATCCATTCAATATTCTCACAGTTCATTCAATATATTCAGAATCTTCATTCAATATATATAGAGTTTCAATCCATATATTCGGAATTCATTCAATATATATATTTTTCAATCAATATATTCGGAATCCATTCAATATTCTCACGTTTCATTCAATATATTCAGAGTTTTCATTAAGTTCTCTCAAGAATATTTTCCTAAATCCAAGAGTTATACTATATATATATATATGTATATATATATATATATATATATATATATATATATATATATATATAAATAATAATGGTGTTGGATATATATATATATATATATATATATATAGAGAGAGAGAGAGAGAGAGAGAGAGAGAGAGAGAACTATCTGAAGTAACTAAGAAACATGAACTCTATCCTCTAAGAAGTTACTCCTTACTTTACCAAGTGATTTAAAGTATATAACCTTTGATATTTATCACTACTTTTTGGCTGAAGTGTAAAATTTGTTATTATTTAACCTACTCTATCGGCCGTAGTGAAAAACTAACCTGTGCAAATTAATATAGTGTTATCTTGGCATACGAACACTCTGCCTTAGGAATTTCCACCTTAAGAACTGAAATTTTGCAAGAAATGTGCCTCGGCATGCGAAGCAAAGCCGAACCAAGCCTGAAAACTGAGTCCCGTCTTTTTGTGCAGGTGTTTGTTCTTTGTGCAAGATTTAGTAAAGACATACTGTAGGACCATGGGTCCCAAGAATGCTAGCAGGACGATAGCAAGAAGAACAGGGAGCCACTTTCAGTTTGGTTTTTAACGTAGCCGGTGATAAGAGAAAATCAGAAATCAAGGTTAAGTGAGGTTTAATGTCAGTTTATTTCATGTGTTACTTAAATTACATTTCTTTTCTAAATGTTTTGTTTGATATATTTCTATATACTGTTTTTAAATGCAGAAATATGATTATAGTGTTGGAAATGGGTAATATTGGTCATATATTTCGGTGGTTGGAACCGGATTATCTGAAATTTCATTACTTCCTATGGGAAAATGCGTTTCACAATAGGAGATTTCACCATAAGATTTAATCCAAAATGGAGTTAAATTCGTACGCCGTCTGTCCACTGTATCTGACTTACGTTTGATCTAATGAGGTGAGTTCCTGTTCTCAAATTTGTTGAAAATAATATTATATGATGTTAAAGATGAAAACACAGGGTGGATGTTTTTCTGTTAAAATGCTTTCCTTTTGACTGCTACAAAGCACTAACACTGGAGATTCCTTCCAAAAATTATAATGAAACATCTCCTTACACCAAATTTCAGCAGATCAACAATTGTACAGTATGTTTTCCTATCATTGAAATTTTTTCTTATTAATCTTAAATGTACAATAATTGTGAACGAGTTGTTGATATGAAACGATATCAGATTAGTGCATTACAACGAGCGCAGGACTACAATCATGTGATTTGTAGCTACACTACTGTCCGACCTGCTGATATAGAAAACTCATCAACACCCTCAGATCACTGTGTAAAGTTTTCACAGAGCAAAAACAGGGAGCTGCACAGCACCAAATCATTGTGGTGATCTAAACAGTGAAATATGTTAGTATTACATGGTGTTGTTTAATGCAAAATGGCAACTCGTGGCTCATATTGGAGTAAATCTATATGGCAAATTATTATTATTAACACACACAGATATCTCCCCCAATACCCCCCCCCCCACACACACACACACACAAACTGGGTAACACAGGTATGTGTTATTAAATTATTGTGCTTCACTGTCTGGGAAACTTGACCGGTCTGCTGCTTCTCTCTTATGGCAGCTTGTGTGAGGTGAACTGTGAGCAACCTGAAGCATGACGCTCGACTCTGGAGGAGACGGTCCAACTGCACAATACTCACCATATGCCTGAGGTATGGGACCCCAAGCTGGTGTGTGCGGAATGTCTCTATTAATTGTCTAACAGGATCAATTTTGTTCTCATGGGGTTTAAAATTAAATTGGCATAAATTAAAATTAAAATAAAATTTTCCTAAAAATCCTTAAATTCTTTTTTTTTTTTTTTATTAACTCTCATAATACAGTGAATTACAGTGACACTTTCTGTGTAGGTGTATAATAACTACTTTTTATATCATCAATTTGATATTTCTAATGCTGTCTGCAGTCTAAGTCCCGAATTGCCAAACACGTCCTCACTCTAACTTACGACTCGCTAACCTGTGAGCTTTAAGGAATCATAAGGGTCTGTATTCACAAAGCTTCTTAAGCCTAAAAGTTGCTCCTAGTGATGAAATTCCTTAGAAAATTCTTAGAAAATTATGACTTTTTATTAGAATTTCCTCTTAAATTTAGGACTAAGTCTTAGTAAAGATAAAAATGATACACGAAACACCTTAGACCTAAAAACAGCTCCTAAGGTACAAATTGTTAAGAGTAGAGGGGAGGACTTTTAAGACACTTAAGAGTTTCTATAGCAGAGGACAAAATAGCGGAAACAAAAAATATTCTCACTGAACAAACACTGAACGTAAAGCTAAAAGTAGACACCTGCGTTTCTATCCAATTTGGTTTCCTTGTTGTTTTACTTCCTTCCATCTCTCTTGGGTTGTTGGTTACATACCATCCAAACGTGCAACTTAAATAGACTGTCCTGCAAACTGGTAAAAGCTGAGCCATTCTGCTCCCATCAATCTAAAATGGATTACAAGTAATAAAATCAGTACGGTAAATAAATGGAGGAACTTAAATATAGTAACTACTGCATGGAAATTGGTTTCTTCAAAAGTAAACACATTTTCAACATTTGGCTGATTTAATTATCTTTAAGATATTTTTGCATTAACTGAAACTCTGTATAAAGTAGCCTGTAGTCATGATTATATTATATATAATTCCTCATATACAAACATTATAATTTCATTGTCTCTTCTATTATCATATATTCTATTTTTACTAAGAGCACATTTCAAGACCTTTACAGAGGTCAGAGGTTATTTTTTTTTATTAACCAATCACAGTCCTTGAATTGCTGCATCATCCCTAGCAACGGGGTCGACCATACCTCCTCACTAAGATAAAAGTTTTTGTACTTTCCTTACTCAGAGTCGCTCTGAGAAGTTTCCTAAATCACTTTTAGTCTAGGACTCTCAGTTAGGACATTTTAAGCTAAGATAGGAGTTCTTTGAGAGAATTCTAAGAAGCTTTGTGAATACGAGCCCAGGTCTTTAATTGTGATCTTAGGAATAAAAGAAATGAGAAAAGTAAATGAGATTAAACCTTTTTCAAAACACAGAAACTGTTTCCGAACATCACCTTATAGAAAACTTCATTGTATCATTATAATATATAATATAATAATATAATAATAATAATAATAATAATTATTATTATTATTATTATTATTATTATATTATTATTATTATTATTATTATTATTATTATTAAAATTGTTGTCATCCACTTAGTAGATTTATCTATATAAATAAAAGGTTTTTACTCTACATTAGACAGAACTCAACTTCATACACAGGAGGACCCAAAACCAGTCTCAGAAAATTTTCCGTCTCTCTGTCTGTATGTTTGTATGTCTGTCCAGCCAGATTTTGTTACAGCATCACACAAAACTGGCTGGACAGAATTTAATGAAACTTTGCCAGTCCTTAGGTATTTGCCTGCAGTTTAACTTGCATCTAAATGAAATCAAAATGCTATAAACAGTTATTGAATGTGTGGGATTTAATAATCTACTTTAAAATAAGCTACAGTACTAATGCGGTACTTGCGCAATGTAAACAAACACCGGCTCCAATAGATATTAATTAGAAAAGATAAACTGAATATTTTTACTAGGATTAGTTCATATTTTCACAGCTGAAGTGGTATAAGTGAAATTTTAACACACTGGTGTCGTTTTAAAACAAAACTTCAACAATTTTTTTTTTCGATTTCTTATCTGTGATGCACATTCCGATTACTGAGCAGCGAGTGTATTTGTCGATGTCAAAAGAAGTAAAACTTAATGTAACCAAGGCGTAAGATAATCAACCTTATATTTTTTTCTTGTATTAAGAA
The DNA here is from genome assembly GCA_013621035.1 of Clarias magur. NCBI lineage: Eukaryota > Metazoa > Chordata > Actinopteri > Siluriformes > Clariidae > Clarias > Clarias magur. The sequence goes on from QNUK01000333.1 coordinate 111,634, forward strand.
GTTAGACAGAGAGTTCTGCTGTACATAAAGACAGACAGACATGTATGTGGGCTTCAACCTGAAATAATAATAATATCACTGATTATTTTAAAGCTGATCAGATTATTGTTGGCTTTAACCTTTCAGCACTGTTTGAATTGTTTTCAGCACTGTTCATTCTCTTGACAGGGCTTTAAACCTCAGGAGACGACGCAGCACTGGATTTCTTGCTTTTCTCCCACGTGCACACAGGTTGTGTGTTTTGTGCAGTTGCTGCCAGTAGACTCATTAGTGTTATTTGTGCAGTTTCTGGCTGCAGTTGTTATTTTACCGCCATGAAAATGTCTGTAAATAGCGTTCACATTGTATGAAGAGTAAAATGCGTGACCACTCTGCGGTAAGGAGGCTGGCAGGGAGTGTGTGCCCTTCTCCGTAGGGAATTTACCCTCCTGTTTTAGTAGGAATTCTTTCGTCTGTTTTTGGTTGTTGTTGTTTTTTTTTCTGTTGTTTGCTAGGTTAGCTAGCTAACTTTTTCAGAACTTTGTGGTGTTTTGTTAATCATTTCACTTTAACCCAACCGTAGAGCCTTTCAGTTTCTTTCCTTTTTCTCTAAGCGAAACATTACAGGTGATCAGGGTTTTTCCCCTGAGGGACAATATATTTTTTTGGTATGCTTTGTCATAATTCTTACTCATTATCTCAATATTTTGACATACAGATTTATTATTTTGACCTGGTAACTCCTTATTTTGATATTTATTGCATTGATATTTATTGCATTGATATTTATTACGTACTAAGGCAGTGTTACAACTTAAAATGTTGTTATTACAACAATTATTTATTATTATTATTATTATTATTATTTTAATTATTATTCGGACGTATTAATTTAGTGTACTGTATTATCTCATTATTTTATTATTCCACTTGAATGGATTGAATGGAGTCCAACAATTTCATTCTATCAAGTTCCTAAGTCACGATAAGTAATTAAATCATTAAATATATAGTTATTAAGTTGTTATAACATGATAATATCTTGAAATAACAATCAAAATATTTTGTTTCTGTGAGCTATAATCATGAGTTAATAAGTCATAAGTATGGGATAATGGCTTGAAACAAGGACTTACTAAGTCAAAACAATTAGTTAGTAAGTCATAATATTGCAATAGTAAGTTGTAAAATTACGAAGGCATAATTACAAGTCACTACATCATGGTAACCAGATCATTTCATATGTTTAAAAAATAATGAGATAAATAAGTCATATTTATGAGTTAGTAAGTCATAGTAATGAGCAAGTCATAATTACAACTTACTAAATTAACCAGAAAATATCATGACATTATGAGACACTGGTTCACAATAATGATAATTAAGTCCAAACATCTAGTTTTTGAAAGATGTCTAGTTTATGGAAAAATCTTTTACAATATATTAAACAATTATATTTATTTGGGGGAAAATAGCAGCCCTGCAATGGCCTGGCTGCCTGTCCAGTGTACATCGCCTCGTGCCCCAAGTCTCCTGGGAAAGACTCCAGCATCCCTGAGTACAGGATAAAGTGTTAAATACGATGAGTGAGTGAGTGAATGAGGAAAATTGCATGCACGGTAGGTATAGTCTGGTCATTCTTTCAGTATAAAAATTCCTCCTAATATATTCCGAAACAGGGGCAGCAATGAAAGTGTAAAAGATTTCACTGTCATATGATGAGTGTGACGTGGGCGAAGCTTAAGGCTGTTTCTCATGGTTGCTAATTTTCCGATCCTGCAGTCGTTATGAGTCGAAACATTTGCAAAAGACTTCAAGCACAGTGCAGTGATGAGATCCCGGCCGAGGTGGTTCTGGTTCTCCGAGTGTAATATTTCAGAATTATGGTCAGTGTTGGGATGTTCGTTATTGTTTCTTTTGTTGATGGAGAAATCACAGTTAGCACTTAGCTTTAAGGGTATTGAACATGATACAGTACATCCACTAGAGGTTCAGGGAATCCCAGAAGTACTGCAACTTGTGGAACACCAATGCGTGGGTTTAATGCTATAGCCAGGTTAATAACACCGTGGATTACTTTACTGAGTGAGCTGGATTGATATCTGTTATACCATTGATGTAATCAACAACAAAAATCTTTTTCAAATAAGTGGACAAGTAGCATTCTTTAATAAAGGTTTCTTCTAATTAAAAAGCATTTCCTTGCGACCTTGTCTCTTGTACTAATAATAATCAGATTAAGTTTTTTTTTCTTTTTTCTGTAACACCAGTAATAAAGTACAGCTTTCTAAAATTCTTAAGATTTCTCATTTGAAATGTTTAATGTTCTGATATGTACCATTTTGTTTCAGGATTTTGTTCTTGAAAATAATGTTTTTTTTTCCCCTAAAGAATTATAACTTTTATTCCCAATCTATTACATCTTTATTCTAGAAATACTGTAAGTTAGCCCATTTGTCCTAATATATTAAGACCTTGTTCTCAAATTCTTGTATTTTTATTTCTTAAAGGCTGGCCCTGAAATGACGTACAAAGTGACCCACACATGGACGCAGTTCAAACAATTTTGTGTTTTAACTGCCGCATGGACAGAGAATAGTAGGCACAGTGGGGCCCATGTGAATGGCTCATAGGTTCCCAGTCTACATGTATGTTTACGGAGGGATGAGCCTCAGCCGCAGGCCTGCTGCCCACATGTTCACCTTGCCACCCAGGCGTGCCACGTTCCACAGCTCATTGGCAACAAAAACTTGTCAATAAGGCTGGAATGCTGCATCACGTTCCTAAAGGACGGAGTCCAGCAACACGGTGAAGAAAGGGGGAAAAAAAACATTGCTCGAATGCTACTTTTGTTCCAGAGACCAAAATATTTTTATAGATCATATTGTAGTTAAAATTTAAATATAAAGTTTATAAACCATGACTACAACACAAATACTATGAAAGGCTAATTGAGGTGTACAGAGAAGCTAGTGCTGCTGCATGTGAGGTTCAAAAATGAATAAATACAGTGTATGAGAATGACATAAAAGCCTAAATCCATCCTCATATACAGTATTTATGAATTATTACGACTTTTGCATGATCATAGTCAGAGTGGATCTGAAGCCTATATTGGGAAGTAAGTTGAGGATACATCCCTGAATCAACGCCAGTTAATTACAGTACCCAAAGAAAGACATTTTTAAAATAAAATAAAAGATATATGCCATGTTTTTGGAGGGGATAAGACCATACTGACGATGAGGGAGGAAAGAAAGTGGGTGATTATATGTCACGGCAATGTGTGCACAAAAAAAACGACAGAATCCCATTACAAGTTGTCTGTAGCTGCTGTTTGCTAGAGTTAACTTTTTGGAATTTTTGGAATGAGAATGAGTGCCGAAGATGTGACCGCCGTGCTGATATTCTGTGCAGCAGCCCGACTTTGAGTCTGCTATTACTTTTATACAACAGTTCCACAAACATCATCAATAGATTATTATTTGTTTATTTATTTAACCCGTTATTTTTTTTCCCCGCTAACGCAGATCCTTCCATGACTGACAGTTAGTGTAATTCACATGGGTGAACATGGTTTCAAATTCTTAGCCCAAAGGTGAAGAGACTAAACCATGGAGGTGATGGACAGTCCTGAGAAACCTACATGATTATTTTATATTTCCACTTATTCCCCTTTAGTATATCAGCTCACATCTTGGGTTCCTGCGTTGAATCCCAAAGAGCGTTAAACGGAAAGCTACGGCGCTAGGATGTACAGTTCCTTGTTCCACACAACAAGTAGTGCCCTTGTGTTGGGATAAGAGAGATTCAGCCTTGTTTTAGAAGCTAGTTAGCCTTCTCTAGAATCGCTAGAATCTCGCATTAGCCGTGATCAGATCGACAGAGGCATTTGGAATGGCTTAGAAGCAGTTATTAAGGAGGGGAAAAAAATGTTTTACATTATCAGATGTGGTTCGGCCTGAAAGTGGGTTTTAGCAGTCAGTTGCTCTCTCCTTCTTCCAGTACTGTGGACCATACAGACCTACTTTCACCCACGCTGACAAGTGTTAGTCTAATGGAGTGTTAGTCTACTGTGGGAGGAAACTGGAGAACCTGAAGGAAACCCATCAAGCACGGGGAGAACATGCAAACTCCAGACCCTGAAGGTGCAAGGCGACAGTGCTAACCACTATGCCACATTGCCACCTGTTAGTTAGTGTACTTAACACTTAGACAACTATCACCTGTGATTCAGAGTAATACATGTAGATAAATGTGCCAGTGCTGTTATACTCTATATCACTACTTGTGAAATGACGCTTGTCAAGACGGTTTCCTCAGTTGAAACTAACTGTTGTATAAGACAGCTTGTTGCCATGCATATTTCAACGGGCATTTAAAGGATCCACCTGATCCATTAGCAGTAGCAGTAGTAGCATTAGAGAGAACTTCAGTGGCAGCCTGTTGCTGAACCAGTCATTAGCGTGGTGTTGCAGCAGGACTCGCTCCAGTTTCCCACCCTTTGTGGCATGGAGAGAATTCCTTTGGATGTTGGTGTCAGGGTGGGAGGATGACGAGGGCCAGGATGTTCGCTTCAATCGGACGTGAAGTGTTTTGAAAGTCGAGGCTAGGTTTTGGCGCGGGCCTTGGGTCGACCTGAATGAATTTTATAAACTGAGCGCCGAGCCAAGCCACAGTGTGCCCACTTTTCCCTTAGAGCCTACACAGGGTTTTTTTTTTTTTTTTTTTTTTTGCACAGACCTGTGATGCACTTCACAGACTCTGACCTCTGTGTGCAGACGTTTGTTCTTTAACACTAAAATAGGTACAGTACAGTAGGTCATGACCGTGATATGTGATGGCGAGTTTGCTGTGAGCTCGTTGCATTTCCAGCTGCTCTTACACTGCCACTGCCATGGCTCGTTGATGAAATTAGTGACTCTGTACCTGAATATAGTGTTTATAAGACCACATGGCACCTACTGTACATTAGCTCTTTATAACTACTGGCACAGAACTGTATAAACATTTATAAAATGAAATTTTAATAGACATCAGCTGTCATAAGGACAGTTTTTTTTTTGTTTGTTTTTTATCAAATCTATCCTAATGGGTGTCAATTGTCATAAGGATGACATGATGCATACATGACATCTACTGTATATTAAACCGTCGTGAGTATTGATATAAAACTTCACAGGCATTAATAATGGCTTACTTTTAAGATAATAATATGTACTGCTTTCATATGACTAAATGATATCTACTGTACTGTATCTTAACCCTTCATGACTTCTACAATAAAACCACATAAGCATTTCTAAATGAACAGTTGTCATCTATCGTTTACATATAGACTACTAACATAGCGCTACATAAACATCCATAAAGGCTTATTCGTATATTGTAATATACAGTATATAGTGTTTCAAGGGGCTAAAGCATTATAATCATTAATAAAGTCTTATCGGTGTGACTTACTGTAGAATAGGGCACGTTTTCCTGTGTGTATTAGAAACCAATACTAGCCCTGACTGCTGCAATAAAGTTACAGTACATATGCTTTTATATATTATTTTTCTATAGTGAGTGTTGGCCTTCAAAGTCTACGTTCAAAGCGCTAAATGTCAGCCTCGAGGGGCGTTCATGTCGAACCGCTTGCACATTACACGAACCGGGTTGGCTCCAAGCCATTTCCACATTAAAGGAGTTCCTGGGAGGCCGGCGTTCTGGCATGAAGCAGGCAGTCCGATCATGGGTCTGGCGTACTTTCTGGAAAACTTTCTACCTTGATGGTACACAAGCACTAGTGAAACACTGGGATAAGTGCATTTGTGTAGCAGGGGGTTATATAGAGAAATAACGGTGTTCTGTATTTCTGCACAATCAAAAGTCCTGGATTGTAATCCCTCATGACTACTAACATTAAACCTACATCATCAGTCTTAATGATTCATTGTACCAGCCATCAGTTGACATAAAAATTAACATTAAAATGGCTCGATGACATGTCAGAAAGATAGCCCTTTATTGCTACTGACATAAACCGGCATAAGCATTCATAAAGATGAACTCTAAAGCTGTTATCTGTTATGACTAATGTTACACGTAAATGATATAAAGCCACGTTACACATTGGTAATGGCTTAAACTTGAGTCATTTGACATAGACATTTTTAGTCTGGCTGTGTTCAGATTTACTGTACAGCATGTTATTAACAGTAAAAGCACTTACAGTATGAGGTTCATTAGGAAAAAGAGGCTTAGTCATATTGTGAAGGGTTTAACAATGATAATTCGAAAAAATTTTTATTTGTACTGTCATTGTCGCAAAGCAGCTTTACACAATCAAAAGAATTACGGAAGTGTGTCTGAATCAAAATGATGAGATTGTCCCTGATTAGCAGGTCGAGGACGACGGCGACAGTGGCAAGGAAAAACCCCCTGAGATGGCAGGAGGAAGAAACCTTGAGAGGAACCGGACTCAACAGGGACTCAACCATCCTCATCTGGGTGATAACAGATAGCAGGGATTGATCTGCAGTCATATTGCAGTGATAGAAGGCTGGAGGTTCAGTATAACAGGAGGTGTGTTTAAGTTAATATGGAGTTCAGTTCATTATTGGAGGTTCAGGTATTCTGTAGGAAACTCCAGTCCTGAACTATCGAGCGACTGTAGTCAGACAGAACAACTGTCAGCATCAGCCGAGCACAGGACCGTCTCCATAGAAAACCGTCCCCAGTCACCACACGCATCCCAAACAGACCACGCGGGGCATCTACGCGATGAGACCGACAACCAGAAGCGGGACACCAGGACGAGTCAGACAGGTCCAGAGGGCAGAGGGGGTCCGGATCACTGCAAAGGGTGTCGGGATTCTTAATAAGGTCCGCTACATATTTTTGCAGCGGGCATGATTTCTTAGCTATTTTTATCTAAAAGACTGAAATGAATGTTTTGGGTTTTATTTTATTTGTTTTTTTTTTGTTTGTTTTTTTTAAATCTCGGACAAAATCTAGATGGCGTAACGACAGACCGATTTAGTGAGCAAGTTCGGTTTTGATACCTGACATCATCGTCATTATGTGGTCATGTGACTCTAATCTACAAAGTCAGCTTTTCATTACAGTCAAGCTGAAGTGTCTCTGAAAAGCCTGATAATGTAACATCAGAAAAAGTCTCTGCTTATTGACTCAGCTGTTACGGGGCGGTTAGTAACCAGTACAGTCATTGTATTCCTTGTTACTCATTATACTGTATATATTCACCTTTACCCCTTCTTTAATCCTTGGTATTCCGGTCATAAGGCAATTTCATGGCCGATGTGTGTGTTTGTATATTCAGCTGACGACCATGGGAACACTTCGCACTGATTCGAGTGTGACATCCTCCTGGCTTTCCGATCTTTCGGTCTTCTTGAACCTGATTGGTGAGAAGGTGTGCATTAGAGAGAGAGAGAGAGAGAGAGAGAGAGAGTTTAACGTGGCTATAACATAATCCAGAACAGGAAATAACTTGTCTTGAGGATGTATCACAACAATAAATTCGAAATATATAAACTATTAAATGTCAGCTATGCATAATAAATTAACAATGTCATTTCAGGTATAATAGAAATAACATGCTATAGACCATACAGTATGGATACACTCCACTTTGTGACGTGCAACTTTACACCATCCCTGAGTTTGTATGACTATTGTACAGTATAACAGCACAATCGGTCAGGTGTTATTTCATCAATCACTTTACTGAGAAAAATATAATAGTCAAAACCAGATTTTATTCAAATTTAATAAAAGTGCAGTTAAGTTGGATGTTTCTTTCCTGTTTACCTATTTAAATATAATTGCTTTTGCTCCATCATTTCAGTGACCTATTTAAATACCTGCATGGGTTTGTATGCCGTATTCACTAGCAAAGTTTCTAGTTTGCATGATAAAGTATAAGACCCACTTTCCAGTTTAGTACCCCTAGTGGCAGTTAGAATAGTCTAGAAATATATATCTATAAATACATTATTTTGGGCATCTGATTGACTCATCTGATGATTCTACAGACACATGAATGAAGATCTGTGTAAAAAAAAAACCATACAGTTACATTACAAAGTGCATTTCATACTGTAGGTGTTTCGAAAAATGAAATGAAAAATGGGAGGGTTGCATCAGGGAGGGCATCGGGCGTAAAACCTGTGCCAAGTTGTGTGTGGATCGGATGGTCCGCTATGGCGACCCCTTGACGAAAAAGCTGCCTTGTATAGTTTTATTTCTCACTCACTCACCATCTATACCGCTTAATCCTGTATTCAGGGTCACGGGGGGCCTGGAGCCTATCCCAGGAGACTTGGGGCACATGGCAGGGTACACCCTGGACAGGGTGCCAATCCATCGCAGGGCACAGACACACACACATACACATACACTCACTCATTCATTCACACACTACAGGCAATTTGGGAACGCCAACTAGCCTAACCTTTGGACTGTGGGAGGAAACCGGAGTACCAGGAGGAAACCCACCAAGCACGGGGAGAACATGCAAACTCCATGCACACAGAGACGGGAATCGAGCCTGGCCGGGGATCGAACCCGGACCCTGGCGGTGCAAGGCGACTAATCACTGCACCACCGTGCCGCCCTAGTTTTATTTCTAGCTGTTTTAATTTCAACGTGTAAACAATTACATTTTTATTCTGTAAATGCCATAATATACAATATATAGGGACGTACTGTGCACTAAACGTTCATTTTAGACAAGTTCGTCTCCAGTGTGTGTGCAAACAAAGGTATGTCTGAGGAAAATAAAATTCTTTTTGCGCAAAATCAGTTTTCCCTTTTTTTCTTAACTGACCAGGGATTAAAGGATTTTTTCCCTAACATGACCTTATAAAAGAAAAGCCCGTCCTCAAGCTTTTTGCTCGCCTCTGTCGTTCTCTCGAGAAGCAAATGCTCACCTGTAGCATTTACATATCCAATCAAGGAAGTTTGCAGGACAAAAAAAAAACTTCACTGGGGGGTATTTCAGCTAATGCATTAAAACACACACACACACACACACACACACACACACACACACACACACACACACACACATACACTTTGGCAGAACGCTGAGACTTTTGTTAACTTACTTAGAAATATAAAAAAAATCTTTCATGTTAAGGAGCATAAATAAAACAAGTTTCATCACTTATGAATTATGTTATTTAATATAAAACAATTACCAAGATTTTCGTTCATAAAAAAGCTCATTATAATTAATTTTTTTTTTAAAGTACAGAGATCATTTTGAGAGAAACTGCTGACACTGGAGACTCCTTCCATACTAAAACATTTTAAAGGTCTTGTTATTCTTCTTCCTCGATTAACCTGTCGCTATAGAAACGACAACAATATTTTACAACAAGTGCATTAATATAACCCTGTAATCTGAATGAAGGAGCTGCTTTAAGAGAAAATAAACCAGTGCCTTCTGACCAATCAGATTTGAGAGTGCGGGATGAAGAGAGGCACAACATCCCAGCAGACAATAATGTGACTTTTGCATGAGATCTGATAGTGACTATGGATGCTAAGCAGCAGTAGCGCTCTTATCGATGGGCCTGGCTTTGAGAATGAGTTAATTGCTCTGTGTGGTGCATAGCCAGAGAATCGCTGTCATCTTTCAGAGCTTAAACATTTCCTTCCTTGTGATAATCTCCTCCTATCGCTCACTTCCTTTTCCATTGAAACTCATTTGTAGGATATTATCTCTAGTCGCTATACATATATAATTTTTTATTTTTTTTATTTTATTTTGACAATTCCCTGGTTGGAATCTGTTGCATCATATATCATGTAATATTATATCATATCACATCATATCATATCATACAGTATCACGTGACTGTTCCACTTCTTTTTTTCTTTTTTTTTTCTTTTTTTTTCACCCCATGTTTATTTAATGCATTAGCATTAACGAATACACGTTCACATCTACGAAGCCGGTTTCCAGGCTTATTCCGCACCCGAGCAGAAGCCCGATCGCCGTCCAACAAAAATACACATCCCGCGCACGCTTTCCGCGCCTTCAGACCCGGCATGTGGTGCGACTGCTTCCGGAAAGATCCTCACTGAAAGCATTGTGCGAGGGCCTCTTTGTTTTCACAGAGCTTTTACAGACGTGAGAAAATGTTTTTCCAGGCTAAACTTGTACAATTGGGCCTTTTTGTAAAAAAAAAAAAAAAAACACGTTACAGAAATTGCACAAAATCTCTGAAGACCTCCATTTCAGGGAGGTCCTTTTGTAAATCCCATGGGGCAGGTACGCCATTGAGCTTTGCCCAAACCCCCCTCTCCGGTCCTGTGGGTGTACTTGCGCCTGGCCTAAATTCCCTCAGGATATTTTTGAGCTGGAGAAATATTTTTTCAACTGATTGTGCATGCCTCATAGAGGTTGCCCAAAAAAAACAGAAGTCGGGGGTGGAGGGGGTGATGGGGGGAGCAAATGATAACGATTGATTTTTTTTTTCTCCTCCTTCTGCAGCGGAGATATGTAGAAGGGAACAGGAACGCGCGTATTAATATGAGTGTGAGTGAGCGACATGCTAATAGCTTTGACGCTAATAACAAAGTTCACATGCTGCTTTGATTTCACAGGATTGGACTTTAATGTGAAAACACTCCGAGGGATAATCAGTGTGTGGCTTTAAGGAGAGTGAAAGAGTTTCGCAGGCATGTGGGTGGCAAAAGACCTTAAGGCAATGACTATCTTTCCTTGACTCATTATGTCTCCGGTAAACACCTCATTGGAGAGAGACATAGAGATAGAGAAAGACGGGAAGCAAGAAAAGGAGTCGGAGAGATATGCCAGGTGTGTATGAGGTCATGCAGCGCTCGTTTGAAAAACAGCGTGAAAATGAGACGGGGACACGTTCCCATTTGGAACGCCGAGCCGCAGCTGGATCAGGCCGGCCGGGTAATGAGCTGTCGGAGGAGACGTGTTGGCTGTGTCACGGCTGCCATGTTTGTCTGCTTGAAAATTTCCCTCCCTGTCCTTTCACGTTAGCACCGAGACCTCACCATAGGGGACGTCTTGGACACGTGTTCAAAGTGTTGCCGAAGCTGTCAGCGAGCATCTGTTTAAAGTCTCTTGATCTGGGGAACCGAGGCAGCGTTAGTCATGCTGCAGGTTGCCAGATTGATGCTTTATCCCACACAGGAATGAACAGTATTCTGCAAGTTTGTGGACCAGGCTGACATTTAGACATACGGTACAGTACAGACAGGATAATTAGACATTTGACATAATGAGAATTATTTATTTTTTAATGTCAAAGCGTGTTCAATGATATTCCTTCATTTATTATGACACGCAAAAAAAAAATAAACACTTACAGTAGGAATCTGTAACACTTCAGTCAGGTGAAAAGTTAAGCTTTATTACACATTTCTTCTTCATTTTTTGACTTCATTCATAACACATTTGAGTAAATCCTCGCATCTCCGCAGTAGTCCAAAATTGCTCTTATGTCATGTTTTTTTTTTTTTAACGAACGAAACACAACACATTTTTCTTTTTATTTCAATCACAAGCCAAATGTTTTTTTAAATTTTTTTTAATGGAAATTTTTTTTTTTTTTTTCGTTTTTTTTTGGACGGTTACTCTTCATGACTAAACAGACTAAATACACCAATCCGTAATGTGTCATCTTTATTCTACATCTCTTTTTCTGAATTCTGAAATTTGATTGGACAAAAGGTGTTTATTCATTTTCTTTAACGCAGCTGCTATAAGAGTTTTAACAATTTTTACTTTGAATTTGTACAAATTCATAAACTTTGATGTGTCGTTGTACAATTATGTCATGCCTTACCGGTGTGTTTTTATGTGACTTGTAGTCATTCGTGGCATGGGCTATGAGGCCATGGATCCATCTACTGTAAAGTCAAGGTGTTTTTAACACAACACAGTTTACCGAAGTGCTGTACTATTCTAAAAAATACCATAGACATACTGTAGAAATGAAATATAAAAAAGCGACAATAAAATAAAATACAACCCAAATAAAACAAACAATAAGATGTCCGCCATCACTGCATAAAATAAGCAAATAAAGCAATAGATAACTAATACATTAAATGTCCTCAAACTGTTTTAAATGCCAAAGTGTATAAAAAGGTCTTGAAATGAGATTTAAAAATGGGAAGAGTAGGGGCCTGTCTGATATACACGGCTGATGAAAAGTGCTGTAGGAAGTACTGCAGATTTGGGAACTGCATGTATAAGCGGATCACCAGCGCTGGGAGACCGTGCTGGATTGGATGGTTTCAAGGTCTATCAAGGTCTGCCGTAGATCCACCAAATTTGTCCGTAGGCCTGTTCATTCTCATTTGTGGGGTTTTTTTAGTCTACAATGGGCAATCGTATCTGTCCTGGGGTGCTCAGAAACCCACAGAGATCTCCGGCAGGGCTACAGCAAACAGGAAGTAAGTGCAGAAACTGCAAAAATTCAAAAATCTCTGGCAGCACCAAAGTCTGAGCGCAGGCGTTGCTCGGTGAGATGCCTGAAACTACGGCAACAGCAAATAGGGCTTACAGTACTACGAAGTGCTATGGCAGTGCAGTACCACGTTGGTGCTGGGTCATGTGACAGAAAGGAGTTAACAAGTGCCAGGATAGTTGTGACAGCCATTTCATCAGTTGGCGTATTTTGCATGGATGAAATCCATTTATTATTGGATGGAGGCCAATAATGATTACCATTGCGTTAGCCAATCAATTACCAATTAGCCTAATCTGCATGTCTTTAGACTATGGGAGGAAACCAGAGCACCCGGAGGAAACGCACCAAGCATGGGGAAAATATGAAAACCTTATCTACACAGATCCCAAGGCAGGATTTCTACCTGAATCCTGGTAGGCGATAGTGCCATGCACGTTAGAGCTATTTATAAGTATTTGCAGATTATCCCTGGCCTTACCAGACGTCACAATCGTCAACCTCAGGCTGGTATCAGTGACTCTGCTTTACGCTGAGTGACATCACACCAATACCGATACAGATCTTTTTCATATAACGGCATGACACGTCTGGTTTTTTATTATATGTTTCTGAGATGATGCTGTTGTTGCTGTTCCAATGACATCATTGTTCAATAAGTGAGCATGACATGGTCGTGAATCGTCATTGGCTGGCATCGACTTTTTTGGAATGGGTCATTTAATCATTTGAAAACATTTGGACCAAATAACTGAGGAAGGAAACAAGTTTTCTTCGAGTGTATCTATGAAGCAAGTGTTCGAAAAACCCTGGAGAGGAAAAGTTAACATTTATAAAAAGTGACAGTAATTATGATCCATTAACCTTTCCCAGCTTTCGCACAGATAACAAGCCTGATGGCCGAGAGCCACTGGAATGATTTACAGTGTTTTGCTGGCTGGGGGTTAGGAAAAGGTTCATGACACACACATACACACACAGTTGTGTTAATATCCTAATAAGAAAATATTGACATAATTATTAATGCGGCTAATTAATGTTATGCTACATTTAAATCTAGATTTTAAATTGAAAATTTTTAACATAATCTACAGTTTTTCTGTTACATTTGGTCCTCACCAAGATATAAAGAACATGCCATTAAAAAACTGGGAGTTTTATTTTCCAAGTAGTCTGTTGAGGAAGGAAGGAAGGCGATTTTAAGAGTAGAACAATACGCTTGTTATAGGTCTCATAGCTGGCTTTAATTTTATGCCATACACTCCTGCAACAAACTGAAACTGAAACAAAGAGGTGAATTTGTACACTGCCCAAACATTAAGAATAAAAATAAATAAATAAATAAATAAATAAATAAATAAAGCTAAATTAGCAAGTCTGTTATAGCGAAATGCATGATTTCTTTTTATAAATATGTAATTTATAATATAAATATATGAATTGCTAAATTATATTTTTAAAACATAAAATATATAACTTTTTGTACTAGTTCCACTTTTTCCCCATTTAAACATTACGTGTATTACACATATGAAAGCTTGAAATGAGGGGGAAAAGAATCTAAAATAATTATGAGGAAATAATATGTACAATTGTCAGTTTTCATTTATGAAACATTGTTATCTGTGATATATTTTGGTAAATATCTTAAATACAGTCAGAATTTCATCTACTTTTACTTTATATATATATATATAAATAAAGATCATAACCAAATCTAAAACTATTAACCCTATTTTTAGACATTTTCCCTATTTACCTATAATTTTGACAGACAATTATTTTACTTCTTGTTCATAAATATTTGAAATCACATAAAATACTTGTTTTCTAAATTTATTTCAACATCTAGAAGTTATTATATATATATATATATATATATATATATATATATATATATATATATATAATATTATGTAATATTGTCACTGTAAATGGCTACAGAGATGTCAGTATTTTGACTGTTATCAGTTATAATTTCATTAAATAATAAAGGAAAGATTAAAGATTGGACTGAGAATTTGGAGGCCAGTGAGCTGTTGCAGGTGTGGCAGAAAGGTGGGAATAAAACTCCTGCTGTACAGTCTGTCTGCTTTGAAGGCCCAAAGGACCAATCACATTTTGCTGAAAGTGGCGGTAGATCAAAGAAGCCCACATGGCTTGCGCCGCACGGTAACAATGCCGACAGCCCTAACTTATATATAGAGGCCAATCTTCAACAGTTTTTTTTTGGCAAATCCAGAATTTGGCTAACGCAGTCCAGTAGACCAGCTGATGTGGTGACATCTTAATGGCAGTTTGGTTATCGAGAGCTGCCCATTGTTGGACGAAAGTTGGAAGTGCAGAGTCAGCAGTCATTGTTTGTCAGCAGCTGACCCTCAGCCCTGGTGAAGAACATTCCTCATTCCACAGTGTAGCACTTACAGCCTTGCACCTGACCCCTCTGATTTCTCCTGAACTCCTAAACAGCCGTTCTCACCACCTCTTATTCAGTAGCAGATCATCAGAGGCCTTAAATGAGGATATGCCATGAGCTATGTCGTATCCCACCCGCTCAAATTCCAGGCAATGAGGAGACCACAGTCCTGAATGAGTTAGCCAGTCTTGTGAGCCAGGACAGAAAAGGCATGCACCAGGCGTCTCAGTTCTGAGTGATTGCTGCATACTGTTAAACAGAATGCCTGGAAATGCGGTGTGCTGTTTATAGGGTTAAGTTATATTTGTATGATTTTTTTTAAAGTCAATGAACACTATGATGATCTCAGATGAACTGTACAAAGCTGTGGAACAACAACTTGACTTCACGCTAAGAATGCTTTTACTGTAGCTAGCTAAATGTGTTAGCTAGAATGTGGAAGCTGGTGTGCAAAAAGACCCTGTGACATCTTTGTTCTTCAGAAAATAACATAGAATGAGTAGTTTGATTAATAAAAAAGTATCAAATATAGAATGGCCTACAATCATCAGTAAGATGTTGACGAATAGTGACTAGACTTGTAAAGGGATCGAGGGGTGTATTTCCACATTTTAATTTTTTTTTTTAAATAGTTACTGTACAGTATATGCTGATAAATTACAGTTATCTACTGTTAATTATTGACTGAGATGAATATTTAACCATTTTCTATGTTCGTTATGAAATGCAGTAAAATGCAAACTTTGTCAATTAACCGTAAATGTACGGCAATTTATTGCAATGTAGAAAATACTGCATCAATTTTATATGTAACCAGATGATACATGATAACAATTTCATTGCACCGTGGCTTAAACATTTGTTGAAAAGTTTTAATCCTCAGAATGAGGATGAGGTTATAATTTGTGCACATTAACGGAAAGCAAAAGCTCGTGTTGTGAAGTACTGAAGGTACTAACGTTCCCTCTAATAGCACTAAAGCTCAAGTGCAGCAGTTACCCTCAAGACTCAACACTCTTCAGAGCGTACGCTCTTACGCACTAATGTATCTGAAGTGCGGATGTGGCTTCGTGACTTAACTCAAGTAGCGCAATTACGTGCAGAAATTTCAGCGTAGATCTCGGACGTGCTAGCGGCGAGTTTTTACTCTTTCGGGGGAAGAACTTTGGATATAGCTTTGTTTCCTGCGAACAAATGAGAGATAACAAAACTGATAACCAATAGTTATGAACACATAATCGTATGGAGCAGAAACTGGGCTTGATTTCTTTCTAGTCCAGACTGTACATTCATACAGTCATGTGAAGCGGTTACACTTGGGAAAATGTTGATAAGTTTTTGGTGTCCAATGAGGAACTTTCTTTTCTTATTTATTTAATTACGTCATTACATGCAACAGTACGGACTCAGGAAGTGTACTGTCAAATCCAATAGGAAGTCAATAGCCATGAACAAAATGGTTTCCAGTGCATTGCAAATTCATTTGTATTCATTGTACCCCTTGAACACCACGACCTTAGAAGCAGAAAGATAAAAGTATTTTATCGGCATTTTTTGTGATAGATTAACACAAAGTGGCACATAATTGATAAATGGTTGTTAAAATGTGGCCTTGAGTTAATACTTTGTATAGTAGAACCGGCTTTGGCTGCAATCACAGCTGCAAGTTTTTTGGGGTCTGTCTCGACCAGCCTACCAGCTTTGCACATCAAAACAGTGAAATTTTTGCACCTTCTTCTTTGCGGGAAGTGGGACAGCACTGTGTACACACGTGGACAAAATTGTTGGTACCCTTCGGTCAATGAAAGAAAAACTCACAATAGCCACGTAAATAACTTTAATCTGACAAAAGTAATAATTTTAAAAAATTCTATGAATGTTAACCAATGAAGGTCAGACATTGCTTTTCAACCATGCTTCAACAGAATTATTTAAAAAAATAAACTCATGGAACAGGCCTGGACAAAAATGATGGTACCCCTAAAAAATCCTAAAAATAATGTGAGCAAAGCGACATGTTAATTCAAGGTGTGTCCACTAATTAGTATCACAGGTGTCTACAATCTTGTAATCAGTCAGTGGGCCTATATATAGGGCTCCAGGTCGTCACTGTGTTGTTTGGTGACATGGTATGTACCACACTCAACATGGACCAGAGGAAGCGAAGGAAAGAGTTGTCTCAGGAGATTCGAAAGAAAATTATAGACAAGCATGTTAAAGGTAAAGGCTATAAGACCATTTCCAAGCAGCTAGATGTTCCTGTGACTACAGTTGCACATATTATTCAGAAATTTAAGATCCATGGGACTGTAGCCAACCTCCCTGGACGTGGCCGCACGAGGAAAATTCATGACAAATCAAAGAGACGGATAATCCGAATGGTAACAAAAGAGCCCAGAAAGACTTCTAAAGAGATTCAAGGTCAACTTCATGCTCAAGGAACATCAGTGTCAGATCGCACCATCCGTCGTTGTTTGAGCCAAAGTGGACTACATGGGAGATGACCAAGGAGGACCCCATTGTTGAAAACAAATCAGAAAAAAGCCAGACTGGAATATGCCAACTACATGTTGACAAGCCACAAAGCTTCTGGGAGAATGTCCTATGGACAGATGAGACAAAAATTTAACTTTTTGCCAAGGCAAATCAGCTCTATGTTCACAGACGAAAAAATGAAGCATATGAAGAAAAGAACACTGTCCCTACTGTGAAACATGGAGGAGGCTCTGTTATGTTCTGGGGCTGCTTTGCTGCATCTGGCACAGGGTGTCTTGAATCTGTGCAGGGTACAATGAAATCTCAAGACTATCAAGGGATTCTAGAGAGAAATGTGCTGGCCAGTGTCAGAAAGCTGGGTCTCAGTCGCAGGTCATGGGTCTTGCAACAGGACAGTGACCCAAAACACACAGCTAAAAACACCCAAGAATGGCTAAGAGGAAAACATTGGACTATTCTAAAGTGGCCTTCTATGAGCCCTGACCTCAATCCTATTGAGCATCTTTGGAAGGAGCTGAAACATGCTGTCTGAAAAAGGCACCCTTCAAACCTGAAACAACTGGAGCAGCTTGCTCATGAGGAGTGGGCCAAAATACCTGCAGAGAGGCGCAGAAGTCTCATTGACAGTTACAGGAATCGTTTGATTGCAGTGATTGCCTCAGAAGGTTGTGCAATAAACTATTAAGTTAGGGGTACCATCATTTTTGTCCAGCCCTGTTCCTTTTTTTTTTTTATAATTCCGTTGAAGCATGGTTGAAAAGCAATGTCTGACTTTCATTGGTTAACATTCATAGAATTCTTATTTATTATGACTTTTGTCAGATTAAAGTTATTTCTGTGACCATTGTGAGTTTTTCTTTCATTGACCGAAGAGTACCAACAATTTTGTCCATGTGTGTATGTCTGTTTCTTCCTCCACTACACTGTGTATGTTTGTTTCTTCCTCCACTTCACCAGGATAGGTAGTGGCGAGACAGGTCTGGCATCTTTCTTCTATTAGTTTGTGGCCCTCTTGCATTGTTTGGTCTTTGAGTCTTTTGCCAAATCTGCGTTTGGCCCATAGGATGGCAGTGTCCAAAACATTTCTCTCAGTCATGGTAAATATAATCCAGCAGGTTACCCAATTCCTCCATCAATGTAGCTTGATAGTGGTCTTTAAGGATGAGCATGGTTGTGAAGGCCCAGTTTCAGGCATTACCCTCTATAATTGGAGGTTGGGGATCTCGTGGATCGCATGGATGCCCCGTGTGGTCTGCCTGGGATGCGTGTGGTGGCTGGGGGATGGTTTCCACGAAGACTGTCCTGTCCTTGACTGATGCAGACAGCTGTTCTCTGGGGACCTGTGAATTCAGTCGTTCGATAGCTCAGGACTGGAATTCCCTACAGTCTACCTGAGCCTCCAGGAACAAACTGGACTCCATTTAATTAGTCTTACACATTATTATGCTGATCAATCCCTGCTATCCATTATCACCCAGATGATGATGGGTTATCTGTTGAGTCCGGTTCCTCTCAAGGTTTCTTCCTATTACCATCTCAGGGAGTTTTTCCTTGCCACCGTCGCCCTCGGCTTGCTCATCAGGGACAATCTTATCGTTTTGATTCATACACATTCACATTTCATACAAACGTACTTCTTTTGATTGTGTAAAGCTGCTTTGCGACAAAGTCAATTGTTAAAAGCGCTATACAAAGAAAAAATTGAATAGAAATTGAGTTTACATGCTTTTGGCCTCTGCTACAGCCCGCTCCCAGAAACCTCCTTAAAAGGCAAATGCAAAGCTTAAACAGTAAAAATGTGCTTTTGTTACTTTTGTCCTAATTAAAAGGATTGTCTAAATTCTATTTGCTGAGATTTATGGATTGTAAGCTGTGTGCAAAATCACAAAAACTACTTACTAATTTCACAATTTGATCAAGTGCGATTTACATAATTTTACGCAAAATCCGAAACAAATTGTTCAATTTTCCCGACTAGCTATATTCAGCTTTATTAGCACCACATTTCTTATTCCATGCTCCTGCGGATGGTTTACGAATAAATTAGTTTGTATCCAGTTTGATAAACAGGGTTCATTATAAGGACCGGACGTCACAGGAGCAGCGCTCCTGCTTTGCATTTTTTTTTCTCGTTGCTACGCACAGCGGACTGTTTGGATATTTGCGCAATTTGACATAGCTGCTCCGTGTTCTGTCAGACACCCAAATGTGAGAGAAGAAGCAGAGAGCATGTTTGTTGGAGCAGAACTCATGCCGAACATACTGCATCTGTTGTCGTTAAAGTGCTAAATTAGGTTGCGGGTTGTCTCTTACGTTCCTGGACGTGTTGGCTGATGTGATGCGGGGCGTGTTTGGTGTGTAAGTGTGTGTGTGTGTGTGTGTGTGTGTGAAACAGTGTGTGTGTGGTGGTGTGGTGCAATGCCGTGTGAGGGATTGTTGAGTGTGTGGAGGCGAATAGCTCTGCCGTATGTTCTTCAGGAGAAATGTTTATGCTAGGCCGTGATTAACACCGTCCAGGTGCTCTCTTGGCAAACGCCGGCCGCTTCTGCTTCAGACACTCGCACATTTTCCCTGTGGCTAAAACGAAGTCATCTATATTTACAGAGCACTGGAGGCCAACGCGCTGAACTGTTGACCACCATTTATTCTAGGAAACGTCTCAGAAACGGCACTTCTCTACTGAAAAAAACAGGGCCGGAGGTAACGGGGGCCGAAATTCCACATGGATGGGGACTCGTGTGCGTAGGTGTACATGTCTCAAAACTCAAGACTTTGATTTAAAGGTTATATTACACTTCATGCATTTTAACAGTGGGGGGGAAAAAGAGCATCTTCAGGCCCAGGGTAATGGTACAACTTCTGTACAAGATGTGAACCCCAAGTTTAGGTTCTTCACATGTCCAAGTTATCCATGAATTTGGATATGTCGACCATATTAAAGCTTACAGAAAAGCCATAGTTTACATCTGATTTTATTGTCTTCCGTTGTTAAAATTATTCACTGGTTATAATTTGAGATGGTTTATAATGCATAAGGTGAAGTGCTTGCATGAGTGATGTATGATGCATTCGCAACCAAAATCATTTTGGCTGACGACATTTTTCTGAGAACACTGCTAGGATAAAAAAATGATAAAAACTCTTGCAGTGTGATCTTTATGCTTCATATTTAACTACTTGCTCTATATCACTCACTCACTCACTCACTCAACGTCTATACAGCGTCATACTGTATACAGGGTTTTAGGGAGCCTGGCACCTATTCCAGGAGCGGTACTCCCTGAACAGGGTGCTAATCCATCTCAGGGCATACAGTACATTCACATATCCACTTACGCACTATGGGCAATTGGTGAACGCCAATTTGCCTAATCTGCATGTGTTTGAACTGTGGGAGGGAATCAGAGCACCCAGAGGAAACCCATCAGGCACGGGGAGAACATGCACACAGAAAATGGGACCCGAACCCGGACCCTGGAGGTGAAAGGCGTCAGTGCTAACCAGCACATCGTTAGAACGACAGTGCTAACCACTTGCCACCTCTTGCTCTATATCCCTGGCATGAATTATGAGCATTTCTGGCAAGTTTATATATGTTTGAACTTTTTTTTTTTTTTTAATAGATAAAACAACCCAACCAGATATTTAAGTCTATTTTTAAAAGCAATGTCAAAGGTACATTTTAAAATTACATATGTAAGATGTTTGTTGTGATGATCCTTAAGTTTCAGACTACACCTCCCATAATCCTCAGTCCTCGTGACCTTATCACATGATCTCTCCTTCTTTCCTGGTCCACAGACCCACCCTGATTCCTAACAGCACTCAGCTGATGTAATCATACACACTTGTTAAATATCTCAGACTCTGCCGCTACCATAGCAACTCCTTGTAGGGTTTTTATTTTTATTATTATTATTATTCACTTTTATTTAAATATCTATACTTGAGTTGAGTTTTTCAGAAGAGAGGTTTCTGCTCTGTGCATTTCTCTATAAACCTCTTCTTACTGAATGCCTTGTTAGCGTTTGGTGGCTTCAAGCACGCCCATTTCCCAACAAACAATTGTGACCTTGAGAATCAAACCCAACTTGTAGCACTCCAATTTCTGTGCCCCTTATATTTAATTATATCAGAGGTTTGTGTTAAGACAGCTAGTGTTTAGAGTTTGGCTAGTTTTAAGTGGTCAGATTGATCATCGTAGCATTATCATGCTAACTGAGTTTTGAGAGATTGGGATTAAATCTGTTGTTCCTTAACCTCAAAGAAAAACAAGGTTTTCTTCTTTTTTTAGGTGAAAGAGATGCAAATCTTCTGTCAGGAACTAAACTTCAGGCAGATTGTTTGGTTTTTCTTGAATTCCTGCATCAGAACGTTTGTTTTACTTTAATATAATCGAGGACTCTGAAGCTATATTGCAGGTTTCTGTCGCGTTTTTGTCTTAAAGAGAGACAGGAACATGATCCACCACTGCTGAACTTCAAGTCCTTATGTTTTCATTTGATTATTTTTATCTATTTGAATTTCTTCGTGTACAATCCCCACAAAAAAGCGAGTCTCTGCTAATGTACCTATTCTTCTAATTAGTTGAGAATAAGAGAGACACTTGTACTGAGAATGATTAGTTGTGTGTGTGTGTGAGAGAGAGAGAGAGAGATTTAAGCAAACTTTATTACATATTCTCGTTTATTTTTATTTTTTTTAGGCAGTTACAATTTACAGTGTTTTTTTATTTTTTATTTTTTCAAGTAAAAAAAAAAGAACTCCCATTCAGCTCCCTCCTACCCCCCCCCCTTTTACCCCTTTTACCACCATTTACAACACCTCAACCGCTCCGTGGTAGCAAACACAGTGTAGCAGTTGTCTCCCTCTTTGCACTTGAAGTGTTTCTTCTTTGTTGTTTAAAACCATTAAAATCTGCCGCCGGAAAAGACAGGACATGTCTCATGTTCGAGTTCTTACACCCGAGCGGGATCGCTCTCACTGGGCTAACGAATGTTCTGAAGTGGGCCAGCTCCTTCATGACCGCCTCGTTCTTGATGAACGCAGACGCCTTAGATGTCACAACCGGGGGGGTGCGGGGTCAGACGGAGGGGTGACTTGAACCGCTGATCCTCTCACATGAATGCCATTCGTGGTCAGTGTAATCTTTGTCTTGGCTAAAAACACGACCACCGCTTTATTCATACAGGAGACAGAGTAGACGTTTTGGCAACCCGATCTGTTCTCACATAGCCAACAGCACCTCTCCCAGCTGTATATCGTCCATCTCCATCACACATCGAAAGCCATGCCGCAAGGACGGAGTCTCGCCACTGGCCTCAGAGGCCATGGTGCCCCGCCCACTCTCTTTCACCCTAAACCTTTCATTTTCTTTTTTAAACTAGTAACATAAATAAGTAAATAAATAAATAAATAAAGCCGGGAGAAGACAGCAAAACTTGGCAAGACGCCAAACGGCCTCGCGCTCTCCTCACACCCAGCGCATGTGCGCACAGAGAAAGTCAGAGAACCTGTGGTTCCTAAGCCTGGTCTTGGAGGACCATTATGTCACGTTTTCGACATGTTTTCCTTCATGTTTCATCATACTGTACCTCTAAACTATAATTATATCATAAAATACGAGAGGTGCTCAATGAAAACCAAGACTTTTGATTGTGCAGAGTAACAGGACACAGTTACTTTATTACTCTATATAATTCCCTTCACTGCCTGCTTCACATCTGAGACGCTGGCCTTCCGGGAACCCCATTACTGGCTCAAAGTTGGAGCAAGGTCGGGATTGTAGGCGGATGTGGCAATAACTCCCAGCTGAGACTAACGTCCAAGTGGTGTTGGTAAATGATTGTGTGCACAGTTCCCACAGACTCTGGGGATTAGAATCGGGCGTTCGACTCGCTGAATATTCTGGCCAATATGGCGTCCGAACTAACAACACAAAATGGCACAGAGCCAGACCTAAAAATGGAGGGGAAAAAAAAGAAACCTTTGTGCTCCTCTTATGTCAGTAGTCTACCTCTAAAGCAGTATTAAAACAGTATTTTGCGCTTCCACTTGCCTTGACCATATTTGGATTTCCTGTGTCCTCATGCCGTTTTGGGGAGTGTTAACCTTTAGCTTCTTCCCAGTCTGCATGTTGAGCATTGCTTCCATGCACTTTTACACGTTTTAAGTGCTGCACAAGTTCCTCAGGTTGCCTGTTCGTGTTGTCCAGAGTCACATAAACGAGGACATGATGGCAAGAACGTTGGTGTATTGAGGTTTTTCACATGACACAACACAGACTACGCACGGCTACATACTGTATGCAGAGAATAATCTCGTCACTAAAGGAAGACATCACCTCTGGATGGAAGGACATCGGTTCTGATGTGTTAGATAACAAACATGTTCATCTTTAGCACAGAAACCAAGTGAGAGCAAGTCAACTTGGTGATGTGCTTCGTTTCCTAATTTTAAAGAAAGGACACGAGGCTGTCACAGGCTGTTTAAGGTTCTAGCGCATAGTTTGGTTTCAGCTGTGGTCAGATTCAGAAGAACGATCTGAGGAGTGATCTAGCAGACAGCGTTCAGTGGACATGGCTGCATTTTCATTAACCCTATCTCCCCCAGTCTAGACAGGAAGAGCCTATAATGGCGGTCTGAACAACCGAGGCTACTGTTGGCGCGGCAGCGTCTCCATGCCGGGTCATGCTCCGGAAAAAGCGAGATGTTTTATGCATACTGAAACGTGCAAGCAATAACAAAAGTGTGTTTCAGGAATAAATGGTGACGTGTGTCCTGCTTAACATAAACGATATATATATATATATATATATATAAATAAATTTAAAAAACATAACAAACTCTATTTAGTTTAATCATTAAGAAAGTAAAATGATGATTACATAGTCAGACAGGACAAATATACGATATAAAGAGTCATATAATTTAATAATGATGATGATGATGATGAGTATTTTACACACAATATAGTCTTAGTGCAATCTGAGAAATCCTGTACCTGAGGTATGTTATCGTGCTAATTTCAATTAACAGATAATATTGATTAACTAGCATTAGGATGACGTCACAGTTGAAGCGAAATATTTAGAGCTAGGCAGGTCTTCATTCCAATCCTATAGGAAGCCTTCGGAAGTTTGATTAAACTGCACATGCTCGGTGTTTACATCAGCTAAGTGCAGGTAATTTTATCGCCTCATTCGTGTCCCCCCCTTTGACATTTTAGTCAAGTTCCTCTAAGAAGAGGACCTGAAAGTGCGGACGGACGAAAGCTACGTAAGAACCCACACTCGGTGGTCTGGTTTAAGGGGTGTGTGTGGGAGCTACACAAATAAACCGAACCTCCTGGCAGCAAGGGTGGCCCGTGCAATTCCTGGTTAGCGGCGTGAGAGCTCTGGTGAGTGTTAGAGCTGTCACACACACTCCCACCATACCTCCCCACCTCTGTCCTTTTCAGAGTGGGCCGGTCCGTGGGGCATCGTGAAGTGGGTGTAGGGTGGAGGGGGTCATTCCTCACATTCTCGGCTCGTGCTGAAGCTGGACACGAGGAGGCTGAACGCGAGAGAGAGGTGTGTGTTGGTCCAACGGGGGGGCTCGTTTTTATGTCATCACTGTCAGACCGAACAGGATGCAGAGAGGTTAACTTAAACCAGAGCCACTGCGTTCTCTCTGTCCTCCTCTCGCTCTCTAGGTAAGTGAAAGGACAAAGGTGTGTGTGTGCGTGTGTGTGTTAGATCGAAAGGAGAGCACGCAGCTGTTCAGTATCTCACCCAGACAGCTCGAGTGGACTTGGCGTGCTCTGACAAAATCCATTTTGTGATGAAGTTGTGATTAGTGTGATATCCCTGGAATTATGATCTTGGCTCCTCAGAGATCAGTGTATGCACAGCTGGACAGTGCACCATCTCTCACACCAAGAGTGAGAACACAAACGTGTGTGTGTGTGTGTGTGTGTGTGTGTGTGTGTGTGTGTGTGTGTGTGTGTGTGTGTGTGTGTGTGTGTGTGTGTGTGTGTGTGTGCAAAACTCTCACAGCAACCCCTAGAGAAATATCATCCACATTTCACATTAGCACTAAAAATAGTTCCCTGTGAAAACCACATAAAGCTGGACTTCAACATGATCTGCATGTTATATACGTAACCTTACTGTGTGTCGTGCAAATAATTTGTGCTGAAAAAAAATAATTCCAGTGTGAAAAATAAATCATTTGGCATGAAAAGAAATAAAGGGGAAAAAATAAAACTGGATAATAAATCAGTTGTGTAAAAAATAAAAAAAAATGTGTAAAAAGAAATTAATTGTTTGCTTTAAAAAATCACATGAAAATGATGGAGGAAATTATGTGGAAAGAATCAAATTGAATTTATAGTGCGGAAAAACATGAATCCTGTATAAAGACTCATGAAAATAAATGATTTTACCTGTAAAAATGTAATAATAAAATAAATTAATCATGGGTAAAAATTACAGTTGAAAATAAATTAATCATGTGGAAATAAATTAATCGTGTGAAAAGAATCGCATGTCGAAATCAATTGTGTAGACCTTGTGTAAAAATAAGTGACGTGGGGGAAAAATGTTTATGAAAAAATGAATCGTGTAAAAATCAAAGCTGAAAAATAAAAAAAAGGGTGTGAAAAGACTCTTGTAGAAATCATGTGAAAAGAAGTGTATCATGTGGAAAGATTTAAAAGATATAAAAATGTATGAATAAATAAATAAATAAATCGTGTGAAAATAAATGAATTGTGAAAAGAATTACATGTAAAAAATTATTTTGGTAACATTTTGTGTGAAATCCCCCCAAAATTAAAGAGTCCTATGGAACGAATCATGTAAAGAAAAAAATGTAAATGGATCATGTGCAAAAGATACTAAAAAAAATTAATTAATCAGGAATAAAGAACTATGTTAAAAAAAAATAATCAAGTGTAAATGTCACATGGTAAAATTAACAAAACTTAACAAAGTAACGAAAATTAATGAAGGAATTATGTGAAAGTAAATAAATTTGGTTTAATTACATGAAAATATATTAATGAAATGAAATGATTTACAAGAAGGTAATTCTGTAAAAAAAAGAAAAAAAGGAAAAAAGAAAAAAGATCCAGTGTAAAAATCACATGCAAAACTAAATAATCATCATGTGCAAATGATGTGTAAAAATAACCGAACAGTATCAAATAAATCACATAAATCACTTGTGTAATTAATACAAAAAATAATAATAATAATTTAATAATATATTCATTCATTATATTTGTATTAAATCATATATTTGAATTAATCATGAATTTATTCATATTTGTTAATCTCACGTGAAAATGAATCCCGTAGAAAGAATAATCTGAAAAGAAATGAATGGTGTGTTAAATAAATCAAATGAATTTAAATACGTGAATCATACAGTATGGAAAATGAATTAAGCGAAGATAAATGATCATGTAAACAAAAATCTAATTTTTAAATATTTTTAAAAAATTTTGTAAAAAGTAAAAAAAAAAAAAATTCAGATGTGAAAATAAATTATGTGTAAACATGACATGGAAATAAATGGATTCTGTGGAAAATGAATCACGTGAATATAAACAAATCAGATGCAGAACAACATAAATTAAAACAAATTTAAAAAAAAACGTTCACTGGCCGTGAAACATTATGTAAGATTTCACATGTAAAATTTTGTTTTCTGACTAGTTTTTTTTTTTTTTTTTTTTTGGTACAGTATATCAGGGTTTTTTTTTTTTTTTGGCACTTATAGTACAAGAGACCTCGGTGATTGGGATGTCAGCCATTTTGAATCGGATTTGAGCTGATGATGACGACTCTCCTTCACCTGCTCAGCCAATAAAATCACCTCATTAGAGAGACAGTTGTTATAAAACTTGGTAAAAATGTTGCAGATAAACGTGAAGTCACGTTCAGAAATCCGTCGGTCCCGCCTGGCTCGCGTGCAAACGGTCTGGCGCGTGTGAGGTCGTGACTGTGGCGTGGGCGTGATTTGTGTGAGCGTTTGTATATTCCTGCTCGTGTGTGTGTTTGAAGAACTGAGCTCGAGTGCTTGCGGTTGTTTGTGTATGCATGTCCTCAGTGCCGAAATGTGTGTGTAGGTGTTAGTACCGAGCAACCACACACACACACACACACACACACACACACACACACACACACACACACACACACATGTATGGTCTCTTTCTTGCCAGCCAGATGCGTTCACGTGCAATCATCCAATGAAAACATTCCCATCACTTTAGCAATTATGAATAGATGATCTATCCCCTGTATGTTACTCCATCTACGGCGGTGTTTACATCCACACTCTCAGCAGCCACTTCATCTCTGTGTCCATTAGGCCTGAAGATCGAGCCTGCCTGATTAGTGCGATCAGCCTGGAGTTACTGTATGATGTCAGCCTTTCTGTGATTGGTGTTCATATGCACAGCTGTCTTAATGAGATAATGCATGAGAAGAAATGCACATATACTATATAAAAAGTAATTACTAGTGGTGTTCACGTCAAACCAGGACTAACAGGGCACAGTTCTGAGAGTAAAAGCTCCCTGTATTTCTCTATATAACCCCCTGCTACACTGATGCACTTATCCCAGTGTTTCACTAGTGCTTTGATACCATCAAGGTATGAAGTTTTCTCAGCACGCTGGAGCCATGATTGTCTGTTTGAAACATTGGCCTCCCAGGAAATCCCATAATGGACCAAACACGAAGATATGGCTTGGAGTAAGGTCAGGACTGTACGCGGGATGTGGCAATAACTCCCAGTTGCTGCAGACGCGTGTGTCTCCTCTGCACTTTGGCATTGACATTCAAGTACGATCTGTTCCACTCACTGAATGTTCACAGGAACGACCGCAGTGGGCTCCGAGCCACCTCGGCCAGGGTCATCATTCATGAATGTACGGTCTTCTTTAAAATGTTTGCCGTTCAAGTCTTTTACTGCGGCTACGAGTCTCATCATCATCATCATCATACTGCTCTTTAAGTCTTCTATAAATGTCAATTGCTTTCCCGCCTTTCATTCAAGTCCCAGTTTGACCGGAATGCCTCCTGTTTCATTAAATGCTTTAATGCTGAATATGATGGCTTTCCTTTACACAGTATCACAGTGGGGTTGAATTCTTTAATCTGATTAATTAGAAGGTGTGACCTTTTTAGGTACTACAGCACAGCCAGGGGTTCCAGCTGTAACATTTAGCAATAGGTTTATATGAAATGATGAAAAATGCTGGTGAGGGAGCGATTTTGTTTGTTGCAGTTATAAAATAAGATACAGTAAGGAACTATGTATCCAGAATTTTAGTTTTTCAAAATGTGGACACGTTGGAGCAGCACTGGCGTTGAGTTGTTGGAACAATGTTGATTAAATGTATGACGCCAACTTCAAAACATGTATTGATATTTCTCAACTAAAATACATCCTGGTTCACAGGTTCAAACTGGCTCACGGATCCGCATTAAAAATCCGGTCATACTGTAGCAGTAACAGCACTGAATGCTACGGCAGCTCCTAGTCCACCAGGTTTGGAATCACTTGCAAATTTCTTTTTGTTTTTTTTTTTAGGAATTTATTTTCTACCTTCTACAACAATACTGGGGATTTCAAAACTATATGGAATTGGGTAATTAACTCACAATAACAGCAACAGTCAGGTGTTCGTTAAGACACAACGGTCGACTGTTCTGGAACAGTTCTTGTGTCAAGTGAGTTTGCAAAACCCATCAAGCACCATGATGAAACTGGCTCTCATGAAGACCTTCCCAGGAAGGCAAGACCAAAACTTACCTCTGCTAAAAAAAAAAATCTGAAACAATCATGGAGTTAGAAAGTAATCCCAAACTTTTCAAACAACAAGAACTACAAACAAATTGCAACAAAAAAAAAAAAAAGTAAAAAATGACAAGACAATTGCAATTTATTACTTATTATTGATACATAACATTAGGTAGGTGGAAATATGAAAAAGAAAAACCCTGCATTGGCAGTATGAGCATGTACAGGATGGAACCCATCAAGATTCGTTCGACTTGGGCGAACAGATATTATTATAAGGCAAAACAACTGCTATGAATAAGGGTGATATTCTGTTGCCTTCGGGTTGAATTTGCAAGCGTGTCAACATTAGAGTTCCTGCAGTATTAGCATCTCTTAGACAATACCTGCACTTGTGTGTATGGGAGACATACAAAAACTAAATAGACAGCAAATTGTTTACTGTGTAAAAAAAAGTGTGGGGGGCGGGGGTTCCTCCTGGCTGCACATTCTTAATAACCCAAGCTAAATAAGATCAGTAATATTCGTGGATTTCTTTTTAAAAACAAAAAAAGGCTGTCCTTAACACGTCTTCGAGCAGCACAAATTTGTCTTTTAGAGGATTTGTTTTGATGAAATAAAATAAATTAAATCAAACTATGACTCCGTAGGCTGGATTATTTCAAGATTCCTAACTATTTCTTCCTTGGACTCTCCCCGTTCACACTGAGCAACAATCTGGTCTCCTTGCAAATAAGGAATATTTTACAGTTATTACTGTACGTCTAGTCATGCTTAAAAGTGGTTCTACTGTAAATAGTCCTATTAAAAAAAATTAAATAATAAAAAAAAAGAAATCAATTTTGGTGCAAACATTCATTTTATCATGAAATTAACGGCTGTGTCTGTTTACTTCTTGCATGTTTGTGTATTTTTCAGATTTGCCAATTACCATTTTACCATGACATGACCACAACGATAACTGAGCTCTGTCTAGGATAATGTGTCGTGGTTCCTTAATAGTCGTCCAAAAGCAAAGCAAGGTCTTTAACCTTTAAAATAACAGTTTTATTAACACAAGTCTCAGCGCTCCACCAAACTGTGTCTGTTGATGTTTCAACTGAAATATCCTGAAAAAAAGCGTTTTCGTACCTCAGACGTCCTCTTTTTGACTCCTCTTCCGGATGCACCATTTCAGTGTTTTATGTAAATGAGCAATTTGCTGAGCCACGCCCCTCCAGACCTGAGCAACAAGCCGGGGTAGGGGTATCTTTTATTTAAATCGCAATAGAAAAATAGGAAAAAGGAGGGCGGGGGGGGTGGGGGGAGGGATAGGGGGCGGGGGGGGTTGGGGACAGGCAATTTTTTTCCCTCATGTTTGTTGTTGGCCCTTGCACGCTAGAGACCCATCTGAATGTCTAACAATGAATCTTCTAAAGTGAATTTTGCATAATTGCTTCCTTTAAAAGAAGCATGTGTGAGACATGTGTGATTGATATAATAGATTAAATACAGTAGATTTTGAAAGGAGCACTAGATCTCCTTTACATCTGGGTCAACTTGCATTCAAAGATACATGAAGAAGGCTCTCCATGGAGGTGCGTCACTCAATTCAGATGATTGTCATTCCATGCAATTGGTGGATTGTTCTCAGGGCTTTTGCTAATTAGATAAAAAAAAAAAAAATGAAGCAGATCACATTAAACTATCACCGCGAGTAAAGTTTACTTATATACAATTTTTTTTTAAATTGTAAATTAATGTATAGAAAGTCATTTTAAATATAATGATGATGATGACGATTACAATTCATTAAATGAGCAGAAGCTGAAATACCTGAATATATTAAGCTCGTTTTTTTTTTTATATATTAATACATTTGATAAAATAAAAAACACACAAAATTCTTTTTTAATTTCATTTATATAGCAGCTTTAGCAACAGATATAAGCAGCACTACAAGAATGTAAAAGGCCATAGACCGATACAGTATATAGCAATACAAAATTTAAACGTAAGAAATTCATACTGTAGATCTGCAAAAGTCTTAGGCACATGCAAATAACTGCTGTAGAGCAAGTGCGTGTTCAAAATGTTTATACATTCAAGAAAATACTATTTTAAAAAAAAGTGTTAAACAGCAATTAATAAAACAAAGTCGATAACTGATAACCGGTGTGACGAGTCTTTGCTTATAACATAGTCTCAGGTCATACTGTATGTGTGCAGTTTTATAAGGAAATCAAGCGATTAGTTTTACTGAGCATCCTTCCGAACCCGCCCAGGTCCTCCTGACGACTTTGTGGGGCATGCTTCTTTTTTCATGCATGTAAATCCCAGAAGTGTCCTTTTTCATGTCTGTGTCTGAAAAGTAGTCTTTTACATAACATGCTGCTTTCTTTTCTGGTGTACAGATGTTTTTTTTTTCTTTGTGTGTGTGTGTGTGTGTGTGTGTGTGTGTGTGTGTGTGTGTGTGTGTGTATGGAATTAATAATGAACTTATAAAATCAGCATGTATAAAAAAAAATTAAAAATAAAATAAAAACTGCACTGTATTTGCAGGAATTTTTACTATACACGAGCTATGAATCTAAACTTTTCCGGTTGAACCATTCAGACTCCTACAGCGAGCTTCAGGTGCTGAGAAGACTCCTAAGTGTGTAATTCGTTTACAGTGTCCAGACATCTATTATTATCATCATCTCAGCACCTTATTCTGTTATTAAGTGAGAAATATATACATCATTTGCTCTATAATAATGAATATAATTTGCCGTTTTGACTGGGATATGTATAAAAATGGGACTTGAACTTATCCAGAACATGTTCAGTATTGCATTATTCAATAATAACGTGTGTACTCGTATGTACAGTGATGCAGTAGAGTTTGACCTTGACAGATTGTGATCTCGACCAGCGGTCATGATAGCACCGCTTTATGGCTGCTATCCACCAGGGTCTCCGCCTGGCTCAGACTCTGAGCAAATAAATCTTTTTTCTTTGTTCCTTCGCAGGAAATATTGAGCGTTGGAAATACTGAATCAGTTCTAAACAATAATGCAAACCCGTGTATAGACATTCAGCGGCATTATGGCTTGTCCTAAAATCCTGGCTTTATGCCAGCTACAGATTTTTTCAATTATTATTATTATTATTATGAATATTTATTATAAGAGCGAATGATTTTCTCTCAGCCTTCCGAGGAGCTACATTTAGCACAATTATGTAATTATAGTTCCTTGTGCTCTTTCACAATCCTGGAATATTGCTGTGCCATGAGGGAGGAAAACCTCCACAGATGTGATGACCTGGTGATTCAGTACATTCAGGTGGTCAGCTGACTTCATTTTATCGCCACGTAACGTTGCTGAGTCTCGACCTGAGCGACTGAATCGGCCCCGGATCATAACACCGTCTCCAGAGGCTCGTACAGTGGACACTATGCATGATGGGAGCATCGCTTCATGCACTTCCCTTCTCACATCGCTCTGGAATACGGCCATCAGATCTCCATCGCTCCAATCTTTACGCTCCCTATTAGACTGAAGCCTTTTTTGAAGCCGATGTCTCACTAACAAGTGGTTTTCTTACGAACACACAGCTGTTTAGTCCCAATCCTGTGCGTTCTCATCACATTGTGTGTATATGGAAATGATCTTACTTTCACTATTAATCATACTGTAGTTCTGATTTTTACTGGAGAATTTTTTTTTTTTTTTATGATGCAACTTCACCAAGTGTTTAAATGATCTTTTCTCTTTTTTTTTCTTTTTTTTTAAGTTTCTTCTGTGAAGTTGATGAATCAGAGCTATCGGTCAAGGTTTTAATAATGTGTTTTCAATTCGGTAATTTCAGATGTCCTTAGTAATTTTCTTCCCTCGACAGGGTACAAGCCGGCCAGGGTGCCAACACATCTCAGTGCGCACACACAGACACTACGGGCAATTAGCCAACCCCAATTAACCTAATCTGCTTGGGAGGAGACCAGAGTACGTGAAGGAAACCCAGCAAGCACATGCATGCAGACCCGAGGAGGGAATCAAACCCGGACCCTGAAGGCCACAGTGCTAAACAATATTTTTTATAATAATTCCAATCTCTGCAGGTCTGAAATAATCATAATGAGTTCTCAGTAAATTTCAGTCTCTTTGCATATTATTATACACTTTCCATGGCCAACTGATAATATAAAAAATTCTACTCTTGTATTGATATACAGAGTGATAAACTGCTGAATGAATGCTTGATTGTGATTGGTCAAAAATTATTAGTTTATTTTATTTTCGTGTTTACTTTTATTATGAATGTGTGCACGATGCCATTGGCAATAATATGCTGTTATTCTCAATAACAGCTCATTCGCGGGACGTGTAAAATGGATTATAACATGTATATATAATTATTGTTTATGTACCATTTTATAGAAGGAGTCTCCAGTGCGAGTGCTTTATAACAGTCCGAGGTCCTCCTCACACTTTCTCAGCACCGCATCTCTGTAGCTTCACTTGTGTTGAATATTTTCCTCTAACAGCAAGTGTGCTTTACTCCCTACGTCCACACTAAACCTGGCCTTAATCGAGGTAAGAGTCTGAGAGGATATGGGATGAATTTACGATGAGCTCTGCACTGTTTCAGTATTAACTTTTTCAATATGGAGGTCACATTAAACATAAGAGCGAACACACAACCTACTTCACGTTGTCAAGATCAATTCAAAGCGAAGCTGTCACAGACATCCAGCTTCTCAGCAGCCTGTCCATCTCCGAGCTCATTAATGAAGCGCGCGGTAGCTCAGCATGCCCGGGTGGTGCCCGCGTCCGCTCAGGGGTCAGGGCCGGGGTTAAAGGACGGGCCCTCGAGGTCCGGGTGGAGGTCAGGGCAGGTTACATGCAGTCAGGGGCACCGCAGTGCCATCGCGAGGGCAGTGGTCATAGCCACGCACACACACACACACACACACGCACACACACACACACACACACACATACACACACACACTTCTCTTCCTTCATCCATCTACACAACCCCTCAGGAGCCACCCAGTCCTCCTCTTAACCCCGGCCCTCCTCCCCTGCCTTTTCAATGTTATCCTTTTTTCATGCACTAATTGCTCTTAATTTGCTTGTTGAAAGAATCCCCAGCTTGTCTGGCCTCTGACGCGACTGTAACTGGAGCTCCCCGGAGGAGCATGAGGACTCATTTGGCTAATGTGCAGAAACACACTCTCTTACACACACACACACCGTCTCTCTCTCTCTCTCTCTCTCTCTCTCTCTCTATGCCTGTTGAGCGCATGCGCACAAACACACTTTTACACAGTTATGTTCTAATTACAGCTGCCAGAAAGACAGAAAGAGAGGGAGAGAGAGTTGGGGCATCAAACCAAAATTGCATTAGTGCTCCTGGAGGTGTATGTCAATCTCACCCTGTGTGTGTGTGCGTGTGTGTGTGTGTGTGTGTGTGAGTGTGAGTGTGTGTGTGTATGTGTGTGTGTGTATGTGTGTGTGTGTATGTGTGTGTGTGTATGTGTGTGTATGTGTATGTGTGTGTGTGTGTGTGTATGTGTGTGTATGTGTGTGTGTGTATGTGTGTGTGTGTGTGTGTATGTGTGTGTATGTGTGTGTATGTGTGTGTGTATGTGTGTGTGTGTGTGTGTGTGTGTGTGTGTGTGTGTGTGTGTGTGTGTGTGTGTGTGTGTAATTACCTTCCTGAGAGGACAATATCAAACATATGAATTAGAAGGTAGAAGATGTGTGTGTGTGTGTGTGTGTGTGTGTGTGTGTGTGTGTGTGTGTGTGTGTGTGTGTGTGTGTGCGTGCGTGCGTGCGTGCGTGCGTGAGGGAGAGAGAAAGAGAGTGAGTAGTGGTACTGACAGTTGCAATCACCATCCTGTGAGAACAATGATCATTGAATCAAAGACAGGAATTATGGAAGTGTGTGTGTGAGAGAGAGAGAGAAAGAGAGAGAGAGAGAGAATTCTGATCCTGTCATTGCAGCATGAACATTGTCCATGATAAAAGAAAATACAGGCATTGTGATTATTATTATTGTTATTATTTATTATTATTATTATTATTATTATTATTATTATTATTATTATTATAAACTTCACAATTCTAAATAAATAACACAATGCTGCATGATTGACTTTTAAATAAATAAATAAATAAATTCTATTTAACTAAACAATTCTAATTAATCCAACATGAAGCTCACTCACTCACTCACTCACTCACTCACTCATCATCTACACCGCTTTATCCTGTATTCAGGGTCACGTGGGGACTGGAGTTTATCCCAGGAGACTTAGGGCACTTAGACTTGTTGAATAATATATAAACAAACAACTAAATGTATATAAATAAATTCATAAAATAAAATAAATAGATAATGTATATACTGTAAGTGTTGACATGAATACTTTAAATTAAATGAACAGTTAACTAGATTCAATAATATTTAGCATTAAGTGTATTACTGCACTTTTATTAACTGCTCAGGTATACTTGATGCACACTAATGAACTAATTTACTGTACATTTTGTTCAGCTGGAGGTTATGAACACGTAATTCCCAAACTCCAGCTTTCCCACACTTCGGAATTCCTTCACCGTAACTCCAGACGTTCTCCTCAATCTTGAGTTCAGCAAGTAACGTGAAATCAACACGGCTGCACTAATTACAGGCCTTAATAATGAAGCAATCAACAAACAGACGCGCACCTTTGTTAAATCTCTCGCACCGACCCTGATTGTATAAAGATGTACAGTAATGATGTCTATGTTGCTAAAGTTACTGTAGCTGCTAGGATTCTTCATAAACCTCAAAGGTTCATGTTTGCATCCCCACGTTGTACTGTAGCTTAAAAAACGATTTATTCTTTATTATGTTTTGAATTGACTGTATGTCAAATAGTGCATTAGACAAGTGTTATATAAATAGACGATTTGTTGTCACATAGTTGTAACTGGGTTAAGTTCACATAAAGACACAACATCCGGATAGTGATTACTGCTCTTGAAATAATTTTATGTTTGGTGGGCTTCGCTATCTCCAGGTCACCACATCAAACCATTCGATCTGCAAGTTATTGCCTCAGGCTTTTTACTATTATTATTATTACTATTATTATTATTATTATTATTATTATTATTGCCACAACACACCCATTCTCTCCAGGCTTGGGACTGGCACTGGGGACACCCCGCTTCTCGATGGCTGGGTTTTTTATATGGGTGTAGGGTTGATGCCCCTGCCCGAGGGTCCATGTCCCAAAGTCCCAACCTGCTGAGCCAACACTGGCCCGTTTGTTTTTAACAGAATTAAATGATTTTGCATGCCTCTTAATGTTTTTTTTTTTTTTTTTTTTTTGACAGTGTAATGGTTTGGTTGTTCAGTATTATTTTACTTGGAGAAATAATTTTCGAATTTCTACTAGTTTCTACTTGGATCAGGAGTATTTCAAGGATGTATTTATGTTGAGAAATATAAGTTAATGCTATTTTAAAGTTGTATCTGTTACATCGTATCAGAGTTCATTTCAACGCTTTTTCAATGGCCCCAATGTGGTCAACGTTTGTCCAACATCATTTCATCAAAGTCATTCTAACTTTCAAAAACAGCCTAATAATGCCAGCCAGGGTTGTTTCTTCATCCATAATGCTGATAGACTAACATTGCCACAACGTTTGGACAACCACATATTCCTTCTGGTATAGAAGTAGCAGCCGTAGTACAGTATGTCTATCAAGGATGAAAATATCTTTTTAACGCCATTTTGTCCAGAAAACAAATAGACAAACTTGTTTTTAAGGATAATTTGTCCAGCTCTGTGCAGTAAAACATGCACTTAGTCAGTGGCTGCATTCCTTCCCTGAGTGGAACATGTGTGTGTGTGTGTGCGTGTGTGTGTGTGTGTGTGTGTGTGTGTGTGTGTGTGTGTGTGTGTGTGTGTGTGTGTGTGTGTGTGTGTGTGTGTGTGTGTGTGTGTGTGTGGCACTCCAGGCAATGGCATCCAGCTGTCCTGATGACAGTACAGATCTGGCTTTTTTTATCCTGAAGGCTCCAGCAGCAGCTCCAGTGCCGCTCCGGAAACTTTTCCACTCTGTTTTTTGCTGTGTTTCGATCTTTTTCTCTTTATTTATAATTTTTTTTCCTGTCGCTGATCTCGGTGTGGTACGACATGGCGAGGGTGGCAGGAAACCAGGGTTTGCGTGGTGATTGTTTATGTTAGTATCCTCGAGGAAACGGGGGCAACCACGGCCTCTCCGGACTGGAGAGTGACGGTCTGCTCTTCATTTATAGTCTCCCTCTCTCTCCCTCGCTCGCTCTCATTCCTTCGACCTTCTTCTTTCGTTTCTCACTCTCCTGATGAGTCAGAAGCCTTTCACTGAAATCAAAGCCGTTTCCGAACCATTGTCCCCGGGTCACACACTCGGGCCTGGAAAAAGTCTCTCATGCTCCGCCTGAAGGAAGCACAGCTCTGTTGTGAAGAAATCAGGATGAGATCTTTCCTCTCCATCTGTCATCCAGCACATCACATGAGAACACGACAACATGACACATACAACACCACCAGCATTTCCTTTCATGTCATTATACACAAAACTGTAGATATACTGCTTTGAAGCACAGTGTACAAATAGCATTTATAACTAAAACATTTAGTAAACTATGACATTTTACGTCTAATTATTTTGTTAATCTAAATTAATACACTTTTATTGTGTAGTTTTTGCTATTTTTGCACACAATGACATTATTTAAAAAAAAATTTTTTTTACTTTCTGCGTCTTGAGAAAAGAATATTCATAAATTTCTTCTGCTATATTTTTTGTCTATGTTAAAAAATAATTAAGTAAATGAATAAATAACATAATCAACCTATTTCATATTTTATCACTTTGTCCAACGTCACTTTATCTAATAGTCAGTTCTCACACTTTATTGGTTTATTGCTTGTAGCATTTTAGCTTTTAGGGCAATTTTAAACAAAAGTTTGTACTCCCTTTCCATGAAACAAATTTCATGTCATGAAACAAGTCAAGTCAAATTTATTTATAGCACATTTAAAAACAATCGAAGTTGACCAAAGTGCTGTACAATGATAAAAATAATAATAATAATAAAAATTAAAATAAATAAATAAATAAATAAATAATCATCATCATCATCATCATCATCATCATCATCATCATAATACAGAATTAAACAGCATAAGATGAAAGCAAAATAAAATTAAACAGTAATTAAACAGTAAACAGTAAAAGAAATGTGAACATAATTCATCAATAATGTAATTGATAAATGTACAATTTTCTTAAAATGATTAAATTCACTTTTTTTTATTTACTTCATTCACCTTTTTGTTATTCCTTATTAAATTTTATTTTTAAATCAAGCAGGAAATAATGTGATGTAACTAGCAGTGCATGATTAAGGATAAACAAGAGTTTGGTTACTGTGAGAGTCATAAGCTGTTAAATACTGGAGCAAAAACTTTTGAATTCAGGTTTGTATAATGGTACAAGAGTAAGTAAAAAAAAAATGATAAATGCGTTATTCCATGTAGAGTCTTATTGTCTTATTTAATGAATAAATATACATTTTAATAACCTAACTCTAGCTTAATTTTTTTCATTCATTTTTTTTATTATCTTTGATGTTTTTTTTTTATTATCTTTGATGTTGCTTTGATCTCTTTTAGCTCACAGCCGTTCGTTCCCACACCCCTGACGCCCCTCCCTCCATCAATAAATGACAAAAATGACGAGTTACATATTGGCGGAAGATCCTCATCTTTCTCTCTCTCTCTCTCTCTCTCTCTCTCTCTCTCTCATTCTCTTTCTTTCTCTCTCAGCATTGGGACCAATGAGTCTGGATTCTCCGTGTCTCTCTGTCTCAGGACAGGTATTGACCTCAGTGTGGCGTCTGGGCTGGATTCGGCTCAGCCGGAGTGATGAGGATGGCTTGGGTTTACAATCCGTAATCCTCCCATTTGTCTGCTTTTTATACTTGCATTAGAACAGAGGCCACCCAGGAGCATAACCAGGCCTGAACAGCTCTCTCTCTCTCTCTCTCTCTCTCTCTCCCCCTCCTTTCTCCCTCCGTCCCTTCCTCCCTCCTTGGTAGAGCAGAAGAGCAGCCCAGAAAGCTCCAGATTTTTGGCAGCGCCCGGGCCACGCCTGTCTTAAGGCACTGTCCGTGTTTACACTGCAGAGTTCCTGAACTCTGAAATTACAGATAGAACTCAAGCGATCCTGTCCCTCTGAATCTGTCATATACGCTACATGGATATAAACTGTTATACAGTCGTGAAGTGCGAAGTTGGTGTACCCTTAGGACAATATATTGTTCAGTAATACTAAACGTTATAAATATTCTTCTTAAGTCAGTCAATTCTTATTATTCTGATTGCTCAAAAGTCATGTACTCATTGTGGTTTCTTTTTACGTTTGGTGTGTGGCTCAGTGTGCATGATGAAGGAGATGTTTGATTAACATTTAGGGAAGGAGTCTCCAGTTTCAGTACTCTGTAATTGTCTGTGATGGAGTGATGGAGTTTTGAAAGTTCTTTATGAAACAGGATTAAAAAATATATATATATATATATATATATATATATATATATATATATATATATATATATATATATATATAAGAACTACTGTGATGTGAATCAACCTTTAGTGTTTTAATGTAACTGTTTTAATGCAATATGTCTATCTTTAAAGTAGAATATTTAATATTCTTTAAAATATTTTTGAAGTAGATTAAGAAGAAAATATTTGGCTATCTTGTGATAACCGTGGCCTAACAGTTATGTTTTAAATTAACCAAAAAAGGTCTCCTCTGAAAAAAAATATTTCTGTTCATTTTGGAGTTATTTTTTTAAACAAACCCCAGACACACACTTTCGCACGTCTCTAATTAGAAACTAGAATGATGATGATGATGATGATGTGAATGCAGTCCAGTTTGATCCGTTTGATCCGTAAGTCACTGTGTGCACTCGCTGTAGGTCTGAACATCTCCGTAATGCGCAGTGTGTGTGTCTGTTTTCCGTTGATCAAAGCCCGACACTTTCTGCATAATGATCCGTGCAGAAGGGAAGAAAGCTGCGAATGGAAAGAGGGAGAGAGAGAGAGAGAGAGAGAGAGAGAGAGAGAGAGAGAGAGAGAGAGAAAGGAAAAGCAGGACTGTTGTGTGTCATTGCTGCTTTATTGTCGAGCGAGGCTGCATGAGTTGGGCCCTGGGCCTGCGTGGCAGGTAGGCTTTCATTATCTTGTCAGACGGCTGGTATCACTTAGTTCACTTCTCTTTCATCAAGACTGGCATGGCAATTTCTGCAGAGCTGGAAAAAAAAACATTCAGTTCTCTAGAAGTGTTCTGTTCTCTGTGCTCTCTGAGGTTTGAGCAGATTTCCTTCTGAGATGTGGGTTGCATGTGCATGCACACACCCACACACACACACACACACACACACACACACACACACACACACACACACACACACACACACAAACAGAAAGAGAGAAATCAATTTTGAAACCTCTTATTTGCACTCCTGAACCTCAGGCTTCACATCACTGGACCATCCTATGTGTGTCACTCATCTGATATCTGATGGGCGGAAATGTGGTGATGTACATCAGTAATACACAAATAACAAAATAATCTGAATTAGCTATGCTGGTGAACTTCATGTGTAAGGGATTAACCTTTTAACCCTTTAAATCCCAACAAGGATCCAGATTCACACTCCTCGCTCTCGTCACTGCCGGTATTAAATAATCTGCTTTTTAAATTTGAAGTAAAGGTGTTAAAATGCATGAGAATTTTTTTTTAATCTAGTTTTTATGTAAAGAAATATATATATTTTGAGATTGAGTGCATTTTTGACAGTGAGTCATTTTATGAGAAATATTCATGTTGTAATCTTATGCTTTAAAAAAGAATAATCCTTGATTTTTTTTTTATTACGTTGATTTAAAAAAGTTTTTAATTAACAAATAAACTGATTACAACTAACTTTTCATTTTAGGCTTTTTTTGTAATAAATCTTCCTTGTTTTATAGTTTTTTTTTATAATAACTTAAATCAATGAGAAATCTATCTTATTTTGTTTAATATTTCTGTGTACTAATGTATAATATCATTTTCTTGCAAAAGACACATTTTAGAACAAAGTAGCAGAACAGCATTTAATTAAAATGAATTCTTATACACTTTATCCTGTCACCTTGTGCATGTGCTTAGGCTGAAGGAGGTATAGGAGGAAGAGGAGGAGCTCTGATTAAACATGCACAGCTTGGATTATGACTCATGCACTCAACCTTGACATCATTACTAAATAAAGAATGCCTGATTGATGCTGATGGTGCAGAAATTGCAAAACTTATGCAATATTTTTCAATATGTTATGAGACATAAACCTAAATATAACTTGAATATTTTCAACACAGATTGAAAGACAAAGTTTATTTATTAAATGACCACAATTAATTTAATTACTTAATTTATTTATTCATGTAATATGTCACTAACAATGATTGTTAGTAAGTTTACAATTCACTCTATTACACTGCGTGTAAATAATAATTTAGCACATGGACACACTCTGGTTTACATGTGTGTTCTGTGATATTTCTGTGAATGCTGCATGAAAGGGATGTCATGTGACATGTTCAGATAGATAGATGGATAGATAGATGGATAGATTAATTTAGTAAAATTAATTTGATTTAAGAAATTGAGCTTAAAAAGAGGAACTTTTCAAATAGTACCAGTATGTTTACAGATTTATAGATTACAAATTAGATTTGGTTATGAGATTTGCTTATTACAAATAAATACAAGTTATTATTATTATTATTATTATTATTATTATTATTATTAGTTGGTAA
Organism: Clarias magur; assembly: GCA_013621035.1. Lineage (NCBI taxonomy): Eukaryota > Metazoa > Chordata > Actinopteri > Siluriformes > Clariidae > Clarias > Clarias magur. The sequence continues at coordinate 153,671 of QNUK01000333.1, forward strand.
ACTAAAGACAATTATACATAATAATGGAATAAAAGAGAAATATTGGAAATAATATGAATGTTTTTATTTTATTTAGTCGTGCTTTTTATTAAATTGTACTTTATATTTATAATATATTATACTTGTATAATAATACTAATAATATATTTTTATTATTACAAGTTGTTGTTATTATTACTTTTCAGCAGTTCATTTTCATTTTAGGATGTTACATTTTTATATATCTTTATTAATTATATATGTTTGAATGGTTCTATTGACTGCATTGAATTGGCTGTATATAAAGTATCGAATATATTACATTATATACAAAATAAATACACCATGCATGTAAAAAATTAAGAGCATTCCAAGTAATATTTACTAATTACCTAACTTTAGCTAACAAACGCAATTGAACGGGTTTTACTGATAACCCCAATACTGTTCAGTGTGTGATTAGATAATAACTGATGAAGTTGTGTTTTTAAGGTTTCAGGTTTAATATCATGAGAGTGAGGTAACTGAAAGCATGACTTTTCTGTTATGTAGCAGGCTTCATTACAAATACACTACGTGTCACCAAAGTGCATAATTTTGTACATCACACACTGTGAGTGTTTAGTGGGAGTGAATAGAGTGTGTGTGGATTCGTCTAAAAAGCAATTGAGTTTGACTGTAATTTAAGTCGCACTTTAGTGATTTATATTTGAGTAAAATTTCATCTCATTTTGTCCGTAGCTGGAGGCTGGAGTTGTATCTCGACGCAGATATTTATTCAGTGTGATTTATCTGTGTATAGGTTTCAGTGGTAGTGGGGTGTACGTTTGCTCCTTGGTGTGTTTTTCGTGCTGTCACAGGAGAATCAGGGATCATTTATCTCTCTTAATGTGAACCACGTCGCTCGCCGCCGTTGCTGCCGCCTGCCGCCACTGCCGCCGGGGATTGAGAGCAGAGGCTCAGGGGAACAGCGCAGGCCATTGTGAGGGCCGAGGGTTCAGTGTTCTGCTTCCTGAGTCACCTCGGGTACCCCTAAAGCAACCCTCAGCTACCACCATCTTACACACACACACACACACACACACACATCTCTCCCCCTGTTACTCTGTGCTCACAGGGTCATCAGGTTAACACAAGCCAATTACCAAAACAGTTAAGGAGGAGACAGGAAACACAATATTTACCACATGACTGCCAGAATGATGTGCCACACACCGAGAGCGCGGCCCTTAAAGAGCCTTTGTGCTTTCGCTTTTACTACACACCAACACAACGTTACACAATCCTGAGCGAAAACTGAAACGGACTTTTTTTTTTTTACACTGCAGTTTCTAAAAGGTCCAGATTTCAGAAATCACAAAACAGTTGTTAAATTATTGGCGCCCGGCCACACGCTCCTTCGTGGGTGGCTTCTGTAAAGCAAATCTGACCTAATCAGTCTGTCTTCAGCTCAATCACAGTGGCATTAATCCTGCACGGAGACGGGTACGTTCTGCTTTCTGACAGCGTTTCTACTTTAAATATTTACGCTCAGATGCACTGAAACAGCGGTATGTAGATGTCACTTACGACAAGCTGGCTTTTTTTTTGTCCTGTTTAGGTTTTTTAAGATGTGGAACTTCAGACTTTTCTCCTTACACGTGACATGTTTATTTAGTCACAATTTCTATAGTGGTTTTAGTAAAGTACTTAACTAACTGCCCTTTGTTACTACGTTTAACCATTCGCAGTTTTTCAGATGACTTGAGTCACACTTGGTCATACAAGAAGAACTCAATCAACTTAAGAACAAAAAGCACAATTCCTCAGATCATTTATGCTGTATAGTAAATCCTCTCGTAAAATATGCTGTAAAACTTTACATTTCTTCAATCAAGATAAACTAAAAAAGTGCCATTATAATAAAGATTAGCCAAATGCTAATCGCTAGCATGAACCATAAAAAATCAGTAATTAGCTACTGAGCAAAGTTTAGATTTATTATTCAAATGTAATGTCTCTCTCTGTATATATTCCCCCTCTGAGGCGGCACGGTGGTGTAGTGGTTAGCACTGTCGCCTTGCACATTCCCCCTTTGGTAAAATATGAGGTAATTTTTTTACATTTCTTTCATCAACATGAGCAAGATGCACCACCAAGAAACTGAAGATAGTAAGTATACCTCAGAAGTACTAGGCACAGCTGTATTGCTATCTCTAAAATGTTACCTGCTGTATCATGATACAACTCTCTGCAAACTAGCTGAGTGCTAATCACTAGCATTACACATAATATAAACAAACCATCCCAGTGCAAATTTATTAGCCAAATGTAATCTAAATATATAATAATTGAAAACTGAGGGGGTTAAAAACCATTACCTTTTTTTCTTTTTGGAGCAAAGTTTAGATTTTTTTAGCCAAATGTATATATATATATATATACAAGAAATCCTCTGGTAAAATATGAGGTAAAACTTAAAAAAATTTCCTTCCGGCAAGATGAACTAAAAAAAAAGTACTGGTACAATAAAGAGTCTTAAAAGGAGAAACTGTTAGTTCCGGATACTAAATTAGCATTAAAACCTAAAAATTATTTAGCTCAGAACAACTAAACACAGCTTTATTGCTAATTCCTGAAATGCTACCTAGCATAATAAGAACTCTCTGCAGACTAGCAGAATGCTAATCACTAGCATAAAACATGCTAAAAACATATCTTAGTCATAACTAGCTCTTTCTCTTGCTACCATATGGAGCAAAGTTTAGATTTATTAGTCAAATGTACTGAGCAGGAAATGGTTACTATTTTTTTTTTTTTTTTACATTTTATTCACATGGATGAATAAAAGCTAAAACTGATGTATAAGGTGAAAGAAACACTCAAACAAATAAATTTATTAAATTACATCAGGCAGGCTTAATAGGCAAAAAAGCTACTGTGTGTGTGTGTGTGTGTGTGTGTGTGTGTGTGAGGTGGTGGTAATTTCTACTCATTTATTTGACATATCAACAACATCACGTGTCATCCAGAGCCGTATTCATGCTGTTACATCTGTTACATTTCTGCCTAGGGTGTGTTTAAAGAGCTAACATGATGGATGGTCAGGCTGAGTGTGTGTGTGTGTGGGGGGGGGGGGGGGTGCAGGAGGAGCTGAGAGTGTGTTTTAGTGCGTGGGAGGTGCAGGTCATTTGTTAGCTGTGTTTTAGGGCTTTGGACTGGATCAGACCTCGCCTATCTGATCTCTGCTCTGACTCTGACTGCTGGAGTTTGGGCAGGAGGAGGATGACGAGGGTATGGGGGGAGATGGGGGGAAAGAGAGAGAGAAAGAGAGAGATACAGCCCAGGGCTGCTCGTAGATAATGCAGTGAAGGATTAGGAGCCACACACACTGGGGCGGGTGTAACACTGCCTCTCTTAAAAACCTTTTTTCCTCATTTTGGGGGGCACAGCTTTTAGTGCGCTACCCCTCAGAGCTAATGCAGGCTTTTTTCTGTGATTAAAGACAGAGATGAGACGGGAGGAGGGACACTAGATGCTATGCCATGACTCTCTCTGAAGAGTCTGGGTTCAGTTTGAGTTTTCGCCCCTCGGTCATTGGCCTCCCTCGCTGTCTTTCCATCCATCTGTCTCTCTTTTCTCTTCTCTTAACCCCTTACAGCCCCAGGAAGCCGTTCTAAACAATCTGCTTATTTCACCATGCAAGTTATCTAATTTCATGTTAGTTAAAAAAATCTATTCATTTGTTCATTTTTTTTATATACTGAATGTACAGTAATCGTAGCAAATTTAGCTGAATTTGTTTCACACATATGAATTGATTTAAATAAGCAAGGACCCTTAAAGCTCTGGACACAGGAGACGACGTTGGTTTGTACCAGAATAAACAAAAAAACTGAACATATTATTATTATTATTATTATTATTATTATTATTATTATTATTATTATTATTATTACCACCTAAAGCCATGACCACACTTCTGACTTATTTTCCCTGCTGGAAAACTTTTAATCCTATTTCCACAGTGTGCTTTCACATGTCAGAGTGCAAAAGTTCCCACGTTTCAATATGTTCAAAACAGTATGAAAACAGTTTAAATGCGTTTCACACTTTAAGTAACACTTTTTTTTTTAACACATTTAAACTGCGACACCTTACAACGCAAACACGTCAATCATATTAAACAATGAATCATTAAAATCGTTTATTTTTTTAAACACCAGGTAAAAGTGGGAGGCCCGTCGTCATGGTAACCATGAGAACTTTAAGTCAGGAATGAAAACAGAAAAGAAACGATGCAAAATATTAAAATATGTTTAAAATGCATGTCTAAATAAACAACGATTAACAATTTTCATATTTCAACCTTTACACACAATATCCACATTACAGTATATTTTCTATTTTTATTTAATTTTGATGTGAGTGAAATATTGTTTATATGAAAATTTTATAAATTGCCCATGAATTACAAAAGCTAAAATAGCATGGATAACCATAGTATTTTTTTTTTTTATCTCAGAACGTCCGTAATTTTATAAAAATGGGTAAAAGAAATATCAGTTTTAAGACAAATATAAGAATTAAAAATTGTATTTAAAAAATGATAAAAAATATCTTTCTTTCTTTCTTTTCTTTCTTTCTTTTTAGGCTTCCCAGTAAATTCAGAGCCTGGCATTATAATTTTTTTCTTTTTCTTTTTTTTTTACATATATGTATATCTTTTAAAAAATATTCATAGAAAAAAAAGGATTATGCATGAAAGAGGCAAAGGTCAGTAAAAATACAAATCAATAATGAATCTCATTTAGAAATACAGACACACACACACACACACACACACTGAACATGTATATCACTATTAATAATTGAGTGTTTTGTGATTTTGGTGAACATCAATCAATCCACTTATGGGCTTCTAGACCTATGGGTTTCTGGACAAATCTTTCACCTTTCACTTTGCATCCCAGTGTCTGCACTTCGTGTGTGTGTATGTGTGTTTTCCAGGACTGGGGTAAAGACAGAGACGGATGCTGTTTGGACAGCTCTGTGGGTGTGGGTGGTCGTGCCTTTATAGAGTCTGCGCTGAAGAGAACTGTTGAAGGCGACTGGAAAAGCCTGAGTGCAATCACAACAGCGGGGCCTCGTTCTGAAAACCCAAGTGTGGAGGGTAAGGGGAAAGGGGCGGGAGGGCGAAGGGGTGCCCCAGGCTTCGGCTGTAAGACTAAGCCCATGTCATCTCGACAAAGCCAAGCATTCAGGGACTAACACACACACACACACACAGGCTTGTTCCTTTCTGCTTTATAAAGTTTTAATAGATTTAAATGGTTGGGAGTGTAGAACACTGCTGCTTGACTCATGGTCAGACTCTCCTCCCCAAAAGTGTGCGTGCGTGTGTGTGTGTGTGTGTGTGTGTGTGTGTGTGTGTGTGTGTGTGTGTGTGTGTGTGTGTGTGTGTGTGTGTGTGTGTGTGTGTGTGTCTGTGTGTGTGTGTGTGTGTGTGTGTGTTTCTGATTGGCTTTTTCTGTCATGTCTTTTTCCGGTCTCCCTGGTCTGCACATAACGACTGCTCTGCCTCTTGCTCTAATCTCTGTGGTCTGTGTGTGAGGGGATACTTGTGGCTGTTTTGGTCGTTCTGTTCTCCTATGTGTTTTGGGTTTCCTGTCTTTGATTTTGTTGCTTCTCTGATCTGTGTGTGTGTGTGTGTGTGTGTGTGTGTGTGTGTGTGTGTGTGTGTGTGTGTGTGTGTGGAGGGATGCTGTAGATTTGTGTTTTAGTCGGAGACATGCACATTTGATGCTCTAGGCACACCTCCCTTTCCTGATCTGGACCTTGACAAGTTGACTGTTATCAGTCTTTATCAGTTCATCTTTATTCTGCGTTACATACGCTTACACGGCTGCTAGCGCAGGTCAGAGGTTACACTTCTGTGTCAACCTGGACAATCTTACTTTCTTACCCTGCCATGTCCCATGGAGTGGCCTTGATGTTTTCTGGCATTTTAATGATTATTGCAGTTTTTATAAAAGCGTCTCTCAGATGTTAGTCTGTCTGAAATATGTCGTTTTTACCTTTTTTTTTTTTTATTGTCCATTGCCTCAAGATGAAACTTTGGTTTTAAAGTTTTAAACACTGCAAAAAGTGTCCTGCTAAAGTGTTTAATTAAGAGATATCACAGAATAGGAAGTGCGGTACTGTATATAGCGTGCATGTAAAGATGTACACACGTGGACAAAATTGTTGGTACCCTTCGGTCAATGAAAGAAAAACTCACAATGGTCACAGAAATAACTTTAATCTGACAAAAGTAATAATAAATAAGAATTCTATGAATGTTAACCAATGAAAGTCAGACATTGCTTTTCAACCATGCTTCAACAGAATTGTTAAAAATAATGAACACATGGAACAGGCCAAAAATGATGGTACCCCTAACTTAATAGTTTGTTGCACAACCTTTTGAGGCAATCACTGCAATCAAACGATTCCTGTAACTGTCAATGAGACTTCTGCACCTCTCTGCAGGTATTTTGGCCCACTCCTCATGAGCAAGCTGCTCCAGTTGTTTCCGGTTTGAAGGGTGCCTTTTCCAGACAGCATGTTTCAGCTCCTTCCAAAGATGCTCAATAGGATTGAGGTCAGGGCTCATAGAAGGCCACTTTAGAATAGTCCAATGTTTTCCTCTTAGCCATTCTTGGGTGTTTTTAGCTGTGTGTTCTGGGTCATTGTCCTGTTGCAAGACCCACGACCTGCGACTGAGACCCAGCTTTCTGACACTGGCCAGCACATTTCTCTCTAGAATCCCTTGATAGTCTTGAGATTTCATTGTACGCTGCACAGATTCAAGACACCCTGTGCCAGATGCAGCAAAGCAGCCCCAGAACATAACAGAGCCTCCTCCATGTCTCACAGTAGGGACAGTGTTCTTTTCTTCATATGCTTCATTTTTCCATCTGTGAACATAGAGCTGATGTGCCTTGGTAAAAAGTTCCATTTTTGTCTCATCTGTCCATAGGACATTCTCCCCGAAGCTTTGTGGCTTGTCAACATGTAGTTTGGCATATTCCAGTCTGGTTTTTTTATGATTTGTTTTCAACAATGGTGTCCTCCTTGGTCGTCTCCCATGTAGTCCATGGGATGGGCTGATGTTCCTTGAGCATGAAGTTCACCTTGGATCTCTTTAGAAGTCTTTGTGGGCTCTTTTGTTACCATTGGGATTATCCGTCTCTTTGATTTGTCATGAATTTTCCTCGTGCGGCCACGTCCAGGGAGGTTGGCTACAGTCCCATGGATCTTAAATTTCTGAATAATATGTGCAACTGTAGTCACAGGAACATCTAGCTGCTTGGAAATGGTCTTATAGCCTTTACCTTTAACATGCTTGTCTATAATTTTCTTTCGAATCTCCTGAGACAACTCTTTCCTTCGCTTCCTCTGGTCCATGTTGAGTGTGGTACATACCATGTCACCAAACAACACAGTGACGACCTGGAGCCCTATATATAGGCCCACTGACTGATTACAAGATTGTAGACACCTGTGATGCTAATTAGTGGACACACCTTGAATTAACATGTCGCTTTGGTCACATTATTTTCAGTATTTTCTAGGGGTACCATCATTTTTGTCCAGGCCTGTTCCATGAGTTTATTTTTTTTAATAATTCCGTTGAAGCATGGTTGAAAAGCAATGTCTGACTTTCATTGGTTAACATTCATAGAATTTTTTTAAATTATTACTTTTGTCAGATTAAAGTTATTTCTGTGACCATTGTGAGTTTTTCTTTCATTAACCGAAGGGTACCAACAATTTTGTCCACGTGTGTATATAAGCACAGCATTTATTATCAACAGATTCTGATTTGTTTCTTTATTTAACCAGTTATTTTGCTCCACCAAAGTATATTCTTCCACGACTGCTGGAGCTGGCGATAGACGGTAAGTGTAAATAAAAGGGGTGAAGGAAGTAGTTTTAACTACTTTTGAGGAGAATAAAACTTGAAGGTAATGGACAACCCAGTGAATTTCATAAGTTTCTCTTTATATTTCCACTTATTCCACTTTTCTTTTTTTTTCTTTTTTTTTTTTTTCCAGAATTTGGAACGACTTAGAAGAAACGTTAAATAAACATCTCCTTACAAAAAGCTTCACTGTATTAAAATACACAATAAATTACCTGTTAATGTCGCAAAATTGATCGATTTGATGTGCAACTGTAAGATATAGAAAATCAATCAACATCTTCCGACCAGTTAGATCCTAAATCAACTCTAACCTTTTTTTTTTTTTTTTTTAAGCTTTCATTCTCCTAATGTCTGAACGTTTACATTACTAGTCTCTTGGTTGTTCATCTTTTGTGTCCTTCTGAACTTTCTGCACACTTCCTCTGGTCTTCGCATTGCTGAACTCCCTCAGCTGTGTGTCGAGGTGTGCCTCAGGCAGCACTGGTCTCTGTTACATGTCTTCCCGGTGTCTATTTTGCATCGGTCATTTGTCTCCAGTCTTTATGTTCCTGGTCTCTTTGGTCCTTCTGTTGTTCGTCTCACTGCTCTCGTTTTGCTCGTTTTTTTTACTCCGTAGACCGCCGTTACCTTCTCCTGAAGAGGCTTGAGAATTAAGAATCATGACTGCATTTGTGGAGATGTGCTCGCCTGGGTTAGATCTTACCTGACACCATTTTTGTAAGGGGACTGGGGAATTCTCTGACCTCAGTTCAGCTTCACCATATTCTGCCATTGGTCCCTCTGGATATAAAAAGCTCTAATTGTAGGAGGTAGGATCATTCTTTGACCATTTCAACTATATGCTTCCTGAATAGGGACTTTTTTTTATCAATACTAAGAAAGACAAATAAAAATAAAATGGCTAATAAACCTGCTAGCCTTCTTATACATGCAAGATCCAGACAAAAGTTTCTCATGTTAGGTTAGGTCAGGATTTGTCCAGCTTGCTTATTTGGTAGTGGACCTGTGGACACTTGTATATCTTTTGCATTCTCTTCTTACCTTTCTCATTAACCAAGATCTAGAGGTTCATAGGGTTGTTTAAGCACGTCTGCTACATCCTGCTTCTACTCAAATCCTACTTTGTGGTCATCAAGCTTCTGCTTCTGACCTTTCCAGTAGTCTACAGGCTTCTGCTCCTGACCTTTCCATTGGTCTAAAGCATCTGTTTCTGATTTGTTTCAGTAGTCTACAAGCTTCTGCTTCTGACTTTTTCAGTGGTCTACAACCTTCTGCTCCTGATTCCTGATAAACCCTACAAGCTTCTAGCTGTGCCATCTAGAGGCCTTGGTGAAGCCCCCATCCCGATTTGGGGATCTACTCCACCTAGCTCCAATATAATTTAAAGTCAACGTTAAGCTAAATTTCTCCCAGGCCACAATCTACCAATTGAGCTGTCCTAACGCCCACAATCTTCAATTCCTTTCATACGCGGAAGAAGCGGAAGATATCCAGATCCTACTATGAGCCTCAAATATTCCTACTGCTACCCCACTGGGCCTCTATAAGGTCTTTCTTCTGTCATCCTGAGGCCCACAATGAGGCCAATCACATGAACCACAAGGCTCTGTCTCGACTGCTTGCTGACTGGCCACTGGTTCCTGTGATTAGGATATGGGTATCCCTATCTCTGTTGCTAACCATGAATGTAATTTTTCATTGAAATGTATGGATATATATTGAACAGGTCTTTACTCCTAGTGCAAGGAAGAGGATAATAGATAAAACACTCTGTTGTAGGTTTCTACATCATGGCTCCTCATTCTTTTCTTTTGCAGTCCTATTAGGGGTTTCTGGCCTCTCTGCGCTCTCTGACGTGTGTGTGTGTGTGTGTGTGTGTGTGTGTGTGTGTGTGTGTGTGTGTGTGTGTGTGTGTGTGTGTGTGTGTGTGTGTGTGGCAGGAGGCTCGGGGCTGAGGGCCATGACTTTGCCCTCACCTCTGCCACCCGAACCATGTATCACTGCCAGAATCATGGGTCGTACCAGGTTTAAGTGTGATAAGATATTAGGAAGTCAGGCGGATCCCTGATGGATGACCGTAGTCTACAGACAGGCCAAGCTGATAGCAGGATTACAGAAAACACCCACATGTTTTTCTTTTTTTTTCCATAAAGGTCGATGTGTGTGCATTTGATTAAAGCACACCTCGAATGATCTGTCTCCAGGTCCTCCTTCAATCCCTTCTTATCGTAGAGATTGACTGACAGACAGCGAAATAGACAGACCTCTTGCGAGCCGAAGTGTATACAGTGACTTCCTCTGGCCCTTGGGGTCTCTTTCATTCAATAATCCTGTGTTCATGGTCTTCTTCTCTCTCTTTTTCCCTCCTTGCTGGCTGATGGGACATCGATAAGTATCTCTAGCCAGGAGCACTACTCCATCAAGTCACTGAGAAAAGACCACCTGAGCTTTTCACCACTGCTTTTTTGGATTACCGAGACCGTGTTAGAGGTTTTGTATCAGATTTCCATCAAGCGTATACCTGATTTTGTCTGGTTACATCTTCTGACTTCTCCATATGTCCTTTTGGTCAGGGTTCTAGATCTTGTGTATCCTTTACGTTGATAAGAAGACAGGAGGTCTTTGCTTCAGGGAACTTAACTCACCAATGGCTTCCAGATGCCAGTTAATTACCCATCCTGCATCCATTCTCTCATGGAGAAGAAAAGAAAGAAGAGATGCCTGCACATGCATTAAGGAAAGAATGTCTGTCATTTAAAGGCCTGTGCTTCCACTCCAGCTACAACCAGAGCCATGAAATAGAAAATGGACAGCTTAGAGTCCACATTTAACCGTTTTGTTGTGGCACAAAGGCTGCAGTTTTCAGAAATGTTAAATAAATAAAAAAAACACCGCCAACCAGGTACGGGTCACCTGTAACCACATGCATACACACACACACCTGGTCCAGCTTCTGAGATTACAGTTCTATGAGTGTGGGTGTGAGTTCACCATCTCTGGGAAACTCTCTAGGAAAGAAAGCCTTTTTTTAGCCTATGACTCTTTCCTTACCTCAGGGACGTGTTTGAAGATGGAGAAAGAACCTCAAGAACTAAACACATCCCGTGGAATTTCATCACTTCTGTTTCTGCTATTATATATGCAACCCCCTCCTTTCTCGATTGTATATACAACTACCGTCCAGGAATTATTTAAGTCTGTCAGTAAAAAGAATAGGTCAGCAATGATTATTTTATGTACCGCAAGCAAATTAGGGCTCGGTCATGATAATGGCGCCGCTTGAAGTTCGCCAAATACCCAGCCGAGAAAGAGGCAGTTTCCGAAAAAAAAAAAAAACTGTTGATCATGTTACATCATCAGAAGGTGGCTTTTGGGCCAAGTGATGGATATGATGCTGTTCCTGGGTTGCTATGTCACATCACACAGTCTGTGTTTGTTATTGTGGCTGACGAATGAGCACAAAACACTGGTGAAATTCAGAGGTGGGAGGGCAAGACCAACACACACTAGTAGTTCTACAGCCCACACACAATAGTGATGTCTGTGGTTTCAACATTTGTACCCGGTAATAAATTATACACTTAAAGTACACCTAAACAAATGTCTTGGCCATTGGGTCTTGAAATTGAAACAGTAACCTGAAGTCATTAAAAACTGACATGAATTTGAATGAGATTGGATTTCATTCCACTCCATAGTAATAAGACTAAAAGAAAAGGCCCCGGAGGTAACCATTCCCAATTTTAACATGATGTAACTAAAAAACACACAAAATGTCTAGTGCACAGGGTTCATAGTTCATCAAAAAAGGGATCCTGCGTAATGGAGAAACACTCTGTTGTAGGTTTCTACATCAAAAATGTTAAAGGAATAAAGTGAGGAACACTAAACAGTGCTAGATGGAACCATGTTCCTGCAACATACCGTGTATACAGTATATAAATAGAGTAAACTCTTAAGCAGATCATCTCAGCAGAATTGTGGCCTCATGGTCTGAGGACCCTCATGGTTGTGTGATTTCCCGCAACCTCCTCAATTTGAGTTAAAGATAAGCTCCAGAGTCGATGGGAGCGTTCTTCAAGCAGCTGATTGATAACTTAATGTTGTTAGCTTCCATAAATGGTTCTGCATGGTTGGGGAAACACTCAGAAAAGCAAAGTGAAGAATGCCAAAGAGTGCAAGATAGAATTTGTCCTGTTTCCTGAATACCCATGAAGCATCTTTATGTTCTGGGATGTTTCTACAACAATTCTCATTGGCATTCATTGTAAAATTCTCCAAGGGGTCTCCAAGAATTCATCAATCACTCCTTGTAAAATTCTTCCAGGGTTCTCCAAATGTCCTTCAAGCATTTGTTTGATATTCAAATGGTGTTAGCTTCCAAAAAGCCTCCTACTTGGTTAAGGTACCACTCTGTTGTACAGCAAAAGAGAGTAATGAAAGAAAAAAAAAAAGAAGAAGAAGAATTAATGGTGGCTAATTGTAACCTGTGCTAAGGTCTCTTGGTGCTTCGTGTATTTTATACAGAAGATGGTGTGAAGGTGTGGAAATGTAGAGTCAGGTATTTTTAGGGTGTGGTTAGAATGAGAACAGCTGGACCTAAGGATGTATGATCATGATGCTGATCGTGATTCGGTGCCAAGATGGAGTAAACACACCCTGCTGATTTGACAGAAAGAATTCTCCTTGCTGTTTCTTGATGATAATTTGATGTGTCAGTTCAGTTTGAAAGCAAACGTGCGTTATGTTCTCGGATGCATTTACTGTAGCGTACATTACAGCTGTGTGTGTGTGAGAGAGAGATAAAGACAGAGAGACAGAGAGAGACAGAGAGAGAGAGAGAGAGTGAAACATCTGTTTTACATAAGAGTTAAGCAGGCTAAGAGCTAGCGAAAGGGTGGAGGGGGTATTAGAGGTAATTTACTTATTTGGAGCAAAAAAAGCTTCAATCACAGAAGCTGTGATTGTAAATGGATCTGCAGCTTATCTCCAGCTCTGATCGGGGAGCCTGCAGGGAGACGCACGGCCGTGAGGAGGCTCCGATCGCGAGGCCCCCGGTTCCGCCGACAATATTCTGTATCGCTCTTGTTACATTCGTAAAAATTGCATTAGTGGGAGCCTATTAAGCGTTTCTTTTTTTCTATATAAGGGCAATTACTGGCCAGGCCAGGGGAAATGAAGTGGCGATTTAAGATGTCAGCTTTGCTTCGCCTGCTGTTCCGTTGCCGGCGTTGACGTGGAGACGAATCGCCTGAGTCATACTCCTTACACGAGCAGGATTCCTGTCTGAACCAGATGATTATTTTTATGTGGGTGTTTTTCCTGCAATAAAACTCTGATTATTGACTAAAGTATTCTGAATGTGCGTCATACGGAACCCAGAGTGTGTGTTTGTGTGTGTGTGGTATTTTGGTCAGGTGCTGTGGTCACTGATATCTCTATTTACTACACTCCAAAAAAATAAATCAGCTTCCTTTCGGATGAATTCGAGCGCTTTTATTTATAACCTTTTTTTCAAGGGTAAACACGCTGTTTTGGGGTTCTAGATCGAACCATGAAATCCTTAAGGGTTCCACCAGGGGGACTTGGCCAGATTTTCAAAGGCTACATCGTACATCTGTCACTGATCTTCGGTCTCCATTCTTAGAAGCAGTGGCTCTTTGGATAGACAGTTTTAAGCGTTCCTCTTGTTAGAATCCTCCATAGAAACTTTCATTTTAGCACGCATACTACTCATTCCTTATAAGCTCTTGGGATCGTTAAGTCTTGATAGCTTTCTACATGAAAATCTTTCAGATTCAAAGAACATCCTGTTGCATGTTTCTACATACAGGGGGACCTTGAAGCTTTTCCAATAGGAGACGAATTGAAAGATCCGTAAGATTTCAACATTTAACTGACTGTATACTAATCATTACTCAAGGGTCATTGGATTTAAATTGAATTTCTAAACAATTCTAAGTTATTCTTCCTTAATCTAGTTTTTAAAAGGCACTCTGTGTGGTTCATTTATGTGGTTCTATTGACAATCCATGGAACTTGTGGTATTTCTACATTGAAGATCATTTTCGTAACTACGTCATTCTCAGGGTTTTCTGGATGTGGTTTCTCAAGCCTCCTATATAAATATATATTCTCTGAAGAAAGGTGCTGTTGGAGGGTTCCACGTATACAGTACAGACCAAAAGTGTGGACACACCGTCTCATTCAAAGAGGTTGAGCTTGTATTATGGCAAGAAAAAAGCAGCTAAGTGAAGGAAAAAACGAGCGGCCATCATTACTTTAAGAAATGAAGGTCAGTCAGTCGGAACGATTGGGAAAACTTTGTCCCCAAGTGCAGTCACAAAAACCATCAAGCGCTACAAAGAACCTGGCTCACATGCGGAACCGCCCCAGGAAAGGAAGACCGAGAGTCGCCTCTGCTGCGGAGGAGAAGTTCATCCGAGTCACCAGCCTCAGAAATCGGCGGTTAACAGCAGCTCAGATCAGAGAGCAGGTCAATGCCACACAGAGTTCTAGCAGCAGACACATCTCTAGAACAACTGTTAAGAGGAGACTGTGTGAATCAGGCCTTCATGCTAGAAGATCTGCTAGGAAACCACTGCTAAGGACAGGCAACAAGCAGAAGAGACACGTTTGGGCTGAAGAACACAATAAAGAAAACTCGTTGAATGAGAAGGGGTGTCCAAACTTTTGGTCTGTACTGTAACTTTTACAGATTCTTACAGAGAGACAAACAGAACGACACACCTTAGCGTTCCAGGCAAATCTGATTTGATCCTTAGGACTAACTGTCCACACTTTTATTTGGACGTGATCAGATTTGGCTCTGTTAAAACTGGAGGCCCAAGTCTGACACGTATAATAAAGGCGTCGAGGGCTTGCATGCAGCACGATATTTCCTCCTACGTCACCCTGTTTCTGTACATTCCCTCTGACTTTGATGGTACTTCATCCTCTCTCCAGGAACACTATTGTCCTCCATTTCCATACTGACAGCCACACTTCACAAAAACATGGTTAATTTAGTCGTGCGGAACATTCATGGGTGTCTGCAACGTTGTGAAGCACGGTGACTTAACTTTCTACAGACTTTTATTTTTTTATTTCTGTCTCCATTTTTTTCCATCGTCTACCTGCTCATTTTTCAAAGAGTTTTCAGGACGGATCCATGTCCATGTCCCCTACCACGTGATTGTGTGGACTTGAACTTCCACACCGGGCTGTGATTGATGTACAGTAATGGAAAGTCCGAAATCCGATCCCAGTGGGTAGAGCGTCCAGCCGGAGATACGTTTTTTAATAATCCGATTTGAATCAGCTCTGGATTTGGTTTGCAAAAATCTGATTCAATGTACTACATCAAAGTAAACTGATTCCAATCTGGAATTACCAAAAATCTGAATTGGACGGTCAGTCTGAACCAGGCCTATATGAAATGTTTCAGAATTTAAAAAAAAAAAAAAAAATCTGCTTTTTAATGTTTCTATATAGAGTCTTTAAGGGTTCATACAGAGAAACTAACAAAGGGACACCATATTTCTCCTTTTAAGAATCTACACTAATGTTTCCTCATGAATTAAGTGACAGATTTTTTTTTTGCTTTCTGATTACAGTATGTTTCCTGGGATAAAGAATAACTTATTGTATGCAGGACTTTATGGGATCGTCTCTACGTGTTCTCAGGAAGGGACAGAATCTTAGACAAAATGTCTCCATTCATTTTCACTCCCTCCCTCCCTCACTCATTCATCATCTATTGTATACCGCTTCTTTATTCTGTATACAGGGTCGTAGGGGCCTGGAGTCTATCGCAGGAGAGGTGGGGTACACCTTAGACAGGGTGTCAGTCCATCGCAGGGCTCAAGGACATACACATACACTCACACTCACATGCTCATTTACACACTACGGGCAATTTGGGAACGGAAATGAACCTAACGCGCATGTCTTTGGACTAATGGCTATCCAAGGGTGCTTATGATAGGTAAGGGGTTTTAGTTTCGTAGCCCATGAGCAAGTTCTGGAAAGTTCCTTATTCAGCTTCATCCTTGACTTTGACTCATGAAGTCCCATAGTGATAATGAACATCCTGGTCCAGTCACGTGACAACCTGTGCATTTGTGTTCCCGTGACATCATTTCCAGAACGGTGCTGTGTCTGAATAGACTGTGACACAACTAGCTCATTTTAAAAAGCTTGTTTTTTGTTACTGAAAGTAAGTTTCATCATAGTTTACAATTATAATCTTCTATATTATATTTAACCCGTAACACATGTCACGTAGGGCTTTTAACCCTAAAATTGTCCGGGAAAATGCCATGTGACGTCTTTCGAAATGTGTTCCATGTGGTCTGTTCGGTCTGTCTTATATCCATCATAATGTCCCTTAAAGGAGAAATGGGTCTTATGGGTTAACCAGGTTTTATCTGGAGAGTCTTTCTGATGGAGAACCTTTAAATGTTCCTACCGAGGAGAAAACAAAAGAATGATCAAGGTTTCTGGATTCATTTTATTAAATTTTTTACATGTTTATAGATTTTTGGGACGTTCGAGGATAGTGCAGTTGTTTTGGGCTTCTACATCAAACCACAAGGAACCAAAGACAAATTGAGGAACCTTTTAAGAGTGCTATCTGAAATCCGATTCTGTCAAGTTTCCTGTCCGGCCGTGTTTTCTAACAGAAAAGCTCCGAACATTTGCTAAAAGTTACTTTTGTAACATTACAGTCCGACCTGTCAGATACAATACCGAGAGCCCGGCTAACGTTCTGCAGTGTTTGCCCGCAGTATTTACAGGACCGAAGCTGAACCTCAGTGTGTGTTTTACACTGCGTGTGTGTGATTGTTGTGGAACTCTGGTATCTCGTCCGTGTGTGACAGTGGAAGACGGATCGGGTCTGTTCTTGATCTGGGCGATCTCAGCTGTTGACATCATGTCAGGGACTGGGCATGTGGGAGAGCAGATCACTCAGTCACGCCGCGCATCACGACGTCCGGCTGTTATCCGGGTTCTTGCGGCGACGGCTCTTGACTGCGCTGCCCCCCGGTGGAAGTAAACACAAATAACAAACACTGACCCTTTGACTCACAAGTCTTCTCTTGCTCTCGTTTCACCTACTCACATGTCCTACAACTTCAGATTTATTGTTTCCCAAACGGCGTGTGACTCAGATGTGTAACCGGATCACTTGGGATGATGAAGAAAGAAGGGCAAATCCGTCCCACGCTGCGGCTGAGATCTCTCTCTCTCTCTTTTTCTTTCTCTCTCTCTCTGATTTCCAGACTCATCTGATGCTTCCCCACTTACACGCTCTGTCCTGTGCTTTCCGCTGCTGCGTCATCACCGTCGTGCGCGCAAATGCCATGAACCAACCGCAGGCTCTGCGTCACGCCATGTGCATGCTCAGGAGACGATCCTCTGTGTCACTTAGGGACGCCGGTACCTGATTGAAACCAGATAAAGAGCGCTAATGTACTTTGAGATCACCGCAGGTTACTCCAGAATTAGACCAGAGCGGCGGATATTTTGAAACTGACTGCGAGGGGCCGATGTACGCAGATAAACCATGAAGTCACGCGGACACACTCGTAGATCATGTTAGATACTCACACGGCGTCCATAAAAGGCTCGGGTTTCTACTTCCACTCTGAGTCGTGCAGGCTTGAGTTTGAGGACTTGTTTTTATTCTGCCCACAAGAATACAGTACGTTTTTAACGTTTGTTTAATGTTAAGAGTTTCGTTATACGCTATAGCAGCTGTAAACGCTCATTCCGTCAGCAGCCTCTCTTTTTTTTTCCCTTCTTCAGTAAAGTATTATATATATATATATATATATATATATATATATATATATATATATATATATATATATATATATATATATATATATATATAGATTGTTGTGTTACTGAGGACGGTGTAAACTCCTCCGTCTGGCACGACAGGAATTTTAACACATTTCCGCGTCTAAAAATATAGTCCAAAGGTTTCTCAATATTCTCTGTCATTTTAGAATGAAATACTGAAAAAGAAAAGAATAAAATACACTCATAATGAATAAAAATACAGCTTTATTGGGGAAAAAAATAATAAAACTGCACGTTTTCCACATCGATAAAGTTTCCAACACCAGAGTGTCGAGTTAAATTTAGTTTAGTTTAGTTTAACGTTTTATGCAAACATTCTAATAAACTATAAACCCGAGCAGAAAGAATCTGGCGAAAAATATATAGACGAGTTACAAATTTCTCTCTTTCTCTCTTTCTTTCATATAGTGTCACTTTTTTGTCTTTCCCTCTGTTTTTCTCTCCGTCTCTCTTTCTCATAGGGAATGCCGGTCTTTTTCAATTTCTCTTTCTCTGTCTGTTTGTTTGTCTGTCTGTCATTATTTCTCTCTCTCTCTCTACTTTTCTTTCTCTCCTCTTGTATTCTACCTCTCTGTCTATTTCTCTCTCTCTCTCTCTCTATCTATTTGTCTCTCCTTTTTTAGTGTTGCTCTTTCACTGTCTGCCTCTCTCTCTCTCTCTCTCTCTCTCTCTCTCTCTCTCTCTCTCTCTCTCTCTCTCTCTCTCTCTCTGTCTCTGTCTCTGAGGTCGTGTCTGTCTGCTCAGGATGCTGGTGGCAGGTGGCAGTGACCTTATGTGATAAATATTCACCTTAACCTTGCTGTCCAGTAAACACACACACACACACACACACACACACACACACACACACACACACACACACACACACACACACATGTACAGACATAGTCTCCAGCCTCTATCTAGGGAAAAATATTGGTGTGTGCGTGGTGTGTGTGTGTGTGTGTGAGAGAGAGAGAGAGAGAGAGAGAGAGAGAGAGATGTCTGGGTTAGTTTGAGGTCACTCTCACATTACTTGCACTCTGTCCATTCTGCTCATCTTACACTTATACATATAAATGTGTAAATAAATAATGAATGTGCATTTTTCTGTAAATTCATTAATTTATCTAAATGCGATAAATAATAATACATTTAATAAGGTAAATGATTGGATAAAGAACTGACATTCGACATAAGTTTAAAATGTCATGCTTCATATACAGTTTATTTTACTTTATTAATCATTATCAGTTAGTCACGTCAAAGTCAAAAATATTTTCCTTTAAAAAAAATATTTGGTGTGTCTGTATCTGAAGAACATTCTTTTTCAAAAAGAAAAAAAAACACAGAAATATTTGAACAATATTTATACAATAGTGTGCAAAAGTTTTGACCCCCCCCCCAAACACACACACACACACACACACACACAACATATCTGCATGTTGTGCTTCCAAAGAGTCAGACTTTTTCATATTCTAATGTAGTTTTGAGGAGTTTCAGAGGAATGTGTTTTGTTTGTTAAGCCACACATTATGAATTATGCAAGTATAATAAAAAATCATCAAAATCTCCATTATCTTAAGTCCTGACCCAGTGAGAAACAGGTGCAGATGAGCAGATGATGACAAATGATTAGTTTACTGCTGAATGCCGAGTGGTTGGAACAGACGAGAGGGGAAATGAGGTCACTGCTGAGGTTCTTACATAAACAACCAGTTTTTAACATTTTAAATGTAAGTAATTTATATGCAAATTCTTTACCAGGTGATTTATTTTAAATATAAATAAATAATCACTATCTGAAGAATTTAAGTTTAGTGCTGAAGAAAGTGTGGATAGTCATTTTTATATGACAGTTTTTGCTTTTGCATTATTGGTGTTTGAGCAATTGGTGTTTGAATTTCTTTTAATTTCAGTAAGTCATAATTATATTTAATGATTAATTGCACCGCTCTTTTTAATATAAACATTACCATCACTATCTTTTTTATCATTACATAAACCTGTTCTAAAATAAGGCAGGTATTTTCTCAATTTGTATATCAATTGTATTGTGTGTGTGTGTGTGTGTGTGTGTGTGTGTGTGTGTGTGTGTGTGTGTGTGTGTGTGTGTGTGTGTGTGTGTGTGTGTGTGTGTGTGTGTGTGTGTGTGTGTGTGTGTGTGTGTGTGTGTGTGTGTGTGTGTGTGTGTGTGTGTGTGTGTGTGTGTGTGTGTGTGTGTGTGTGTGTGTGTGTGTGTGTGTGTGGAATGTGTTGTGATGATCATGGAAAGTTGGAATAAATGTAGATATTTGTTGCTGATGTTAAGAATCTCATCTTCATCATGCCCTGATGATGCTTTTTTTTCCAGTGTGTGTATCTGAATGTGTGCGTCTGTGTGTGTGTGTGTGTGTGTGTGTGTGTGTGTGTGTGTGTGTGTGTGTGTGTGTGTGTGTGTGTGTGTGTGTGTGTGTGTGTGTGTGTTGGGGGGTGAGTGGGAGTGTATGTGGGTGTGTGTTTCTTCACAGAAATTCCCTTCTCCTCCATCCACGAGGTCTGTGTGTGGCCTGATATGGTTCGTCTTTTCCAGGGAAAGTGCGGCCTGTCACAGTCACTGGCAGCGCGTTTATTTCTGCTCCTCTCCGCTAAAACGTTTGTTTTTAAAGACGTCCGCGGAGAGACGCGTCATAAAGCGATTACTCACCTTGTTTGATCTGGAAGCTTCAGGTGTCTTTTAACTTCTCCCGCACGGGTTAATGGGTTACGTCACGCGTTCACCTTTATTACTATTCCTGCTTTTTCATGACGTGTGTTTAGACTGGAGCTGAGCTGCGTGGAGCGTTGAGGTTATGATGGACGTGTCTGCTCTCTGCACACAAGCCACACAAGCAAAGTCAATGCTTCTCTCTCTCTCTCTCTCTCTCTTTCTCACAAACACAAACACACACACACACACACAGATTTTACCTGCTTGGGGTTGTTCCTGTATGTAAAAACTGTTAAACCTGTGCAGAAGTACAGAGATTTTTATTCTCTAACAATTAAAAGATTAAAAAGTAAAACACAAGCAGATTTGTTTTTTAATAATAGTTTTTAAAAACTAAACCTTTATAGCCCTGGTCTCTTTTACCAAGAAAGTCTCTTATTTTGTTTAATTTTGAGGTTTGAAATTTCCACTTTTACCCTAAATTTATACATTTCAACATTCTATCTAAATTATCTGAAATTAAAACATGCGTTATATCTTTAGCTGTATTGCCTAATCATCGGGTTACTATAAGAAATTCTAATAAAATAATATGTTAAAAAAAATAAAAATTCTAGCTCTCAGAACTGAACCTTCACGAACCAGCTGGTAATTTTTATTTTAAAAAACCTTTAAAAGTTTTTGTTCTTAAATTTGATGTTCTTTACAGTAGTACACTTTCAAATAATAAAAATATATTTAAACTGTAAATATTATAAAGAAGGAATACAATTTAACTGTAAAAAAAAAACCTAATTGAAGAATAAATAATAAAGACTTTAAAAACAGATTTTTTAATTTCTATTATTATTAGTAGTAGTATTATTATTATTATTAGTAGTAGTAGTATTATTATAGAATTCATATAAAATGTTAAGCTTTTTCAAAATAACAAAATAAATCAGAAATCAAATCATGTTTGTTTATTTATTTATTTATTTATGCATTTTTTAAAAAGATTTAATAGACATAGATAGATAGATTGTTAGCTGTTATTTCATGATTGAATTCCTAATTCAACTTTATTAAAAATGTATTATTAATTATGAATCACAGATCTATTTACTTATTACGTTTATTAAACTTAATAATTTTATGGTGAAATGTATAGATGTGGGTTAAATGGTTGTATAGTGTGCAGTGTGAATAAATAAGGAGTAACACTTTATTTAATGAATATCTATGTATGGACTTCATAACATATTCACAATCATTTTATTAAGCTTCTAAAGTGTAACACAGTGCGAATGCCAGTGTCATGATTTACAGTACACAGGATTAGTGCTTCATGACAGAGTAATGAACGAAAAATACAATTTAACATTTTATCTTAAGTGCATTAAAATTATTCCTAACTGCATGAAAAACTAAATACAGTCAACAGACATAATCCTGTTATAAAGCATCTATAACACTTTTATAAATGCCTGGTGTAATGGTTATGAGTGTGTTATGAAGTTTATAGTATATGTTAAATAAAGTGGGTTATATGTCTGCTTTTAGACTGAGTTTCCTCATTCATTTACTTCAAAACACCCAGAGAGAGAGAGAGAGAGAGAGAGAGAGAGAGGCCCAGATATCACACACACACACACACACACACACACACACGCGCGTGCACACACACACACACACACACACACACACACACACACACACACACACACACCTGCACTAAAGCTGATGGAATATCTTGTGAAGTTCCCCCTCTGATGGTTCGACCCAGGAGCAGCGCTGTACTGCGCTCGGTCCGGGTGGAGAAACCCGATCCCAGCCGCAGGACCTGGGCACGATTAAAGCGATCTTTCTGTACACAACATGTCAGAATGTGGCCAAGGAGAAAGCTCTTTGTTCAGTACAGTTTCCAAGAGCTTCAAACCCTGACATTGCTAAAGAGCTTTCCGCCAGTGGGATTGACAGCTGCGTTCATTTATTTATTTATGTTTATGATTTTTGTAAAACTTTTTAAAATCAATTCGTAAATTGATTACGAAGATAACCGATTGCTAAAGTCATGGCGGAACAAGTGTATAGAAATATCGAACCGTGTCCAGTTTAGAGACTATTCGATTTATCTTAGAAGTACGTAATTTCTACTATCTTTAGCCTTTTTTTTTTTTTTTTTGTCTAGAGGTTTATTAAGCTGTTAGTTTCTCAAATCTGATTGGCCAAAATGTATTAATTACACATCACATGATTAACTATATTTAAAGCTCATTTTCTAATGCAGCATCGTTTCCATGACAACAGCTCATTCACAGGGACTGCAAAGGCGTTAAAGCTGTAAACTTTACGTTTCTTCAGGACAGAGGAATTTACACGCTCCAGTTTCTGTCATTAACAAACCACATGGTTTTGTTCTTCTGTCAGAAAAACAGAGAGGCTGGTGAGGGAACGAACGTTTACAGCTGCAATAATAAAAGTCAGAACAGGAACTAAATTGTCCCACTAACACAACATTATAAGAAATCATATATATATATACATCTCAGTTTGATTTGAAAACCTTTCATACATTAAAAATGTTTTAATCTTTGTTAAAATCTAATACTTGGGGGGAAAAATATTTGGATTTTTAACACTAAATCTGCTTTTATATAAGAAATAAAGCAGATTTAGTGTTAAAATCGAATTAACTAAACCAGAACAACAACAACAAAAAGAAAGATTTCAGAAGACAATTGTACTGATATGTAAAATAATTATTTAAATGATGTAAAAACATTATTTTTTTGGACTGCAAAACAAACACCAAACACAGGGAGAACATGTGCAGACTCCACACACAGACCCGAGGCAGAATTCGAACCATCAACCCTGGAGGTTGTTTTGTATCGAATGTTTGTAAACTTCTACCAGATGGATATTGACCTGACAGCTACTAATTTTTCAGAGAGCAAGAGAATCCGGAATCATGACTTCTTAAAAGTGATTTAAGAGGAATTTATGATTTTTTTTTATTTTTTTTTGGGATGCATTGAAGAGATAACGTCTCAATTCTTTTTTTTTTTTTTCTTTAACAAGTTTATCATAGTTTTTAGTGCATTTATTTTCACAATTATTCTATTTTCTTTAGTTTTGCTCTTTGGTTTAAATGCAATATAATTTTCAAAGTCTGTGATTTATTCTACTAATTAAACGCTATACACGTTCTGTATAAGTTTTTCTGCTTGATGTTGTTTGAGCTATTCCGGTCCGATTCTCAGTCCGGTCCCAATCCTGCCCTGTGTGCCGGTCCGTCCGTGCCACGCCAAGCCACCAGCGCCACGCTCGCTTCTTCACATGCTGCTGTTTGTTTGTTCCTGTAGAGGAGGAGGGGGAGGGGGGTGGGGGTGAGAGGGGCAGTAACGGCCCGGTGCTGAGTGCTGGCGATAAATCAGCTGCCCACTGGGGTTAAAGCAACACTCCGGGTAGAGGACAGAGGTAGAGAGCCAGCGTAAACACAGATCTGTCTATTCCCTGGTGACGGATGACAAATCCAAGGGCCAAGGAGCGCTGGCACAAAGGAGAGTCTTTTTGTCCAAGCACAAGGGAACACCAGTCTCGGGGGTCAGTGTCCACACTGCGGCCTGCGGCGAAGCGGCACTTGCACTGACAGCACATTCTGCGTGGTGATGGATTATTTAACGGGCAGAACTGTTTGGATTAACGAAACGCCATGTGTAGCTCTACAGTCAAGCTTTTTTTTAATTTTTTTTTTATTATATTTAGGAGTGCATGCTCATTTGTTTACTCACTTCTGCTTTAGCGATCCTGATTTACCACTGACAAATGTTTTGGTCGATTGTTTCGCAGATTGTTTTGCATATCTTGATAAAGGTTTCATTGTAATCCCGCCCCCTTTTTCCTCTTCAATCACGTTGAACCAACTTTCCTATTAATTGATCAATCTTGAAATGATCTAACTTCCCGTGCTTTATTTTAAGCACCCTGTGAATCTATTTGTTGAACATGAGCTCATTCTCTTATGGAAATGTTATTCATTTAGGTTTGGTGTGTTTGCAGGTGTATTGAAGAAAGACAAAATGAGGAACCTGGATATGATCTGACATTAAAGCCCTGTTCACAGCTTGACATTCAAAAAAGAAATGGAAAAAAAAAAAAAAAAGATGGGATTGTTCTGGCCCTAAGAGCAGGAAGTCACCCCGTCCCTCACCTCCCCCTCACCTCCCATTTTCTCTAACGTCTGCCCCATCCATCACCGGGCCGCCTGAAGGCCCTGGCCTGTCCCGTCCGTCCGCCTTTCCCATGTGAATCAGCCCCGCGGTCGGCCTGGAAGTGTAGCCCTGGCACTGCTCTAATTTCAGCCCGAGCAGAGAAGCGCTCGGTCTCCTGTTCCAGCGCTGAGGAGAGGAAACGGTTCCTGCCTGCGGCTGCACGAACGTCACCGGCTGCTGTTTTTCTCACACTTCAGAACTCACTATATCACTCTGTCAGACACTTCCACTCTCCATGTGTGAGTGGTGCATGAGCGTTAAGGTGGACATTTGCATAATGACCCTCCGAAATTCCTAAACGCTCCTCAAATATAATGACTCCGTGATGGAGGGGGAAAAAAACAACAACATGGATAAAAACGATAAAATGAAGGTCATCAGTAGCCTGTTTTGATAAAAAAAAAAAAAATAAACGTAAAAAATATTCTTAATCAGGGAAATCTGGTGGAATAAACCTCTACGTGTCGTGGTGTTATCAGAAAGTAATCAATGACATTATGGTTTATTATTAGCATTATATAGCATTATTATTATTATTATTATTATTATTATTATTATTATTATTACAGAATTTGTGTCAAATTATCATGTATTTATTTCTATGTTTTATTATACAATAACACAACATTGTTTTTATTTATTTATTTAAAAAATAATTCACAGAGGTTGCAGATGTTAAACAGTTGTTCCTTTACCAGTCATGCACACACACACACACACACACACACACACACACACACACACACACACACACACACACATAAATGTCGCAGTCCTCAATATATTAAATATTATAATAAATATTACCACTTTACCTCTGACCTCCGGGGTCGAGGGTTTGATTCCCACCTTGGGTCTGTGTGCATGCAGTTTGCATGGTCGCCCCGTGCTTGGTGGGTTTCCTCCAATTCTCTGGTCTCTTCTCACAGTCCAAAGACATACAGTACTGATTAGGTTTATTACTGTTTCCAAATTGCCTGTAGTGTGTGTGTGTGTGTGCGTGTGTGTGCAAGGGTGTGTGCCCTGCGATGGATGGTGTACCCTGCCTCGTCCCCTAAGTCTCCTGGGACAGACTGCAGACTCCCCACGACCCTACAGTATATACAGGATAAATCGGTATAGACGGTGAATTGATGAAATAAACAAAAACATCCATAAAATATCCATAAAAAATGAATTCACCTCCAGTACATGATGTGACATTCCAGTTTAACTGTGTGACATTAAAGCAAAATTCAAATTCTCCTGGTTTGCACAACACGCTAGGATGACAAATTATCCCATACCCGCTAGAGCCGGTAACTATTTTGAGGAAATTTACATACGTCTCTGATTGGCCAGAACTTCAACTGAAGGATTAAACACATACGGACTAACAAATACGTTGTTATAACCATATTTCTCCAGCGGACCCCGTTAGTAATTATGATGAATCGCACCCTCCAGCGCTCGGACATGTGTCAGGCTCTTCTCAGTCCTGAGAAATTTCCAAGTCAACCGTGTGTGTGTTCCAGCAGTGCTGCTGAAAGCTGTGATGCATCTTTCAGGACCGAGAGAAAGGCGCCAGGTTTTATTTCTGGTGTGCGGTGAGGACGGCTGTTTGGATGGGCAGCGAGGGACGGAGTCCAGAGGAGAAAGGCGTACGGGAGAGTTACAGTAAAGAGACAAAGGGTCACCGACCGCTGAGAAGTCAGCGCACTCAGCAGTTTCTAAAGTGCCACCTCAGAACTTAAGAATCTCAAGCAAAGGTTAGAAGGTCTGTTTGAAAAACCAGAGGGTTCTCCAAGGGTTCTTTTAAAAAAAGATAATCAGCTTTATTAGTCATACAATATCGCATATCGTGCTATAAACGTGTCATCGCCGTTATATAACTTGCTACCGTCATATTAATAGTTCTTAAAACGTCTTCCTAAAGCCATACGGAAATGTTTGTAATATTTTGAGTGCTAAACCATACCAACGATGGTCACCCCAACATGAGGAATCCAGTGAAGAAATAGAGGTGACACTGGCGCAAATATTGGACCCAAAGTCCCAGAATGCAATCCAGGTCAAAGTCAGCTAGTTAGCATACAATATGATGAGCGTAGAGGATGGTGAAAGAGTACTAAATGACCAAGAAGAGGACCAAATCCCACTGCAGAGATCCTCACATAGTATTATGGGTAATGAAGCAAATTCTTGAATGGCAACAGACCAACACAGTCTCACATCCTATTGTGAAATGAAAGACAGTGCACAGCATCTAAATTATTATTTCTTTTTTGTTTATCTTTTTTTTTTTTTATACATAAACCACTTCCACTGTCTATACCAAATTACCCTGTGTCGGCAGGGGACCTGGAGCTCTATCCCTATGACTCCAGGCACAAGGCAGGATACGTCTCATCATACTGTAGGGCGCAAGCACATACTGTACGCAGCCGGTTTTTGCACTCTGGGAGGAAACCAAAGACACGGAGAAGACACAAACTCCACACACACACACACACACACACACACACACACACACACACACACACACACACACACACACACACACACACCATGCATCGTTTGTAATAAATCTAAAATTCAAGACACAAAATAATGATCAGTCAATCAGAAAGCAGAATTTCCAATGTCCATGTTATATATAAGCTCTTACACAACAGCACAGCTGAATCCTTGAATCTCGCTGGGCAGAAGGCATCAATTAATTTTCTATACAACAGCCACTTAGACAGTAATACTGTATGCTATTTCAAGTTTCTATGATGAGAGCTCGTTCAGAGCTCATAATGTTACAACACATTAACATTAAGCCCAAATTTGTGTAGCGACCGTTGTGCCCCCTCAGGGCATGACTCAACAGAGTCTCTGGGGGGATGGGGGTTGGTGCTGTGGTGACATGGGTGACTCTTGGGTGTTTGTGATACTGTGATCAGTTTCTCGTATGAAACTGATAAACAATGTCGATGCGTTAATGGGATGTGGTATTAATGTCATGGCTGATTGGTGTAAATGGATGTAAAGTTAGATGTTTTGGTAATGATTTCTAGTTTAAGTGATCAGAATGTGCTGTTATAGAAAAATAATGAACTTTCTACTGTTACTACTGTTACTAACACTAGCGTCACTTTATTACACAACCCTGTAGTTCATTACTTTCTTATAACCGAATGGCACAGCGTACATCCTCCTTATGTAAACGCTATTCGCTCATGCGCGTTTGCTCACGTTGAATTGTTGCGTATGAAATGAACATATTCTGAAAATCATAACTGCATGTATAATCTGTGGACTCGCTCATGACACGGTTATATCAGGTTTATGACACAGAGTTCAAGTGTTATGCAAACTCCTTTTTTTTTTTTTTGAGCTAAAGCACACATTAAACCGGGCAGCTTTTCCTCCTCATAGCTGAATTTTCTTATTGTTATTTCTTTCGTGATTTATATCTTGCCTGTTTTAGCCCTAATGCAGAGTGATGGGAGCATGAGGACAAAGACCGCTGTGGTTCTCTCTCTCTCTCTCTCTCTCTCTCTCTCTTTCTCTCTTCTCCCATCCTGTGGGTTTGAGTATGTTTTTTGTCTCTATTCTGGTTTTGTCTTTCTCTCCGACATACATTCTATCTGTCAGAGAGCGGGCTCGCCTCCAGACGAGGTCATGGGGTCGTCTCCGGAGGGCTTGCCCTGAACGAAGGTCACACTCCTTACATGCTATTGGCAGTCAGGTCAGTGAGACAGGATGCTGATAATATCCTGCAAAGCCCCCTGCAAATCGACGGCAGTCTGAAGCAGACTTACTTCTTGTTTGGATTACTGATTATTCAGTTGAACTCTCTCTCTCTCTCTTTCTGTCTGTCTGTCTGTCTCTCTGCTGATGAGTAAAAGCCCCTGCAGTAATAATCCACTTAAAAAGTAAGAGTATTAACTACAACCATTTCTCAAATGAGAGTTTATCATACATTCAGTTGCATAGTTACCTCATACCTTACTAATTAACCAAGAGAGCTGAAATTAATAAAAAATATAGCTAACTTAGCTAGACACTATTGGTTTTTCAGCTGCTAGCCTTCTAGGCAGCATTTCTAGCAGCATTTCTAGCATTTTTACCTAGAAAGTTATGCTAGCACACTAACAAGGATGCCCCTGACACATTATCCTTACCGTTATCTATAGCTAGCACTTTATTTAAACATGTCAAGTTTGTCACAGAGCATTCATACTGTGTGAACATTAAAATGTTTGGCTAACGAGGCTAGCTCTCTCTCTCTTAGCTACCTAAACATGTGACCTACGCTTCCAAACATGTGAACACCACTTCCAGTATCAGTACTGTATAAAGAAACAGAACATTTGGCCATCTAGCCAAATGCTATAAGTGCTTCAGTAGCTTGCTAGGTTTGTTAAGACATTTCTTAGTTATACATAGTTATGCTAGCACGCTAACAAGGATGCCCCTGACATGTTATCCTGACCGTTACATATACTGTAGCTAGTACTTTATTTAAACAGGAGTGTTTCTCCTGTGTAAAAACCAGACTAGCTATGCTAGCTCTCTCTCTCTCTCTCTCTCTCTCTCTCTCTCTCTCTCTCTCTCAGCTAACTGATAGCTTACCTGTGTACATGTCTTATATTATATGTGCAGTGTTGTTAAGTCAGTACTTTACTAAAGTACTGACGTTTGCTAAAGTGAACATCACTACCATTATCAATACTGTATAAAGAAACCAATTCCAAAAGTTAGCCATTTAACCAAATGCTATTGACATTTCAGTAGCTTGCTAGGTTTATTTAACATGTTAATATCTACATAGTTATGCTGGCTGCTAATGAAAATGTCCCTGGCACATTATTCTGACTGTTATCAATAGCTAGCGCCTTATTTAAATATGTCATGTTTATTACAGAGCATTGCTACTGTGTAAAAAGCTAAATGTTTTGCTGCCTAGGCTAGCTCTGTATCAGCTAAGCTCTGTAACTGGCTTAAGCGGGTAAATGTCTTGTATTACATTGAACGAAATCAAAATATTTTTAGTTAGTCAGTACTTACTAACTAAACATACTGTAAGACCTTCGCTAAAGTGAACACCACTTTTTTTACCAATACTGTATTAAAAAAATTTTTTTAAAGAAACGGAACGTTAGCCATCTAGCCAAATGCTATTGGTCTTTCAGTAGCTTTTTAGGTTCGTTGACATGTTTATATCTTCATAGTTCTGCTATCCTCCTAGGCTGCCCCTGACACATTATCCTGATTGTGATCTATAGCTAGCATGTTTTTTTAAAATGACAAGTTTTAGTCATGTAGCAGGTGCTTGACATGGAAAGCGGAGATCTGTCTCAGACGGAAAAACGAGGACAGAGAGAGAGAATAAGAATTTTTCCTATGACTTGAAGACTACAGTGAGCCAACAGAAATCAGTACTTTTTATACTTACTGTAAGTACATTTGTATGTAAGTATTCTGTGTGGTTTTGTTATGTGAAATAATTTTCTTTAACTAAATGAATGATGGTTTTAATATTCCGCCATTAATATGATTTATTATGATCATTTGAGGGAAAATAAAAGCTAAATGCTTTTTAATGATTTTAATTTTAATCATTAATAATTCTTTAATTTTAAAGAGAATTACTGTTGTGTATTGAACTACTGTATATACAGTATGTACTGCATGACTATAACAAGTGTGGATGTAGTGTATGTTTTTTTTTTTTTTTTCTGATTGTTTATGGTGCGTAAACATGCATGTAATATGCGTGTCCAGTTGTATGAGAGGATCTCGATGAGAGAAGCCAGCCGCAGCGTGGACACAGAGCAGACCGAAGCCAGACTCCTCATACATGACTGGGAGTAACAATCCTCTCGACAGAATGATTACCAACACGCTAAACAATTCTACAATTGGTCTAAAGGGAGATTAACTGTCAGATTAGCATTTAATGCTTCAGCAAGACGTCCTTGACACCGGCTTATGATTCTTTACAAGGCTAACAGACAATGCATCACGTAAACCAGTTCGAATAAACACCATTACTCCTGTGATGGACTCGGTCTTTGGGGTTTGTTTAGCTGAACAGTTGTATATGTGTTTAAAGGAAAAGCAAGTTAAAATAATGCTATCTGTCAGAAAAATATAATGTAACAGAGCATCCTAGCTTGCATTATTATATGGTGTGTTCAATCAAACAAGGACTTTTGATCGCGCAGAATGAAAGAACAGTTAGGAGTTAGGAGTTATCTGTTCCAGAGGCGTTCCACTTGATGAATGTTCACGACTACAGTGGGTCCCAGACGACTTCAGCCACGCTCACAGACGTGCACCCTCCTTTAAAACGTTTGCACCATTCAAATGTTTAATTCACAATTAAATGTTTAATTCAAATGTTAAGCCAAGACGTTTACCCCTTTCATGCAGTATATCAAGCTACTGTAGCTATGACGTCTCTTGTGTTCTTTGATACAAGACTTGTTAATGACTTATAGTATACCAGCATATCACTGGTTTGCTGTATATTAATATTCGGATTTGTTATCGGTTGCATAGAAACGCCTCATTCACAAGGAATCACATAGCGCTCCACAATGTAATAAACAAATGAAAGCCTTCTATTAGTATATGATGTGTTAGAAGTCTCTAGTGTCAGTAATTTTTTCATTTCAGGACTTTTCTTACTAATAAATAATCATTTTTTTGTGTGTTGGTGTATGTGTGATTGACTTGATGAGAAAAAAAAAATGGAATGATTGTTTACCTCCACCTACTGTACGTAGATGTACTGTAAGAGATGACATGAGCTAGCTTGTTAATTTAACAACATTAACATTAAATATACTGAAACTCTGCATGGAGAAAACGTATGATTAGTATCATAATAGGTCAGAAATTAAGAATAATCCACACCCTTTATCTGTACTCTTTTAATATGTTAATTTTTTTATATACTCAGTATATATGCGTTTTATATATTTCTATTTGAATTTTATTTTCTTGTTACTTTTGTAAATCTGTAGATTTGTACATTCCATCCCAAATCTTTTCATTTTACATTTTTATTTTTTATGAGATTTTTTTTCCATGGGAAATTTAATATTTTAATTTAATTGTATTATTCCAGTGATAGACCTTTTATTGCAGTGATATCTTTCTGTTCTATTCAATCTTTCCATTTCAGGTCACGGCCAGCCATCAGTGCAAGCGTCTCAGTGCATATTTTACTATGTATATTTACTGTGTATGTGAAAAATATGGATTTTATGTGAATTTGAAATAATGGATTGTGGAATACACAAACATGCTGCCCTTAATTACTTTTGATAACGGAAAAAACATTTTAAGTGCGTAACAAAATTTTCACAAATTTGAATGAACTCTCAACTACTTGACTAGAAGTAAATTAGCTTTAGTATAGTAACTGAAATGGCAGGTTTCCAACGTCGTGCGCTGGACGTGCCTGGCAAAAACAGGCCATGTTGAAATAAACAATAGGATCATAAACCTGATGTAAGTTTAGTCCGTAATCGAGGAAATGAAATTCGAAGTTTTTCACGTTATGCGAATACGCGAGCAGGTTGATTTAGGTGATCTGGAGCTGTGCTGGTCATGTTGTATGTCAGGTCTGCCCTGGTCCCAGCAGAAGGTCATGTGTGGTTCAGGGCGACGCAGACTCAAGTCTCTGATGGATGACGCCTCGTTTTCTTCCTCTCAGAGTGAGGAGAGGCAGGAAACCGTAACTCAGACAGCACACGATCCAGAGCCTCTCTCTCTCTCTCTCTCTCTCTCTCTCTCTCTCTCTCTCTCTCTCTCTCTCTCTGGATCGTTGGCTCTCGCTTTCCCACTCACTCTATTTCTGGAGACAGGAAGAAATAAAGACGGTTTGCTCTGCTTGGATTTTTTTCCTCACTTTGGCCATGACAGTGAGGCCTTATAACACAGCTGTGTGTTTAAACAGCGTAGTGTTAACCCTGAGTACCCTAGGTACATAAATATAAAACCAAATACCCAAATATAAAACCTACTGACCAACTCCTTCTGTCTCTCTCTCTCTCTCTCTCTCTTTCCTTCTTTATCTCTTTCTCTCTCTCTTGCAAACATGCACATGCATTCCATCATAAAATATTAATTCTAAACTATAAATGTATCTGTTCTCACGCACCGTGGGTTCTGTGGGGTTCCTCAGGCCGGCGATGTCATCCTGAGGGATCCCAGTTGTCTCAGTGTTTATACATTAACTCTCCCTACCTGTGTTCTCTCTCTCTCTCTCTCTCGCTCTCTATCTCTGTCTCTTTCACTCTCTCTCTCTGTCTCTGCTGCAGAAATGAATGTCGGATCAGGCTCATAAATACGCCCGAGTGTGAGGGAGATGGCCACTGATGGATTTACACTGCAGCTTAGTCTCGCTATGTCCTGTGAAACTCTCTCTCTCTCTCTCTCTCTCTCTCTCTCTCTCTCTAAATCTCTTTCTCTCTCTTTCTCTCTCACACACAGACACACAGGAAACTGTTGAGTGTACGTGCACGGTAAGCTCCAGATGAGTAGAGTGATATGTCACCGTGCGGTAAATGTCAGCCGTATTTACATTAGTGAGCTCAGCTCTGAAGAAGCTCCTCTACTCTGCACTTTTTTTACACGCTCGTGTAAAAGTTGCCGCGCGCAGGGCGGAGAGCGAACGCAGGAGCGCTGAGACTGACAATCTGCCCGAATTCCGTAAATCGGGTTCGATTTCTCGTAATGGTGTTAAATTTATTTCCACGAATGATTCAGAAAACTGAGACTAATGGCCAGGCACATCACTCACTTTGACATTAATAAATTCCAGACAGCTGATGAGGGATCTTTGTGCAGAAGACAGACAGACAGACAGACAGACAGACAGGCAGGCAGACAGGCAGGCAGACAGACAGACAGACAGACAGACAGACAGACAGGCAGGCAGGCAGGCAGGCAGGCAGGCAGACAGGCAGACAGACAGACAGATAGACAGACAGATAGATAGATCAGTTTATGCTTTTATTACAGAGATGTAAAACATTTCATATCTTTGTGTGAAAAAGCCATTAGATTAAATTGGTGACAAACTATCTGTCTCTCTAGTTTATGCTTTTATTACAGCATTATATACAATGCCTTTGTGTGATGAGAAAGTTATTGCCCCCTGACTCAGTAAATCAGTAAAGTGTGTGTGTTTTGGGGGGGGGGGGGGGGGGGGGGGGGGGGGTTGATGGGCTGGCAAACACTTTCTCACACATTTGCATAAGATTGCATAATTGATTCCTTGCAGACCAAAGAAACAAAAGAAGCACCTTTTTTCCATAAAAACTACAATTATACAGATGTGTAGAATATACACACAAGGGGCTTGATGGATGGATGGATGGATGGATGGATGGATGGATGGATGGATGGATGGATAGATAGATAGATAGATAGATAGATAGATAGATAGATAGATAGATAGATAGATAGATAGATAGATAGATAGATAGAAAAACAAGATTTTAGCTTTAATAAGCTTCATGCTTTTATT
Source organism: Clarias magur (assembly GCA_013621035.1). Taxonomy (NCBI): domain Eukaryota; kingdom Metazoa; phylum Chordata; class Actinopteri; order Siluriformes; family Clariidae; genus Clarias; species Clarias magur. The sequence continues at coordinate 187,909 of QNUK01000333.1, forward strand.
ATAGAGATAATTACAGTATTCAAAGTTGTTGCACCCTTTGACTTGGTAACTTTGAGTATGGGGGGGGAGGGGGGCAAACACTTTCTCATATCTGAAGATTGCGTAATTGATTCCTTGCAAACAAATATACTGTAGATAGACAGATGAGTGCACACTTTTGGTCAGAAAAGCTCTGTTTCTCTGAAAACTTTGCACACTATGAATAATGTTTCTTTCCTCTACTGAGGACCTACAGATGTACTGTAAAACATAATCAATGACAAACTAAACAAAAGCAAAATTTAGTCTAGCAAACTTTTTATCTTTTAATACTGTATCAGCAGTCTCATGTGCACGTTGTGCAGCTTCGTAAAAAAATAAATTAAAAAAACAGCTTAGAAGACGTTCAGATGTTCACTCTCACAGGTTTTTTATTTATTTATTTTTTTTACAATTTAATCTTTACGTAAACTGCTGTTTCATGTGTAAAGTGTCTTTGAGGTAAAGTGTTTGTGAAGCTTAAAACTGCCTCTGATGCAATGAAGCAGAAACACCAAACAAAGAAATGCATATGCTGAACAGTGCAGTACGTATTTCGGCTCCTGTCCTCTTTATTACACACAATGTCACCTTTTGTCTATCACATTATTTAAAACTTATTTCTTAAAACATAATGCTGTGAAGTTCAAATTCAAACGTTTCTGTGAGAGATTCGCTGATTCATGCTGAAATGTTTAACTTTTTCCTCGGAATTCTGTTACTTGGAATCGTGTTGGATGATTTTCTGAAAATAACCACTTTTTTCGGGAAGCCAGATTATTTTTCAACCCCTTAAGGAGAAACACTGATGCAGTTTTATGGTTTTAGTGGGTTTACCCAGGAATATATGAGCAATTTATATAAATACATAGTGGAAGCTAAAATTGACTAAACACTCTCAATATTATATTATAAAATAAGAAAATGTGTGATTATGTTAAAATTATTATTATTGTGATTAAGAAGAACACTTTTATTTCGCCAAATTGTACACGTAATTCTTATTAACATATGTGAAATTAGTACAGCTAAACTATTTAATCATTTGATTCATACATATTTCCTCACACTTCAAACTCATTTCCATATTTTTTTATTCTGTAAGGCTGCTTTGCCACAATGACCTCTGATAAAAACGGCATATAAATATACCTGAATTCAATTTAAAACCGCTTTATGAACCAGTGAACAGACTATACTGTCTGAAAAAAAAAATGCGATCAATTAAGTAATTATTTACATTTTAATTCTTTAAAGGAAAAAAAGCAGATAAGTTTCTTTTGGAAAACTAAAGTGATGTAAAAACATGGTATTTGTATGGAATAACGTGATATTAATGCGCAGATCACATGCATATATAAATGATTACATGATTAAGAAAAAAAAAAAAAAAAGATTCTTGTTGCAGTTCACGTTTGAGGCACCAGGAGTCTCCTAAACAGTACACATTGCTCCTTTAAGGAGACACAGTCAGCATATTGGGTGACATGGTGACTTAAGTCTACTTGAATAGCCTCCAGGCCCCCTGCGACCCTGAATACAGGCTGAAGCCGTATAGACAATAAGTGAGTGAGTGAATAACCAGCGTATTGCACTTAAATGTGATTTAGTAATATGGTTTATATGGTTGTTGTTGTTGTTGTTGTTGGTCTTTCGGCTGCTCCCATCGAGGGGTCGTGACAGCGGACCATCTGAACCGCAAACAGCTTAGTGCGGCTTTTACGCCAGATGCCCTTCCTGACGCAGACCTCACATTTTATCCGGGCTTGGGACAATATAGTTTATATGGTTATGTTGCATAAAATCAACAGCAGCTCCAGACAACAGTTTAAACCCTGTACTTTTATTTAATACATATTTTTATAGCATTTCCTTTTTTTTTTTTATTTAACTGCTATTATTGATACTATTTTATTTTTGTACCCCATTTTGTTTATTCAGATGGATTTGTTTTGTGTTTTTTATACGACGCTCGTTAGGCTTACTGTAAATGTATAATAAAAAAAAGTGGATATAAATTGTTGTCTATTTTTGTAATATTTTGCTATTGTTTATTAATGTCATTATTATCGTGTTATTACTATGTATCTTTAAAGGTGCCTTTTTTGGCTGTGGTCTTAATTATTAATTTTTACTGTTTTTGATGTTGGTTTTTGTTCCCTAGTACGATATTACTATATTTTTGTGATTGTTGGCATTGTTGTTATTGTTGTGATTTATCATTATTGTTGTTTCTGTCTTTGCAGAGTGGCACAGATCTCATAGCAAAGACTTTCTGCTACTCATGCACTTTCCTTTCTTTCAATTTCCATGATGATGGAATGCTAGTGCCCCCTACTGGTCATCTCACTCATAAACCCCTATCTGTGCATCCGGTTTGCTTTGGTGGGGGTAACATTTGACCTTTGAGGGAGAAAAAGAACATTTAAAGAACATTTACATTGTGTGTGTGTGTGTGTGTGTGTGTGTGTGTGTGTGTGTGTGTGCGTGCGTGCGTGCGTGCGTGCGTGCGTGTGTGTGTGTGCATGTGCGTGTGTGTCCATTAAATAATGACATCATAGGTCAACTCGAGCATCTAATGGAAGAGGGAAGGCTGTGACTGATCGGTGCTGGAGGACTTGGCAGGCTCTCAGGTCTGCACGCTGGAGATGAGCTCCGCGCTGCCAACTCTTCAATTAGAGACTTGAGTAATTGGGTGATGGAGATAAACGAGGGAGCTTCACGGGGCTGCGGGTGGAAGGAATGAGGAAAAGGTCTCGCCCTGTCGCGATTCGGAGCAACTCGGTGACGAGAGATGTTTAAACACATGACGCATGAATAAACTGTGTGTACTGTGCACATGGAATCAGTGCGGGTGGTCAGCGCTGCGAGGGCCTTCCCTCTCTAACGAGCGCAGATGAAACAGGAAGGGCTTTTGTACAGCACCGTACGTCATTTAAAGTAATTTCATTATTTAGAATTCAATCTTTGAAAAAAATCTAAGTTCAGGTTCCTTTTGCAGGCCCAAGTGTACATTCCTCATTCCTGGAAATGCAAACTCTACACTGTCTGCTAATTTCCCTCCAAAAGTTTTGCTTTTCTGTATTATTATTATTATTTTTTTTGTATTTAAATACATTTCATTATCCAGTGAACCCTTAAAGATCCATTTAAGTTTGAGTGAGATTAATTAAAATAATAAATGAGTAATAATTAATGTAATTAGATTATTATAAACTAACATAACACTGTAAAAAGTAATAAAGTGCTAATTAAAGAGTATTGAAACATTAATGGTAGTAGCACTGTTGTACTTGTGTTGTACTTGTACTATAATTTTTATTAAATATAGTTTAATAAGTAGTTACTGAGTTAGTGTAATACAAAAAAGTGAAATGAAAATTCTAGTTTATAATTGTTATGATTAAAATACACATTTTAGAATTTTTTTTTATGCACAAATTAACTTTTTATGATTTTTTTCCTACTTTATTTCTCAGTTTGTTTATAAGTTGTTGTTTTTTAGGGACTGTTACTTTTTTTTTTTTTTCATTTCTCTTTTTTAATTCTTGTTTGTTTGTTGGTTTCTTGGGTTGTTTGTTTGTGTATGTCTTTAAATGCAAACATTGCAGTTTATTTAATAATAAATAATAAAGAGTAGTATACTCCTTATATGTTAGTATAGTATATGTTATATGTTTATGATAATAATTAAAATATGCATTTTGCCTTCTTATTTCGAGTAAACAATCTTAATTTCTTATGATTTTCTTTCATGATTATTTGTTTGTTTGTTTTTATTGTTGTTTGTTTGTTTGTTTGTTTGTTTGTTTGTTTGTTTGATTGATTGTTTGTTTGTTTGTTTTGTGTCACAAAAACTTTTTTATTATTATTATTAACTTCTCTTTCTTCGGGTTTGGTGTTTTTTTTTTTTTGTTGTTGTTGTTGGTGGTGGTGGTGGTGGTGTTTTATTTTTTTATTTTTGTCTATTAAATACTAAATGGTTATGTATTTACTATAATGTGATAGAGTGCAATTAATATTAATAGATTACCTTCATGATGATAATGATTAAACTACATATCTTACGATTTGAGTGACTTAATTTTTCACACATTTATTTGTTTGTTTGTTTGTTTGTTTATCATTATTATTTATTTATTTGTTTATTCATTTATTTGGAGGCTTATGGTTTACTTTTTTTTCCTCTTCTTGCCACATGAGAGTCCAGTGTCTTCCCTTAAATCCTCTACGAACTCGCATCTGGCCAAAATTTCTTGTTCCTCACATGCACGTGTCTGACATGGACCAGACCAACATGTAGGAAAAATAGTTCAGCCTGCCTGTGAATCTCTGGACTGAAGCTAAACGTCTTCTCGTAAGCCTGTGTAATAAATGAGCATTTCTACAGTACATTCTGCGAAATTTTCACATACCTCCCTGTTACACAATCCACAGCCTGACGGGCCGCATCATCTTTTGTAAATATATTATTACTCATTATTCGACTTGACACTTGTGTGAAAATTCTTCCAAAAGCACAATAGCAGCCTGTGAAAGGGGGAAAATAATCAGCCTGAATTATCGATCAATGTTGCAGAGCAAAACCAAATAAACAATTTAGTAAACTGCAGTGGATGCTGATTAACAGATACCATCTGTTTGTCCTAAAGGGAGCATTCGGACTCGGAAAATTAGGGGAATGGAATGGATTTCTTTAAGTGCGTCAGAAGCTCTGCGATTCCAGGCCACCCTCATGCACAAATGCCTTTGTGCTCAGATACTGAAGATCATCTTTCACCCAGAAGCTTATATTCATGACAGGGCAAAAACTCATGGTTTTAAAAATACATCATGTGTAATACAGTCAGAGGAAAGGCATATTCTCTTGTTGAAGACATATTCGTTTGTTGCCCTTTGTTGGGTAGCTTTTATAAATCAAGTAGCATTCATAATAAAGCAGGAGTTTTCTATTAGACGCCATAATAAAATAAATCCAGTAAATCTTTGATCTGACTGGGCATCACTGGATAAAAAACATGAACGGAGCGATCTATAGTCGGATATATTACAGGGAAGTTTTTTAACCTCGGAGGACAAGAATCTGAATCTGGGGGGGGGGGGTGATTGATGTTTTAACAAGGCAATGACCTGAAGGTGGCCTTGCATCTCCTGATCAGAATTCAAATGTAAGACAATTTTGAAATTTAATCCATCAGCGGAATAATCATAATTCTGTTGTAATCATTAAAACAAAGTACTAAACTTATGTTGTTATAATCAGATCTTTTTTTTTTCTCTTTGCATTTTTTTGCATGCACAAAAAAAAAGTGTTCAAGTTAAACTGGGACTTCAAGCACTGTACGGTGATGAGTACTCTTACTCTCAGTAAAGCAGTTGAACTGTGCAAATGTTTTAAAGAGTCTGACTTTATTTTATCTCCACATGCCACAACACGCTACTCGAACACGCTACTTAAAAATGCCACTTCTAACACGCTACTCAAACACGCTACTCGAACACGCTACTCAAAATTGCTGAAACTCGAACATCCTACTCGAACACGCTACTCAAAAATGCTACTCAAACACGCTACTCGAACACGCTACTCAAAAATGCTACTCGAACACGCTACTCAAAAATGCTACTCGAACATGCTACTCAAAAATGCTACTCGAACACGCTACTCAAAAATGCTACTCAAACACGCTACTCGAACACGCTACTCAAAAATGCTACTCAAACACGCTACTCAAACACGCTACTCAAAAATGCTACTTGAACATGCTACTCAAACACACTACTCGAACACGCTACTCGAACACGCTACTCGAACATGCTACTCAAACATGCTACTCGAACACGCTACTCAAAAATGCTACTCAAACACGCTACTTGAACACGCTACTCGAACACGCTACTCGAACACGTTACTCAAAAACGCTACTCGAACATGCTACTCAAAAATGCTACTCAAACACGCTACTCAAACACGCTACTCGAACACGCTACTCAAACATGCTACTCGAACACGCTACTCAAAAATGCTACTCGAACACGCTACTCAAAAATGCTATTCGAACATGCTACTCAAAAATGCTACTCAAACATGCTACTCAAAAATGCTACTCAAACACGCTACTCGAACACGCTACTCAAAAATGCTACTCAAACACGCTACTCAAACACGCTACTCAAAAATGCTACTTGAACATGCTACTCAAACACACTACTCGAACACGCTACTCAAACACGCTACTCGAACATGCTACTCAAACACGCTACTCGAACACGCTACTCAAACATGCTACTCGAACACGCTACTCAAACATGCTACTCGAACACGCTACTCAAAAATGCTACTCAAACATGCTACTCAAAAATGCTACTCAAACATGCTACTCGAACATGCTACTCAAACACGCTACTCGAACACGCTACTCGAACATGCTACTCAAACATGCTACTCGAACACGCTACTCAAAAATGCTACTCAAACACGCTACTTGAACACGCTACTCGAACACGCTACTCGAACACGTTACTCAAAAACGCTACTCGAACATGCTACTCAAAAATGCTACTCAAACACGCTACTCAAACACGCTACTCGAACACGCTACTCAAACATGCTACTCGAACACGCTACTCAAAAATGCTACTCGAACACGCTACTCAAAAATGCTATTCGAACATGCTACTCAAAAATGCTACTCAAACACGCTACTCAAAAATGCTACTCAAACACGCTACTTGAACACGCTACTCAAAAATGCTACTCAAACACGCTACTCAAACACGCTACTCAAAAATGCTACTTGAACATGCTACTCAAACACACTACTCGAACACGCTACTCAAACACGCTACTCGAACATGCTACTCAAACACGCTACTCGAACACGCTACTCAAACATGCTACTCGAACACGCTACTCAAACATGCTACTCGAACACGCTACTCAAAAATGCTACTCAAACATGCTACTCAAAAATGCTACTCAAACATGCTACTCGAACATGCTACTCAAACACACTACTCAAACACGCTACTCGAACATGCTACTCAAACATGCTACTCGAACACGCTACTCAAAAATGCTACTCAAACACGCTACTTGAACACGCTACTCGAACATGCTACTCGAACACGTTACTCAAAAACGCTACTCGAACACGCTACTCAAAAATGCTACTCAAACACGCTACTCGAACACGCTACTCAAAAATGCTACTCAAACACGCTACTCGAACATGCTACTCAAACATGCTACTCGAACACGCTACTCGAACACGCTACTCAAACACGCTACTCAAAAATGCTACTCAAACACGCTACTCGAACACGCTACTCAAAAATGCTACTCGAACATGCTACTCAAACACACTACTCGAACACGCTACTCGAACATGCTACTCGAACATGCTACTCAAACACACTACTCGAACACGCTACTCAAACATGCTACTCAAACATGCTACTCGAACACGCTACTCGAACACGTTACTCAAAAACGCTACTCGAACACGCTATTCAAAAATGCTACTCAAACACGCTACTCGAACACGCTACTCAAAAATGCTACTCAAACACGCTACTCGAACATGCTACTCAAACATGCTACTCGAACATGCTACTCGAACACGCTACTCAAACACGCTACTCAAAAATGCTACTCAAACACGCTACTCAAACACGCTACTCAAAAATGCTACTCGAACATGCTACTCAAACACACTACTCGAACACGCTACTCGAACATGCTACTCGAACATGCTACTCAAACACACTACTCGAACACGCTACTCGAACATGCTACTCAAACATGCTACTCGAACACGCTACTCAAAAATGCTACTCAAACACGCTACTCGAACACGCTACTCAAACATGCTACTCGAACACGCTACTCAAAAATGCTACTCAAACACGCTACTCAAAAATGCTACTCAAACATGCTACTCGAACATGCTACTCAAACACACTACTCGAACACGCTACTCGAACATGCTACTCAAACATGCTACTCGAACACGCTACTCAAAAATGCTACTCAAACATGCTACTTGAACACGTTACTCGAACACGCTACTCAAACATGCTACTCGAACACGCTACTCAAAAATGCTACTCAAACATGCTACTTGAACACGCTACTCAAAAATGCTACTCAAACATGCTACTTGAACACGTTACTCGAACACGCTACTCAAACATGCTACTCGAACACGCTACTCAAAAATGCTACTCAAACATGCTACTTGAACACGCTACTCAAAAATGCTACTCAAACATGCTACTTGAACACGTTACTCGAACACGCTACTCAAACATGCTACTCGAACACGCTACTCAAAAATGCTACTTGAACACGTTACTCGAACACGCTACTCAAAAATGCTACTCAAAAATGCTACTCGAACACGCTACTCGAACACGCTACTTAAAAATGCCACTTCTAACACGCTACTCGAACACGCTACTCGAACACGCTACTCAAAAATGCTGAGTCTCGACCTGAGCGACTGAAGCGACCCCAGATCATAACACTGTCTCCAGAGGCTTGTACAGTGGACACTATGCATGATGGGAGCATCGCTTCATGCACTTCCCTTCTTACCCTGACACGCCCATCACTCTGGAATAGACTCAATCTGGACTCATCAAGTCACATGACCGTTTTTTCCATCACTCCAAAGTCCAATCATTAAGTTCCCTAGCAAAGTGAAGCCTTTTTTTATTATTAGTCTCGCTAATACTTGTTTTTCTTATAGACACACAGCTGTTTAGTCTCCTGTTGAGTTCTCATCACAGCGTGTGTGTGTGTGTGTGTGTGTGTGTGTGTGTGTGTGTGTGTGTGTGTGTGTGTGTCCAGAAATGCTCTTACTTTCACTATTAAACTCTGGTTTTTACTATCGTTTTTTTTTATGATGCAACTTCACCAAAGGCTTCATCAGCAGTTTTAATAATGTTTTGTACTTTTCTCATTTTAAATATCCCTAAACCACAAACACTTATTTCCTCTCCCAGACATCATCCAAATACCATCATTTGTTTAGTCGTTCATTTATCTCCTCTCAGGCATTATACTTACTTTCAATAGATACCAGAGGTTGTGAAATGTTTTGCTTTGTAAATATGAAACAAAATGAGGAAGTGGTTTTAAAAGGATTAGTAATAACTAAAATGCTTAGATATCTTATCACTAAGCGAAGGTTGAGGGTGTGTGGTTTCAACACGTGGCGCAAAGATACCATGTGAAGATAAAATGATTTAATATTAGTCCACAGTGATATAGCTGTAACAGTGCTGTAGTGCGGACTGAGGCTGAGTCGGGGAGAGTCCATGAACCAACACCAGAGGGCGAGGTTGGAAAGGAAACCGAGGGTTAGGTTCGAGACTGAACCTCGAACCGAGCAAAACATTTTATTAGTGCAGATTAGATGTCAGGATTTGTTTTTTTGTTTTGTTTTTTAAGTGTGGATCCATAATTTTTCACAGATTTTTAGCAAGTAATACAATTTATAAATTAAACTATTAAATTAAAGTCAGCATTTGTAATATTTCGTGCGCTTTACTATTCATTAGTGCAAAATCCAACCACACATTTCTTGTTAATGCGAAGTCATACAGATTTTGGGGAAAAGATTAAACAATATAATCGGATTAAAATATCGAAGGTACTTTTTTGTCATTAAACTATAATTCGACTACAGATTAATTTTTTTTTTTTTACTAAAATTACCATACAAATGTTGTTCATTACCTTAAAAATCCAAGGGCCTTTTTCAGTTTTTCCATTTTAACATACATTATATTATATACAACAACAACAACAACAACAACAATTATAATAATAATAATAATAATATAATAATAAATAATAATAATAATAATAAATGTGACATGGTGGTTAGAATTGTGGTCTTGTGTGCATGGAGTTTGCGTCTTCTCCCCTTGCTTGGTGGATTTCCTCCGGCTTCCCTGCAATCATCAACCGTTATACAAAACGAAGATAAATTAAGAATTTTTTAATAAATGAAAAAAGTTTTATTAGTTTTTGGTTAATTTCTAAATGTAAAGATTTAATCAGAAATATTTTTATATATATATATATATATATATATATATATATATATATATATATATATATATATATATATTGTTTTGTTTTGTTTTGTTTTAAATGACCTTTCACCACCTGCATTACCCTTACTATCCACTAGGGGAGCACTTCGGAAACACAGATTTACAGTATGTTGTTATTTAAATATTAATGATTTGTGCTAAAACTAATATATAATATATAATATATAATAATATATAATATATAATGTTGTTTCTATAGTAGAAGATAATTCATTGAGTCTTGCACACGGATGCATTTTATTTTTTTTAAAACACCAGCATGAACTTCTTCATTAATTCAATGCAATTTTTTTTTTTTTTTGTATAGCGCTTTTAACAATTGCCATTGTCGCACAGCAGCTTTACAGAATCAAAAGAAATTATGGAAGTTTGTAAGAAATGTGAATGTGTACGAATAAAAATGATCAGATAGATGATTAGACTAAGGAAACGTATATATTTAACATTAGTGGAAGGAGTCTCCAGTGCTAGTGCTTTAGATGTTGTTTCTTTGATGTTTTTCAGTAACGTGATTAATTTACCATCACGAAATAGAGAAGAGGGACTGGCTGACGAGGGAACAACTAACTAACCTTATGCACATTCTACTTAATTAAACGTAATTGTAAATGGATCAAAAAACTTTTTTTATGTAAAGGCAAAAATTGTTTAAAAGGAATTCGGAATATGCAACTGTACTGTAACCTTGCAACTTTGTAGCCTTGCAAACTGTACAGTAACTGGACTTGTAACAGGCCAGGTCACACCACACCGCTGTTGATTATTTTCCTACAACTGCACGACACTCACATAAAAGCTAGAATTAACACACACAAACGACATGCAGAAATCCTACAAGTCTGTTTGTTAACCTGCAGAATGTTACGACGATGATTCGGGATTGTGTGACATTTCACTCAGAGGCAGTTCCACATTAACAATGTGTTCCTGAATACAACTGCAGACGTTTCAAACGTTTCGCAAGCTCCTTTAAATGTCCAGTCAAGTCAAGTCAAGCGGGCTTTTATTGTCATCTACAGTTCAGTGCACAGTGAAACGAAACAACGTTCCTCACGTCGGAGGGCCCGACGTGTGTATGATCAGCCACGCGTGTGGTGTAGATGTCCATGATAGAAGGAAGAGAGACCCTGATGATCTTCAGACAGTGATGGAGCTCGATAGTCCCTCTATAGAGGATGGGGAGAATCAGTGGTGGATCTTCGCTGGAGGAGCCGCTGATGTCCAGGAGAGCGCGGTCGCTTCGTGTCCTCCTGAAGTCAACAACCGTCTCGTTTTTTGTCTTTGTCTTTGTCTTTAGACCATGTTTATGTAAGACATTAAATATCATTAACATGAGTTACATGTACAATTTTACACTGACCGACGGTCATTAATAAGAATCATTTTAATAACAGTGAGTGTACAGTAAGTAGTGTATCTTAAAGTATATTGTGTAAAACTTTGTGCTTTTGAATTAACAATTCAAAGCATCTCCTCCATCAACTCATTACCGACTGAACTTACAGTCACCCTAAATAGTTTCACATGACGTACAGCATTTGTAAGTTAATGACTTATTTACATTTTTGGTTTGTGACTGTCTTCGCCAAAAGCACCTGAATTGCGTCAGCGTGCTCGGATCATGTGCAGGTTTATTTTATGGCGTCGTGTCACCGCCCAGCAGAGCGACACGCCGTGACATGAGCATGAGCTCCATGCAAATGAACGCGGCTGCGTGCATCGCCAGTGTCAACCATGAGGGTATTTTAATCTATTCAAATATCAACATCCTGCCAGTGCCAACTCATCTGGCAACTTTTTTTTTTTTTTTTTCTCGAGCAAAACATTTTTTTAAATATAAGTGAATAAGCAAAATCACTACACCGGTATTATTTTTAGACGTCTTTTTTGTTTTATCCTATAATGCTAATGTTGTAAAAAAAAAAAAAAAAAAAAAAGTTCGTGTCCGGACATCATTTTATGCTTTGGTAAGAAATAACAGCTGGATTTTTATTATTTATAAAACAAAATTTATTTTTAAAAAAATCAATTCGTTAATTTCTAAAAGAGTGTTTTAAAATTATTTTTATTTGTTTCAGTTCTGCGAAACATTCAACGACGTTTACAAATCTGTAACAATCAGCACAACATCATAAAGGTGTAGGTGAGATTGAGTTCACTGAAAAGTTTTATTCAACAGATGTTTAAGTCAAACTGGGACTTTTGGTTGTTCTGAGTTCGGAGAGTAAAAGCTCCCTTTATGTCTCTATATAATCCCCAGCTACACTAATCCAACTTATCCCAGTGTTTTCTCGCACTGCCTGCTGCACGTCTGAATCCCTGGCCTTCCAGGAACTCCTTTGATTCCGCAAACATCAAAAAAATGGAAACGTCTTGGAGCGAGGTCAGGACTGTACAGTGGATGTGGCGATGGCTCCCAGACGAGTTCCTGTAACGTGCAAGTGGTGCTGGTGAATGATCGTGCGTACAGTTTTGCTGCAGGTTGACAACAAGTTATACGTCATCAGGTTATAAGGATCAAGCGTTCCTCTCGCTGAATGCTCGCGGGAACGTTCTTCTCTTCTGCAGCAGAGGTGAGTCTTGGTCCTGCCGTCCCGTGACGCTCCATGTGAGAGCCAGTTTCATCATGGTGTTGTCTTACCGCGCACGCACTTGCTTGCCATGTTCCAGATGAAATTCAATTCTTGGCTCAAAATTAATGATGGAATGTGGCCTCCCTGTACTTAATATTATAGCATATGTCTTATTTTATAGGTTGGATAGGTTTTACAATCTAGACAACACAACATAAAAAATGATTTGAAGAAATACAATTGAATTAGATGATGTTTGCTAACGTTCACACCATGTTTAGCATTCAAGAGTCTTATAGCTGTCCCTTTGAGGAAGCACCTTAAAGTGTTATTCACACACTATGTGACGTTGGCCCTGTAAAGTCCATATTTATTATTTGTTGATTTGTTTTAGCGTGTGGTATTTAACAACTACAGCATATAGAGCTCTGTGAAGAACCTTCTTTTTTTTTTCAAGAAAAAGTGTACAATTTCTTTCTTTTTTTTTTTGGATTTTTCCCTGATTTTCTCCCTAATTTAGTCGTGTCCAATTCCTCCCCATCACTAGGGGGCTCCCACATTAAGGCTACTACTACCACTCAGCCGGGAGGGCCGAACACTATCACGTGTTTCCTCCGAACCACGTGACGCCAGCCGACCGCATCTTTTCGAACTGCTCGCTCACGCACCGTTGGGGACGGCGTAACACACTCGGAGGACGGCACTATCCTCTCCCTCCGCCCGCGCGAGCTCACAGACGCCCCTGACTGGCTGTAGAGCCGTGATTAATGTCGGAGCACTATGTACCTCTCATCCCGCCCCTCTGAGAGAGCTCGGCCAATCAGCTCTCTCTAGACCTCCAGCTGCGAGAGGTTACAGCACCACCCGGGATTCGAACTGGCGATCTCCGGATGATAGGGCGAGCGCTTTTTACCACTGCGCCACTCGGAGGCCAAAAGTGTACAATTTCAAGACTGAATCAGACTGAATGTATAAGTACATGTATAATATAAATGTTAATCCCGCCCATAACCACATCGCGACAGTAACCCCACCATCCTTAACCTACAGAATCTGCCATATGACCTTGAGTCAAAGTTGTTGATATGTTCTTCAACTCGTAGTTCATGGTTTGAGATTTGAGCTAATACAGCTTTTATTTATAATTTTTACCTAATTGTAATCGTTGTAGCGTTTATATACATACATGTATATATATCTGTCGCCTCCTACATTACAGCATTTCACTTACACTGTAGCAAATGTAAAGTTTAGTTGTTGTTTTTTTCACCATTATCTTGGACTCACTGGGACAAAGCGCTAACACTGATACAGTATATACAGTAGAATATTTGGGGATTTTGAAGAGCCTCCGCCAGACAAGTGCAAATCAAACTGAATTAGAACGAATGCCTTAATAAATCCTTGATTTGTAGCTGGACTAATTGTTAGCGATGCTGTTATAGAAAACAAATCAACACCTTCTGACCAATCAGATTTGAGAATTCATCAAAGAACAAACTAGAATAGGACATTATGTTCATGTGTGTGTGTGTGTGTGTGTGTGTGTGTGTGTGTGTGTGTGTGTGTGTGTGAGTGAGTGTAAGATAGTGAGTGCGAGAAGGAGAGAGAGTGAGATGGAGGTGAGTGTGTGTGTATATGTGGAAAAGAGAAGCAGGAGTGTGTGGTTGTGCTGGAGCAGGTTAAGCTCTGACCGCTGCTTCGTCTCAGCTGCGCCCGGTTATTTTAGCTCGCTTTTAATATCCTGAAGCTCAACACCTGTGGCCTCTGCGGTTTCTCCTCGGTAGCGTGTTGTGTAATCAGAAGTACGTGGCTAAACCCCCTTGCTATAGGTCTGGAAAGCGAGCAGTTTCATCTCCACACGTTGTTCCTCATTAATCGGTGAAATTGTTGAATTGAATTATTATACGAGTTGCACAATACGATTCAAGTTAAGAATGTATTCGCTACATATTGCTTTATATTATCAAATTAAAATATATGTGTCGCAGTCTCAAACATACACAAGATGATATGCAGCGAAATCCTGATATTAAGACTTTCATGACCTAAAATTAGAAATTTGTTCATTAAAAAATTGATAATGAAAATATTGCATTAGAAAATACAATTAAACTAAAGATAAAACTTGCAACAAAATGTCATTAAAATTAAGTGAAAAAATGACGTGAAAAATCAAAACCAGTAAATGTACTTTTTTTATTATTGCATTTTTTATTATATATTGTTGTATATAAACAAATATTGTTTATTTACTATTCTTTGTTATTTTTAGGTACAGTACAGTTAGCGCACACCTTAAGACTAATAGAATATTATTAGGATATGTAATTGACAGCAAAAAAAAATATATATATATATATATTAATAGAAATGTAAAACATGAATTCATTAAGTCTTAAATGCAGCCTCAGAAATTATACTGGATAAATTACTTATTAATAAATAAAGATTAAAGAATAAAGATCCAATCTCTTAGAAATGTGTGACAGCTTAAATAAGATTTTAAAACGTCCTTTTGCCAAAGGTAATCTTTAAAGCTATCTGAGAAGGAAAATGTCGTCTAGAGTTTTGTTCATTTCCATCATGGAGACTTTGGAGGACTGTAGATGTAGATTACTAGTCTTATCTCAGTTCAGTGTTAACACGGCTACAGCACAAAACATAACCACTTATTACTGACAACCATAATAATCATTAAGGGTTTAGAATTAAGTAGGAATCACACACAACGCAGCGTGTAATTATACAAAACAAATCTACTTCCGAGCTGTAACTTTAACTCCACTCTGGTCTATCAGTTATTATCAGCCTTGGTATTTATTTTCTACATTTTTTCCTCAATTACATTTTTTTTTAAATTAACTAATAAAAGTAATAAATGTCATGTCAGGCTTTTAACTGTTTAGCTACTGTGGTATAAAAAAAGATTTGCTCCTTTGCATATTGATTCAGATCATCAAACTTTAACCTGATTAAATACTAAGTGTGGTTTTTAAATGATTATTTAATTTATTAAGGGAAAAAAAACTGTCCAAATCTACCTTGCCCTGTATGGAAAAAGTAATTGCCCCCTTGCTAAAACTGTGATTTCTTTGAAAAGCTGAGCTAAACTTCACTTGCCACATCTAGGCCTGATTACTGCTAGGCCTGTTGAATCAAGAAATCACTACAAGAAATTCAAGAACAGATGATGCATCAGTCTGTAAAGGGTTACAAATCCATTTCTAAGGCTTTGGGATTCAATTGAGCCACGGTGAGAGCAATTATCCACAAATTGGCAAAACTGGGATTAAACTGTCTACCTACTAAAACTGGTCTAACATGCTTGAAATTAAACTGGGATTAAACTGTATACCTACTAAAACTGGTCTAACATGCTTGAAATTAACCTGGGATTAAACTGTATACCTACTAAAACTGGTCTAACATGCTTGAAATTAACCTGGGATTAAACTGTATACCTACTAAAACTGGTCCAAAGTGATTGAAATTAAAGTGGGATTAAACTGTATACCTACTAAAACTGGTCTAAGGTGCTTGAAATTAACCTGGGATTAAACTGTCTACCTACTAAAACTGGTCTAACATGCTTGAAATTAAACTGGGATTAAACTGTATACCTACTAAAACTGGTCTAAGGTGCTTGAAATTAACCTGGGATTAAACTGTCTACCTACTAAAACTGGTCTAACATGCTTGAAATTAACCTGGGATTAAACTGTATACCTACTAAAACTGGTCCAAGGTGATTGAAATTAAAGTGGGATTAAACTGTATACCTACTAAAACTGGTCTAAGGTGCTTGAAATTAAAGTGGGATTAAACTGTATACCTACTAAAACTGGTCCAAGGTGATTGAAATTAAAGTGGGATTAAACTGTATACCTACTAAAACTGGTCTAAGGTGCAAGGTGATTGAAATTAAAGTGGGATTAAACTGTATACCTACTAAAACTGGTCTAAGGTGCTTGAAATTAAAGTGGGATTAAACTGTATACCTACTAAAACTGGTCTAAGGTGCTTGAAATTAAAGTGGGATTAAACTGTATACCTACTAAAACTGGTCTAAGGTGCTTGAAATTAACCTGGGATTAAACTGTATACCTACTAAAACTGGTGCTTGAAATTAAGGTGTCCAAGGTGATTGAAATTAAAGTGGGATTAAACTGTATACCTACTAAAACTGTCCAAGGTGATTGAAATTAAAGTGGGATTAAACTGTATACCTACTAAAACTGGTCTAAGGTGCTTGAAATTAAAGTGGGATTAAACGGTATACCTACTAAAACTGGTCTAAGGTGCTTGAAATTAACCTGGGATTAAACTGTCTACCTACTAAAACTGGTCTAACATGCTTGAAATTAACCTGGGATTAAACTGTATACCTACTAAAACTGGTCCAAGGTGATTGAAATTAAAGTGGGATTAAACTGTATACCTACTAAAACTGGTCCAAGGTGATTGAAATTAAAGTGGGATTAAACTGTATACCTACTAAAACTGGTCTAAGGTGATTGAAATTAAAGTGGGATTAAACTGTATACCTACTAAAACTGGTCTAAGGTGCTTGAAATTAAAGTGGGATTAAACTGTATACCTACTAAAACTGGTCCAAGGTGATTGAAATTAAAGTGGGATTAAACTGTATACCTACTAAAACTGGTCTAAGGTGCTTGAAATTAAAGTGGGATTAAACTGTATACCTACTAAAACTGGTCCAAGGTGATTGAAATTAAAATGGGATTAAACTGTATACCTACTAAAACTGGTCTAAGGTGATTGAAATTAAAGTGGGATTAAATTGTATACCTACTAAAACTGGTCTAAGGTGATTGAAATTAAAGTGGGATTAAACTGTATACCTACTAAAACTGGTCCAAGGTGATTGAAATTAAAGTGGGATTAAACTGTATACCTACTAAAACTGGTCTAAGGTGCTTGAAATTAACCTGGGATTAAACTGTATACCTACTAAAACTGGGATTAAACTGTATACCTACTAAAACTGGTCCAAGGTGATTGAAATTAAAGTGGGATTAAACTGTATACCTACTAAAACTGGTCCAAGGTTCTTGAAATTAAACTGGGATTAAACTGTATACCTACTAAAACTGGTCCAAGGTGATTGAAATTAAAGTGGGATTAAACTGTATACCTACTAAAACTGGTCTAAGGTGCTTGAAATTAACCTGGGATTAAACTGTATACCTACTAAAACTGGTCTAAGGTGCTTGAAATTAACCTGGGATTAAACTGTATACCTACTAAACCTGGGATTAAACTGTATACCTACTAAAACTGGTCTAAGGTGCTTGAAATTAACCTGGGATTAAACTGTATACCTACTAAAACTGGTCCAAGGTGCTTGAAATTAACCTGGGATTAAACTGTATACCTACTAAAACTGGTCTAAGGTGCTTGAAATTAACCTGGGATTAAACTGTATACCTACTAAACCTGGGATTAAACTGTATACCTACTAAAACTGGTCTAAGGTGCTTGAAATTAACCTGGGATTAAACTGTATACCTACTAAAACTGGTCCAAGGTGCTTGAAATTAACCTGGGATTAAACTGTATACCTACTAAAACTGGTCCAAGGTGATTGAAATTAAAGTGGGATTAAACAATAAACCAATCTATGCTTGAAATTAACCTGATTAAACTGTATACCCAATCATCAAAAACTATTCATGCCGAAATTCAATCTGGGATTAAACTGTATACCCATCAAACCTGGACAACCAATACCTACCAAAACTGGTCTAAGGTGCTTGAACTAACCTGATTAAACTGTATAAACTACCAAAAACTGGTCCAAGGTGTCAATTCAACCGATTAAACTGTATACCCACGAAACCGGGTCCAAGTGATTGAAATCAAAGTGGGATTAACCGTATACCTAACAAAACTGGTCCAAGGTGATTGCTCATGGATTAAACCAACTTACCAAACTATTCAAGGTGCTTGAATTAATCGATTGTCCGTATACCTACTAAAACTGGTCTAAGGTGCTTGAAATTAACCTGGGATTAAACTGTATACCTACTAAAACTGGGATTAAACTGTATACCTACTAAAACTGGTCCAAGGTGCTGAAATTAAACTGGGATTAAACTGTATACCTACTAAAACTGGTCTAAAGTGCTTGAAATTAAAGTGGGATTAAATTGTATACCTACTAAAACTGGTCTAAGGTGATTGAAATTAAAGTGGGATTAAACTGTATACCTACTAAAACTGGTCCAAGGTGATTGAAATTAAAGTGGGATTAAACTGTATACCTACTAAAACTGGTCTAAGGTGCTTGAAATTAAAGTGGGATTAAACTGTATACCTACTAAAACTGGTCTAAGGTGCTTGAAATTAAAGTGGGATTAAACTGTATACCTACTAAAACTGGTCCAAGGTGATTGAAATTAAAGTGGGATTAAACTGTATACCTACTAAAACTGGTCTAAGGTGCTTGAAATTAAAGTGGGATTAAATTGTATACCTACTAAAACTGGTCCAAGGTGATTGAAATTAAAATGGGATTAAACTGTATACCTACTAAAACTGGTCTAAGGTGCTTGAAATTAAAGTGGGATTAAATTGTATACCTACTAAAACTGGTCTAAGGTGATTGAAATTAAAGTGGGATTAAATTGTATACCTACTAAAACTGGTCTAAGGTGATTGAAATTAAAGTGGGATTAAACTGTATACCTACTAAAACTGGTCCAAGGTGATTGAAATTAAAGTGGGATTAAACTGTATACCTACTAAAACTGGTCTAAGGTGCTTGAAATTAACCTGGGATTAAACTGTATACCTACTAAAACTGGTCTAAGGTGCTTGAAATTAACCTGGGATTAAACTGTATACCTACTAAAACTGGGATTAAACTGTATACCTACTAAAACTGGTCCAAGGTTCTTGAAATTAAACTGGGATTAAACTGTATACCTACTAAAACTGGTCTAAGGTGCTTGAAATTAAAGTGGGATTAAACTGTATACCTACTAAAACTGGTCCAAGGTGATTGAAATTAAAGTGAGATTAAACTGTATACCTACTAAAACTGGTCTAAGGTGCTTGAAATTAACCTGGGATTAAACTGTATACCTACTAAAACTGGTCCAAGGTGATTGAAATTAAAGTGGGATTAAAATGTATACCTACTAAAACTGGTCCAAGGTGATTGAAATTAAAGTGGGATTAAACTGTATACCTACTAAAACTGGTCTAAGGTGCTTGAAATTAACCTGGGATTAAACTGTATACCTACTAAAACTGGGATTAAACTGTATACCTACTAAAACTGGTCCAAGGTGATTGAAATTAAAGTGGGATTAAACTGTATACCTACTAAAACTGGTCCAAGGTTCTTGAAATTAAACTGGGATTAAACTGTATACCTACTAAAACTGGTCCAAGGTGATTGAAATTAAAGTGGGATTAAACTGTATACCTACTAAAACTGGTCTAAGGTGCTTGAAATTAACCTGGGATTAAACTGTATACCTACTAAAACTGGTCTAAGGTGCTTGAAATTAACCTGGGATTAAACTGTATACCTACTAAACCTGGGATTAAACTGTATACCTACTAAAACTGGTCCAAGGTGCTGAAATTAAACTGGGATTAAACTGTATACCTACTAAAACTGGTCTAAGGTTCTTGAAATTAAACTGGGATTAAACTGTATACCTACTAAAACTGGTCTAAGGTTCTTGAAATTAAACTGGGATTAAACTGTATACCTACTAAAACTGGTCTAAAATGCTTGAAATCTCTTTGGGATTTTCGATACAGCTTTTGGATCCTCTTAGTTATGGTAATATTTTGCTTGTTGCAGCAGTTCTTCATGATGAAAACGTTCCAGCCTTTTGCTTTAGTCTGTCTATGTTGTTGCTGTTCATTTGAGGGCTCCCATTAAGATTTGGTTCAGGTTTTATGCTGGATGCCCTTCCCGACGCAACCCTTGGCTGTCTTGGGACTGGCACTCAGTCTGCCCTGTGTCAACAATTCTCATTAGTTTGCTCTCAAATTCAAATTTTCAAATTCAAATTTTATTTGTCACATACACAGTCATACACAGTACGATATGCAGTGAAATGCTTATACGACCGCTCCGTGACCTTAAATATTTTTACAAATGAAAACTCTAAAACAAGATTCCAGCAAGTTTCAAAAATATGTATGAAATCTGAAGTATAATATATTACAACTTAACTTAAGTCTGTGAAAATCTTGAGGTAGTATTTTGAAAATGAGATGAGGGGGACGTGAAAGGAAGTCCTTGAAGTGTGCAAACGTGCATATATGTGCACTCTACAGTACGGCGCATAAGTCTTGAGCCCCCCTCATCTCTTCACATTTTGCTCTAGTCTTGAGAAATACTGCTCCATGCTCTCAAGTTTGTTTGTTTTTTGTCTCTCGTTGTTTTTCGGTCCCTGTACCTGACCAGTTTCAGAGGAATGTTTTTGGCATATAAAAACACTTAACTTACGTCATGAACCAATGAGAAAGATGATGACTGATGATCGGTATACTGCTGATGCTGATGTTGTGTGGCTGCAGCGGACGAGAGGGGAAATGAGGTCGCTGCCGAGGATGTTACATAAAGACAACCAGATTTTAAATTGTATCGTTAGGCACCTTTGTTCCTATTTCTTTAATTTAATCAACACCGTTTAATTTCACTTCATATGAAGAAATGAGGGGTACTGTATATTTCTACTGATTCTCACATTCGGTGGATTTTCCCAGGACCCTTCCTACACACTCAGGCCTGTTTGTCTTTACTTTTCTGCTCTGCCACTCTAATAATATACTGTGTAATCCCGTTCTCCGAGAAGGATGAGTTTCCTTTTGAGACTGCTTCCTCTAAAGAGCACTTTCTCACGTCATGTCAGGGGAATTTTCCCGCCTCGCCGCTCTCACCTCTGGCTCGTACGAATGCATCTGCGGAGCTGGCTCGTGAGAGCGCCTGCAACCGGAACGCACAAAACAAATCGGACTGAACCGAATTGATTTTGACATCTTGTTCCATGACGCGCCCACGTGTTTTAAAAACAGGCCTACGTCTTTCTCTGTCACACAGAAACCACAGAAGCATGCAAGCTTCATGCACCCTGCCTTAAGGCTAAAAATACACCTCCCAATCATGTGTGACACTCAGTCAGTCACCTGTGACAGAAATCCCCTGTGCATGACCTCTGAGAATAAATCGCACGGCGCTTAAGTTTTCTTTCACTAGAATATGAAACAGAGGTTGTGCGGGACAGGCCCATTTCTGCACAGCAGAATTTTACACTGTCTTGTGAATTTATTTTCATAACCGAGACATGTGATGTACATTTTTTTTTTTTTTTTTTTAAAGGAAAGAAAAGGAAAAAAATAGTTCGCCTGGTTAGTAAAGTGTGAAGAGAAATATCTATTTTTTGTTTGTTTACTATGATTAAAGTATTCGATTTTTCTCTCGAGCTGTTTTTTTCTTTGTAAGGTGAGCATTTTGTGACATTACGTGTCATAAATATACATTTGATCGTTTCATTTCATTGTTTGCTTTACGCAGCTCTGTTGAGGCTGAATTTTCTGCAATCGCTTATTGTGCAACTCTGTATTTTTAGGACAAGAGAAAAAAACAAGGCCTTCTTTGGTGCAAAACGTTTCACGCTGACTACAAATTTTGTACAGAATGCATTAAATCCACTGCCAGAAAAAGAAATAAAAAAAGGAAAAAAGAGAGAAAACATCATTTGTTTGATATGGCATTGAAAGTGTAACCATGTTTTCATGGAAGAAAAATCCTGGTGATCTGGTCGCTGGTGTCTCTCCATTACTGACACCCAGTTGCACTCGTGAGCGCTGTCCTTCCTCTTTTTCTTCTTTAGAGAAGTCTTTTTCCTCCACAGGTTCTTCCTGTTGTGTGCTAGATTACATGGCCAAGGATCAAATTAGTCCAGAAACGAACTTTTGCTTTGCAGTGAACCGTTACACGGGACGAACAACTCACAACGCTGTCAGTGGCGATCTTAAAGAGGAAGAAAAATAATATTCTAACAAGTTCATCTCTTTTTGATCGAATCATTCATCTTGAAGAACTGCATTCATTAACTACACTGGCGGCCAAAAAGAATTAAAACAAAACTGATTTTGATCCGAATTCAATGTTTTAACTGCTTATACAACCACCGAGGCCTAAAAGGAAGGAAGGGTTTCCCTGGAAGAAATAAAGTGCACTAGAGTACAATTAAATAAAAAATAGCACATTCAAAAAGAGAAATAATGAAAAATGAAAACGAAAAATATACAAAAAAATAAAGCATTTTAAGATGAAAAACGTACAATATGTATAATACCTGTTGCTATAAAAGAGAATTAAAATACAAGTGCGCTGTAGGTGTATAAATGATATACGGTAAGGGTAAATTAAATTAAAGCTGAGTGCAGGTAGTCTTCATTTGTGTAAAAAAATGCACAAGTACCAGTGTTTTAATAACATTCTTCCTTTTTTTTTTTTTTTTTTTTACAATCACAAGCAAGAAAATAAGAATACAGTAATTTACTATTTTCTACAATGGAATTGCTCTAAAACAACCAATATTTAGTATTATTAAGGCCGTTATTCTTCACGAATAGGGATAAATTTCTATAATATG
The DNA here is from genome assembly GCA_013621035.1 of Clarias magur. NCBI lineage: Eukaryota > Metazoa > Chordata > Actinopteri > Siluriformes > Clariidae > Clarias > Clarias magur. Next base: position 211,280 of record QNUK01000333.1, read on the forward strand.
TTTGTTTGTTTAGTTGTTTTTGCATTTTTCTTTGCACTTGTTATTATGTATGTTAATATTGATGACAACGTTGTCTATTACCAAGAATCTTTATTGTCAAGAAGAATTACTCATTTATTCATGTGGATAAATTCACAGCCTGGTTTCAGTTTCTGATGCTAAATTAGTCCCTTTCACAAAGAAACCCATGAACACAGGAAAACATGGCATCTGAGCATCGTAGCATGTAAGCTAAATTACTGACTAACACCTAGAATCCCATTCGTTTAAAAGTTAGCTAGCATGCTAATCCACTACCTGATTTCTACCCGATTCGCTGGCTGTCACATTACAAACTGCCCTGATGAATACACTGCAGCGGGTACATTACAGTGATGAGGTTTAGGATTCATTCTCACTGTTACTCAATGTTCGTTGGAAATGTACGTAGATCGACTCCTAGACGCTGTATTATGCTAAAATAAAGAATCAAATTCAGACTTCCTGTATTAATATTATAGAGCATTGGAGTGATGCTTACAAGTATTAAACCTTTTGTAGAGCATATTTTAAGTCACTTCATTTTACTCTAACGGAGCCTGATTGCCGAATCTCTACCACTCAGTTGAGGTACACGATGATGTACTATAGAAATTCATTATATGTCACGGTGTTTTTAAATACTAGGCGTTTTCATCTGCCTTGTGGAATACTTCAAGAAATAAAGTGGATCCGATGCCAAAAACCATTCGCGTTGTTGCACAACCACATTTTATTTTACTTTTCTTTCTTTCTTTTTTGCTAAATCTGTTGAGACATATTTACCATGAAGCAACAGCTCAACTGTTTGGAAGAGGCCTAGGTTCTGTTTAGAATAATAAACATTGATTATCATTATTATTGCCGCAAGTAAATAAGAAAATGCTAATTTTCTGTTTTTTCCTACGGTAGTGTGGATGTTCAAGAGACAGATGCTCCAGTGTGACCAGTGAGATTTTGCTTTTCTCACTTTGCTTTACCAGTGTGATTTTGCTTTTACTTTCTACTTCTGATTTTACTTAACAGAAAAATGACATGCAACACTGTGCATCAATACTTTGCTCATTTTAATTGTAAAGATTTTTTTTTTTTTTTTAATTTAACACTTTGTACTGCGCTCTTACAGGAAAATAATGACCAACTGCATTGTGTAATAAAGCAGAGTTACTGTACATGCAAAATTAAAGGACAGCACATGTTTTATTTCTCTTACATCACAGCAATTTTCTAGCAATTTATTTAATTACAGAACATCATGGTGCACCTTTTTGTCTGTGTATATTTACATCCACAAGCACTTCCAGACCAGGCTGTAAAACAGATTGAGATGAAAATAATAAAGGACAAAATGTTTCAGATTACTCCAGTTTACTATTAGGCAAGCAAGTTTTTTTTTTTTTTTTTTTTTTTTTCATAACTAATAGAAAGCGTATAGAAAAGTGCCTTAAATCTGCACCTGTATCGGCTAGACTCTGTAACGTGCATTACCGACGAAGCAGTTTTACAGAAAAGGGCGGGACTAGTATAATGCAGCTCCCATTTTGACCATTATGGAGTCTCTATTCAAAAATGTATTTGTGCAGACTAATAATAGTCTAATGTATCCATCCATCCATCAAAGAACCTCCGTAGTCCAACTAGGGAGTGTGGAGGCCTGTGGTGACCATTGTATTTATTCCTACTTTACCACTATGGTACAACCTCCAGTCAACATTCAGACAAGCATTCAGGCAATTTGGAAACAACAATTAGCCTATAACCTACATGTCTTTGTAGATTTTGCGACAGGAAACCAGAGAACCTGGAAGAAACCCGCCAAGCACGGGGAGAACATGCAAACTCCACACACACAAACCCCAAGATGGGAATCGAACCCGGACCCTGGAGGTCGAGGCCGCAGTGCTAATCACTACATCAGCATGCCACAAATAGTTTCATACGATTTTGAAATATCCCTCATTTCTAAGATCTAATTTGTCGTATATGGAATAAAACACTTGCTGTGCTCATAAGTTGTGGTGAACATTATTATTAGAACATTAGTGGTGTAGTTGCTAGTAAATAAGGTTTAGGTACAGCCAGTGAGGTATGCACTAAGTAAATAGCTAGCCACATTCGAGCTTTACACTTAGCTATGTAGCTTGCTTGTTTTAGTGCTGTTGCTAATGAACAAAGCACCAATGAACTAGCTAGCTACTGTAGCATTAGCATCTATCAGGGCTTGTTTAAGGCCTGACACTGTTACTGACTGATTTATTTTCCATAACACTACGCCCGCTCATGTTTTAATTCTTTTAACCCACAACAATTTTCCAACAGATACAATTTTAATATTAATTAAAGATCCGTCTTTGGGATTTTTATATCAGACTATAGTTATGCTTTAGGTGACATGGTGACTTAGTGGTTAGCACTGTGGTCTTGCACCTCCAGGGTCTGGGTTCGGTTCCCACCTGTGTCTGTGTGTGTGTCCTGCGATGGATTAGCACCCAGTCCAGGATGTACCCCGTCTTGTGCCCTAAGTCTCCTGGGAAAGGCTCCAGGCTCTGAGGATAAAGCAGGTAAGATTTGCTAAGATTTACTCCCAAGGCTATATCGTATCCCACTTATGTATCTGTTTATATCTTTCAAAACCATCCTGGCTGCTCCTAGCAGTTAAAATTCTCGATGATACGCTGGTCATACAGTATTTCTTGAATTCACATGTTTGCTCCCTTGCTTTGCCTTTCTGTTGTACTGCCCACATAGAAACCTTCACTTTTTTTGCAGTACTTCATCACAGGGAAAATTACTCAGCAGAACAAACTGTTCTTTGGTTGCATCATAAAGATCATATGACATTGTTACAAAGATCTGGAAAATATACAGCACAAGTTCTTTAAAGGTCAAGCTCTAGCCGCATAGACGTGCATGTCATGCACCGTTAATAAAAGGCAATCGTTATAACTGTGACAGAACCAAATGAGAAAAATGAATTATGTCATTTTATTTCTATCTCTGAGGGTTGTTCAAGTCTGAATGACTGTGTGTAGTGCGTTCACACGGACTGATGCATCTCTTCCACAGGTTTTAAGGATCCATTATCTGTCGATTTTCAAGCACCAGGCGTTCCACTCACTAAATGTTCAAAGGAATGACTGTAAATACGAGATTGAAATGAAATACTGAGCTATATATATATATGTGTGTGTGTGTGTGTGTGTGTGTGTGTGTGTGTGTGTGTGTGTGTGTGTGTGTGTGTGCGTGTATAGTATTGTGTACAAAGAAAAAGGTGTGTAATAAAGGAGCACACATTTTATGCTATGCTATGATGCAGTTGTTCCCAAGACAATTAATCCTTTTTCTATTTCAGTATGACACAGTGTGGCATGCCTTATTCTATTCACACTACTGCTATTTCCCAGCAGTTACACATTATTGACATGTTTTAGTTTTTATATTTCAAGAAAACCATTGTCTGATTCCCTTGAATTTTTTCTTGACACTAAAAGAGGTTCCACTTAAATGGTGAGGAAAAAAAAAACATCCAAAAAAAGTGATATGAATCACTTTCTTAATTCTTAATCTGGATCCTGATGGCCTGATCAGTCGCTCCAGCTAAATCTAAAAGAGCAGTTGAAATACAGCAGGAAGGAAGGAAGGAAGGATTTACAATACATCAAACAAAAATAAAGAAAGAAAGAACAGACAGACATCATTACACTTACTTTCTTTTTGTTTGATGTGACGGAAGGAAAGAAAGAAAGAAGGAAAGAAAGAAAGAAAGAAAGAAAGAAAGAAAGAAAGAAAGAAGGTTTACATTACACCAAACAGAAAGAAAGAAAGAAAGAAAGAAAGAAAGAAGGTTTACATTACACCAAAAAGAAAGAAAGAAAGAAAGAAAGAAAGAAAGAAAGAAGGTTTACATTACACCAAAAAGAAAGAAAGAAAGAAAGAAAGAAAGAAGGTTTACATTACACCAAAAAGAAAGAAAGAAAGAAAGAAAGAAAGAAAGAAAGAAGGTTTACATTACACCAAAAAGAAAGAAAGAAAGAAAGAAAGAAAGAAGGTTTACATTACACCAAACAGAAAGAAAGAAAGAAAGAAAGAAAGAAGGTTTACATTACACCAAAAAGAAAGAAAGAAAGAAAGAAAGAAAGAAAGAAAGAAGGTTTACATTACACCAAAAAGAAAGAAAGAAAGAAAGAAAGAAAGAAAGAAGGTTTACATTACACCAAACAGAAAGAAAGAAAGAAAGAAAGAAAGAAAGAAAGAAGGTTTACATTACACCAAACAGAAAGAAAGAAAGAAAGAAAGAAAGAAAGAAAGAAAGAAAGAAGGTTTACATTACACCAGACAGAAAGAAAGAAAGAAAGAAAGAAAGAAAGAAGGTTTACATTACACCAGACAGAAAGAAAGAAAGAAAGAAAGAAGGTTTACATTACATCAAACAGAAAGAAAGAAAGAAAGAAAGAAGGTTTACATTACACCAGACAAAAAGAAAGAAAGAAAGAAAGAAGGTTTACATTACATCAAACAGAAAGAAAGAAAGAAAGAAAGAAAGAAAGAAAGAAAGAAAGAAAGAAAGAAGGTTTACATTACACCAAACAGAAAGAAAGAAAGAAAGAAAGAAAGAAAGAAAGAAAGAAAGATTTACAATACATCAAACAAAAATAAATAAAGAAAGGTTTAAAGAAAGAAAGAAAAGACAGACATCATTACACTTACTTTCTTTTTGTTTGATGTGACGGAAGGAAGGGAGGGAGGGAGGGAGGGAGGAAGGAAGGAAGGAAGGAAGGAAGGATTTACATGTCATCCAACTAAAAGTCAGTAGGGAAAGGAGAATGGAAGGAAGAGAGATCTTTTTGGTTAACACAGACAGACAGACAGACAGACAGACAGACAGACAGACAGACAGACAGACAGACGTATTCACTCGTCTGCCTTCAGATGCATATGAACACAAGAAACATCTAATTCTTAATCCAAAGAGTGTAATATGATGTTGGCCCCGCCTCCTTTCCAGCTATAACAGCTTCAACTCTTCTGTGGCTTTCCACAATGTTTAGGAGTGTGTTCATGGAAATTTTTTAACCATTCTTCCAGAAGCACATTTGTGAGGTCAGACACTGATGTTGGACGAGAAGGCCTGGCTCATCGTCTCTGCTCTAATTCATCCCGAAGTTGTTCTATCATGTTGAGATCAGAACTCTGTGCAGGCCAGTCAAGTTCTTCTACACCAAACTCACTCATCCATGACTTTATGGACCTTGCTTTGTGCACTGGTGCGCAGCCATGTTGTAACTGATGTGGGGTTGTTTTCCAGAAGTTGGACTCGGCCCCTTACTTCCAGTGAAGTGAACTCTCAATGCTTCAGCATACGAAAAACATTTTGGACAATTTCATGCTTCCAGCTTCGTGGGAACAGTTTGGGGACGGCTCCTTCCTGTTCCAACATGACTGCGCACCAGTGCACAAAGCAAGGTCCACGTTAAACCCTATGAATTGGATGTTACTCAAATTCATACGCATGTGAAGACGGTAGAGCGATATTTTTTCGCAATATAGTGTACGTGTTATGTGATAAATAATTGTAGCATTCGATTTTCTCCATTTAAGTTAAATAAACTAATCTAAAGAAAAAGTATGAGTGACACTTGTGTGGTGTAACTGTGTCCCTTCTTCTTCCCCTCACAGCTCATGTGACAGAGGTGACACGTTGTGTAGTCGGAGGTAAAGATGGCTCTGCCACTCCCGGCTTCGCTGCACTAAATCAGGCGTCTGGGGTTTTTGGAGCGGGTTTCGAATGAACTGATACTGATTTGAGGAAATGTATCAATAGCTCTGGTCAGTAAGGAGGTGTGGTCAGGTGTTTGTGGGCAGCCCCCTCACACACTCTACACCTGCAGCACCACACACACACACACACACACACACACACATACACGCGCACATGAACACACACACACACTCACCACTCACACACACTTTTACAGTTCCCCTCTCTTGACAGTGAACACACACAAACACACTCTCCCCAGGGAGTATGAAGATCCCCACATTCATTGTGCAATTCACACATTTGTTTTCCCCGAGGACTCTGGGTCCGGTTTCCAGTGTGACCTTTTGATATGGTAAAGAATCTTATAAAAGACAGGATATATAGATATAGTTATTGTATATATATATATATATATATATATATATATATATATATATATGTTCCTGGAGGAGGAAGAGGTATGTCATTGCTTAAAATCAAAACACACAAATAAACAAACAAACAAAAAAAGCAACCTCAAAATCTCCCTTTGTGTGAGTGTGAAGGGAAATTCTTCTTAATTTATTATAAATGCTTTATTTTTCCACCAGATTAAGATATTCTTATGGAAATACTTCTTTTTAAAAACTTTTGGAAAGTTTTAAGTAAATTACTCATCATCAAAATCTGTTTTTCCCTGATAATCTGATGCCAGTCAATCACAGAGCACCATACACACACACACACACACACACACACACACACACACACACACACGCTAAATGGACAAATACTTTTGGCCAAACCTGTTATTAATAGAAATCAGACTCCTTATCCCAAGTGATGGGCAATCTTAACACTTCAGTATACTAAGACATCTTGGACAATGCTATGCTTCCAGCTTTGTGGGAACAGTTTGGCGAAGACCCTTTTCTATTCCAACATGACTCTGCCCCAGTGCACAAAGCAAGGACTATAAAGACATGGTGTGGAAGAACTCGACCGGCCCGAACACAGACCTCAACCCCATAGAGCACTGGACGACTTCTTAGTTTAGTAGAAACGTTTCAATACTCATCCAAGTAGCTTCTTCAGTCTAAGATAAGGAAAGTGGAAAGTTCCTTGTATTGGCTTAAGTCCTCCAAGATTAAAGGCTCCTCCCCTATCTGAAACAGCTTGTTCCGTAAACAGTAGAGAAGGTGAGAATAGAAAGGTTTAATGAGGTTGGTGTGGAAGAACTTGACCGGCCCTAACACCGATCCCTGACCTCAACCCCATCGAGCACCTTCGGGATGAAATAAAATGGACATTATGAGCCGGGCCTTCTCATCCAACATCAGTGCCGACCTCATAAATGCTCTACAGAATGAATGAGCACGAACTGCCACAGAAACACTCCAAAATCTTATGGACAGCCTTCCAAGAAGAGTGGAAGCTGTTTTAGTTGTAAAAGGGGGACCAACTCCATATTGGAGAACCGTATACTGTATGTATGTGTATTTGGATACAATGTGATTGAAGGGTCGGACAAACACTCTTTGTCCATATAATGTGTATATTCCTACCTAAGTGCTTGTATTCAAAGGTGGAAGGAAACCAGAGAACCAAGAGGAAACCCACACAGACACAAAAAGAACACATAGTACAGTGACTCCTCACACACACACATACACACAAATACACACAGTAGGCCAATCTCAGGATCGAACTACGAACCTGGAGTTGAAATCCAACAACGTGTGCCACCTGCTTTGACTATAATAAGTCAATTTAGGACAATATGCTTTATTACTATTACCACCTGAAGTGTTTCATTCCTATTTTACAACCGGTTATTATTTTTTAAATGAAAAATGAAATTTATATTTCATGTTGTGAAACAAGTTACTTCCTGTTATTGCTTTCAGTATAATAGCTATACGAGGTTCCTTCACTTTTTTTTGAAGTTGTTTTCAAAAAAAGTATTTCTTGCTACCAAAAAAAGAAAAATACACACACACACAAAATATAACGATCTCCACCCTTTCCCACGGCAGAATATTTAAAGCTATGTTTTTTCTGTAAAAAAAAAATGCTGACACTGTAGGCTCCTTACACAAGTATATAAGAGACATCTTTCTAAAAGAATGCTTCACTGTATAGACAACAAACATCATCATTTTGTTTATTAATATGGCCTTGTTTAACGTCCCATTCCCCTGTATTTCCCCTTTGCTGCTATAATAAGCTTAACTTCTGCCTTCTGGGAAGGCTTTCCACTAGACGTGATATAAGATAAGATAAGATAAGATAAGATAAGATAAGATAAGATAAGTTAAGATAAGATAAGATTGTAGAAAATCTTATGGACTTCACCAGTTTTTATGACTTATCGTTTATTCTGGAGAAATCATAAATGTCAAAACAGTGCAAAAAAAAAAAAACTTTTGACACTTTTTAAAATGTCAAAGTGTGGTCAGTGAATAAATGTCATAATGCTTTAAAATTATTTGAAGGTGTTTGGTAATGGTTTGTAGGCGGTTTGTAGAGTTCATCTGAAGATTCCTATTAATATCACAGAGCGTTCAAAAAAATTTCCAATATGTAGTTTAGTGTTAAAGTGTAAAAGTAGTCCACTCCACTCCAAGACACTAAATCTACAGCGAAACACATCCATCACAGTCTGGTTCAGAGCAGCCACAAAACAAGACAGGAACTTTCTGCAGCAAAAAAAAACTGAAAAAAAAAAAAAAAAGCTCCTCTGCCCCCTCTCCATGACTTGGGTCAGGGGGAGCTCAGTAGGGCTTTGAGTAGCCCTCAACTACTCCAGTGTATAATAAAATGTAAGCCGCTCTGGATAAGGGCATCTGCCAAATGCCTATGTAAATGTAAACTTGTAGTCTGTCGAGCTACGGATACCGCTCCAGAGCTGCCAGTGATCCAGACCCAGTCTGCCCTCTGGACCTGCCTGACTCATCCTGGTTGGATATCTCATCGCGTGGATGCCCCATGTGGTCTGTTTGAGATGTGTGTGGTGACTGGGGACGATTCCGCTTTAGTGGCCAGGGCTAAAGCGGACTGCAGTTCAGGAGTTAAATAGTTAAATACAGTCTACTGTACCTGAGCCTCCAATAACAAACTGGACTCCATATTAACCTACGACGTTTCCTGTTATCCTGAACTTCCAGCCTCCTAACGCACAGCATGACTACTGATCAATCCCTGCTGTCCGTTATCTCCCAGATGAGGATGGGTTCCTCTCAAGGTTTCTTCCTATTCCATCTCAGGGAGTTTTTCCTTGCCAACATCATCCTTGACTTGCTCATCAGGGACAATCTGATCATTCTGATTCATACACATTCACATTTCATATGAACTTCCATAATTTCTTTTGATTGTGTGAAGCTGCATTGCGACAATCACCATTTTTAAAAGCGCTATACAAATAAAAATTAAAATGAACTGAATTGAATTAAATTGAATTTCTTTACAAGAACCAGGAAATGTCTGTGAAGATTCTCAGTCATCCCGGTGAGATTATCTGGTAGTTGAATCATGTCAACTGAACGACTTCTTAGTTTAGTAGAAACGTTTCAATACTCATCCAAGTACCTTCTTTAGTCTAAGATAAGGAAAGTGGAAAGTTCCTTGTATTGGCTTAAGTCCTCCAAGATTAAAGGCTCCTCCCCTATCTGAAAACAGCTTGTTCCGTAAACAGTAGAGAAGGTGAGAATAGAAAGGTTTAATGAGGTTGGTGTGGAAGAACTTGACCGGCCCTAACACCGATCCTTGACCTCAACGCATCGAGCACCTTCGGGATGAAAGGAAATGGACATCTTGAGGCAGGCCTTCTCATCCAACATCAATGCATGACCTCATAAATGCTCTACAGAATGAGTGGGCATGAATACAGACAGAAACACTCCGAACTTGCATAATTTCATTTGACTGTGTGACGCTGCTTTGCAACAATGTTAAATCACTGTTAAAAGCGCTATACAAAAATAAAAATTAATTGAATTGAATTGAACTTCTCTATAAGAACCAGAAACTGTGAAGATTCTCAGTCATCCCGGTGAGATTATCTGGAAGTTGAATCATGTCAACTGGACTTCTTCTTAGTTTAGTAGAAACGTTTCACTACTCATCCAAGTAGCTTCTCCAGTCTAAGATCAGTTGGAAAGTTCCTTGTATTGGCTTAAGTCCTCCAAGAATAAAAGGGCGGATGATAGAGCTTTTAGGAAGACAATAGAGAGAGATTAGAGAGAGTTGTTCAGGTGTACCGACCAGAAAGAGTAAGGGGAGTCCTTAAGTGTGGCTTTCTTGTTGGACGTGTGAAAAGGTCTTAAAGAGACTTTATTGTCATTTCATCATAAACGAAATTTGCTTGGTAGATCTCAGAGACCAGATACATTAATAAATGTAAGAATAAACTAAAGAATAAATACAAGATAATTGCTCTAAAATACTGTATAATAAATATAACAATATATACCACTGGATGTACTGTAAGTGAAGTGGGACCTGGATCTTGGTGCAAACAGTAGAGTGCAAAAAGTGCAAACATGATTGTCCGGGCCTCCGAGTGGCGCAGTGGTTAAAGCGCTCGCCCTATCATGCGGAGATCGCTAGTTCGAATCCCGGGTGGCGCTGTAACCTCTCGCAGCCGGAGGTCTAGAGAGAGCTGATTGGCCGAGCTCTCTCAGAGGGGAGGGATGAGAGGTACATAGTGCTCCGACATTAATCACGGCTCTACAGCCAGTCAGGGGCGTCTGTGAGCTCGCGCAGCGGAGGGAGTTACGCCGCCCCCAACGGTGCGCGAGGGAGCGGATAGCGCTGTCCTCCGAGTGTGTTACGCCGCCCCCAACGGTGCGCGAGCGAGCAGTTCGGAAAGATGCGGTCGGCTGGCGTCACGTGGTTCGGAGGAAACACGTGATAGTCTTCGGCCCTCCCGGCTGAGTGGTAGTAGTAGCCTTAATGTGGGAGCCCCCTAGTGACGGGGAGGAATTGGAAAATTAGGGAGAAAATCGGGGGAAAAAATCCCCCCCCAAAAAAAAAACATGATTGTCCGAGATAAGACAGTCCTGGTGTCAAGTGTTTGGTGCAGTAAAGTGTCTGTGCATTAGCAGCAGGAAGAGGGTCAAAAAGCTGAGATTGTTATAACTGCCTTCAGTTCTCACGAACTATGTGTGTGTCAGTGTGTGAATGTGCTTCAGTGTGTTTGGTGCGGGGGTAAATCAGGCAACAGCTCTGGAGAGGAAGCTGTTCCTCAGTCTCTTAGTGTGTGTGTCCTGATTGTTCTGTATCTTTTGCCCGATGGGAGAGTCCAAATCAGTCTGTGTCCTGGATGGGTTGGATCATTGATGATGTTGCTGGCTCACTTGCGTGGACGGCTAGCATAAACTGTGTCGAGGTTGGGGAGCTTGGTTCCCACTTGGTGCAGTCTTGGGATAGATGGAAGGGCAGCATGAAAAACAGGAGACAATTTTCTAATAGTTTCCTCAAGCAATCACCCTCATGCACATTTGAAGCGGACTATATGCAATCCGCTGTATAAAAGCACCAACATGCTTTTCACAAACTTCTTCCACCCTACTGCACATTACTGCTTCTTGCTATTTGCAATACTTATTACAGTATATGTGATGAACATTTCAATTTACGGGTCTTGCTCAAGGGCCCTACAGGGCAACTTGGTAGTTGTGGAGTTTGTCGGACCTTCTGAACCATCCAATAGTCCAATGCGTACCTACCAGTGACCTACTCCTGACCCCATGCATGATGCACAACATAGAATTTTATTTAATCTGTACAGTTAGTGAATGTTGTGTACATACAGTACCGGCTATACTGTTGTGTCGTGTCTATAACAAATGTACAGTGTTTGATGTTGGTCTGTACTTTGAGAGCCACAAACAGGCAGACTTAAATTCCTTGTGTGCATCAACATACTTGGCGAATAAAACCCAATTCTGACTTTAAGTCTGATTCTGATTTTGATAATAAATATTAAATCCCCATGCACCTCCACCTTTAACTACAGCTGTGGGCAAAAGTTTTGAGCATGAACCAAATATTAATTTCTGCTGATTTCAGTGTTTGTTTAGGGTTTTTTTTTTTTTTTTAGATCTTTTTGTCATATGTTACTATGGTATACTGAAGTACACTGTAATTACAAGCATTTCATAAATGTTCAAAATCTTTTAATGATGATTACATTGAGTTTATGCAGAGAGGCAGTATTTGCAGTGTTGACCCACCCTTCTTTTTCAAGACCTCTACCATTCGCCCTGACCTGCTGTCAATCAACTTCCGGGCCACCTTCTGACCAATGGCAGCCTTTTTTTGCTTTACATAATCAATGCTTGTCAGAATTTCTGAGTATTCATTTGTCCGCCCGCCTCTTGAGGTTTAAAGTCTGGGAGTTTCCTGGCCATGGACACAAAATTTGATGTTGTTGTTTTTGCTGTTTCGTTCCCCGAGCATCTTAGTTATCACTTTTTCCCTCATGGCGAGGTGCTTCATCATGCTGGAAAAGACATTGTTCGACACCAAACTGTTCTTGGATGTTGGTTAGAAGTCGCTCTTAGAGGATGTTTTGTACCAATCTTTATTCATGGCTTAGGCGAAATTGTAAAAGAGCCCACTCGCTTGGACTGCATTCACTAGATAAATGGTCTCAGGAAGCTTTACTGTTGGCCTGACACAGGACTGATGGTAGCACTCATCTTCATACATTTTAAAAAGCGGCGCAAAGAGGTCACTTCTCTACAGGAAACACATCAGGAACAGACTGATATTCTGCAAAAGGTACAGGGATTTGACAGCTGAGGTCTGGCGTAAAGTCATTTTCTCTGGTGAACTCCGTTTCGGATTGTTTTGGGGCATCCAGAAAAAAGTCTGGAGAACAAATGGTGTTACCCTCTGTCTTGTGTCATGCCAAAGCGGACAGTGCCGCTTTTCCGGCATGATGGAGCATCTTGCATTAAGTGATAACTAACTGACTCATGAAACAAAACATCTGAAGCAGCAGACTTTGTGAAAATGAATATTTGTGTTAAACATGTTCCAACCATTTGGCCATGGCTGTACTTAATAGATATTAAATCCACAGCTAAATCAGACCCTGCGAAATCCACCCCTGTGCACTAAACTATTAAATAGTTCTCTTTAATAGATGCTAAATCCACGGCTAAATCACACCCACACCCACCCTGCTAAACGCGCGGAAAAATCCCACCCTGTGCACTAAACTACCTAATAATATGTTCTAATAGATACTAAATCCAAGGCTAAATCACACCCTGCACACTAAACTACTAAATAGTACGCCCTTATAGATACGTAATCCAACCCTGTCATGCGGCAGCACATCTGGGCCTGTAAGTTCCAGTAAAAAGAAGTTTGGAGAAGAACTAAAACGGTTGTGTGGGCACAAACTTTTTGCCCATGAAGTGTACCCGTAGTGCAAACAGACTGATTATAATGTTTAACGACTATGTAAAAGTGTTTCCAAGAACGTTCCGTGTGATCTATCTATAATGAGATCCTCTTTATATTTATGGCTAGAAATAATTCTAGCACGCATCCTCTTTTCGGTTACTGCAGCTACACACATTTCAAGGAAAAGCCGGCGAGCGGTCAGACAGCGCGCGTCCAGGAGCTGCGGTGACTGTGATGCAAGGCGAGGTGGGGATTCACATCTGCGACTTACTTCTGGGGAAATGTTTGCTGATGCAGCAGAGTTCAGCAGAGTTCTCAGCTAAACAGTAGCATCAGCATTGTGCCGTGATGCTAACGATGCACACCGCGAAAACCAAGATGACCAAAGGCGCAAGACGATTAACTTCCCAGTGTGCGTCTTAATTTCCATTAAAAAAAAAGAACTTAAATACACAGTAAAAGATCCGCCATGTGTGTGCTTAATGCAGTGTTTAGTCATGCACTCCAACTATCGAGGCGTTCTTCTCCCTGCCTTCATGAATTTGTTTATTTATTTCGGACTTCCGTCTGCGTCTGCGTGACCGAATTTCAGTTTTGCAATGTCAGACATTAAACGATGCAGCGCTTAGCAAGAAATGCCTCACGTGCTTATACATTTAATCCCACAATCGCCAGCACTTTCCTTCTTCTTTATTTCTCCTCATTTTCATTTGCTCATTTGCACCTCGCTTCATTCATATTTCATTCATGCTCAAAATTATTCATACCCCTTGGACAAATCAATACTTTTTTTTTTTTTTTCATTTATAAAAACTTACTTCCATTGCATTCAATATATACAGTATATATTAGTTGCTATGCACAAACCCACATATGTGTTAACTGAACTTCATTTGTAAACCAATAGATAGCCAGATATTCTTGTTTGAACCTGTTCAAAATGAATCATACCCTATTCCTAATCTCAGAAAATAATCTTTCTTTTGGGACAGTGCATGTGGTTTCACTCCAGTGAATACAATTAATTTCATACAATCAATTTCATCGATTCACGTGGAATCAATTAAGGCCCAATAATGTTAAATGGAAACACCTGGTCTTTAAAGTATAATTAAGCGGGCAAAGCTTTCATTATTCTCAGTCACTGTCACCATGGCCGAAAAAGAACTCCAGAAAGGCCAAGTCACCTACAGTCGATAAAATTCAAAAACTTCTGGCCACCCGTCTTCTGGTCAGATGAGACTAATGCCCCTATCTCACCTATGCGGTTTGACTCGCGGTGAGATGCGGTGTTAGGCACCGTGAGCCGCCGCGATTGCCCGCAGACGTTCTGCTGATGTTCCGCAAGCATCCGCACGGAACGGCGGAAAAATTCAACATGTTTGATTTTTCACGCGGAAAGATGGAAACGTAATCACACCGCCAAAACTCGCGTTGAGTCATGATGAACTGTACTTACGGCCACCACGCGAAACCGCGTAGGTGAGATAGGGGTATAAACTAGAACTCTTTGCGTCATTTGCATATTTTTTGATGTAAGAAAGAAAAAGCCTTGAATCCTGAAACGACCATCCCAATGGTCAACCATGGTGGTGGTCACATCATGCTATGGGGATGCTTCTCTGTCAGTGGAACAGGTAACAGATGGACTATGTCAAGATTCTTGATGAAAACCTGGTGGCGTCAACACATAAGCTCAACCTGCCAGAGGATAATGACCCAAAGCATACAGTGTGAGCGGTCAAGCAATGGTTCGGGGACAACAGCATTAATGTTCTGCAGTGGCCAAGTCAGAGCTCTGACCTGAACCCAATTGAAAAATTGTGGAAATGTCATATTTCTTGAAATATCCTGCTATTCGTTCTTTAGTTGTTTGTCACATATTTAAATATATTTAAGTATTATTCAACTCATTCATCGCAGAAGACAACTCGAAACCATTATAAAAATGCCAAGGGTATTTGAGCAATTTGGAGCACAACTGTGTATGCATTATAATTTATGAAACAATTTTCCCCATATGCCAAAGACTGAGCGTCAAAAGTATTGGCACCCCACCATTAAGTATATTATAAAGACTACTCTCCTCATGAGCCAGTACTTAATTTTATTCCACTTTGCCCTTATTATTTATGAGTTTTTCCTTGCAGACCTGAGGGCGGAGGGGGGGGGGGGTTGGGGGATGGGTGCGTGTGTGTTCTGCTCCAAGCTAATACAAGTTTTGTCACTTAGGGGACATGCCATTTTAAAGGTCAGATCACTACACTAAGAGCTCAAGGGAAGTTTCTTAGATGACCCCTTGTTAGGGTGAGTAATTTCAGCTTTCCCAGACATCGGTGAGATATTAGGCAATTTTGTTTCCTCGGTCCAAAACAAATGGCGAACGAAGCTGCTTATAAGCCGAAACCTGCATTCTTATCCTGCTTGCATTTTTAGCTCCAGTGCTGCACAGAACACACTGACCGAAGGCACGACAATGCACAATGAAATCACCAAAGAAATTGCTGACTACTAAGGGTGTATTCAGTTCCTCTATGACCCTTCCTCCACTTGTTCTGCAAGTGCCCATGTTTGAGGAGATGTCAATGAGCGCACTTTTATAACTAACAAACAAATATTTATACTTATAGCACATATATAACCAAGTCGTAACCTCCTGGTAGAGGTAACAAGGGTTTCGACAAATATATTCTTCTACTTGGTGAACTTTGAAGAGACCATCATTTTCACCAAGCAGCCAACCACAAATCAGCTTCAAAAGCATCAGTCACACATAGACACACACGCACACACGCACACACACATACACACATTATGGTGGGTTTTTGGGGCTTTCCCTTGTTTTCAGTCCTTTGTTGTATACCGCTGTTGCTAAGTGGGTGGAAGCATAATATTTTCAGTTTGTCTATGTGTCTTGTTTGTGCAATAACTCAAGAATGAGTGGGTGAATGGTCTGTTAGATTTATTTATTCTGTCTATGAAGGTGCAACCAGCGATGAACTGATTCGATTGTGGAATTGAGAATTGAGGTCAAATGTCTGACACGGCGCTCTTTTTCGAAAGCTTTTTTCCTGTTTGAAGTACAGTATGCACAAGTGGTGTTCAATTCAAACCGGCACTTTTGATTGTGCCGAATAACACAACGCAGTTCTGGGCCTCCTTTATTTCTCTCTCTATATAATCCCATGCTACACTAATGCACTTATCGGAGGGTTTCACTAGTGCTTGGACCCCATCAAGGTAGAAAGTTCTCTCAGTAAGCCGCAGCCACGTCTGAAACCCTTTTTTTTTTTCAAGGAAACGGCTTGGAGCGAGGTCAGGACTGGACAGGGGATGTGGCGATAACTCCCAGCCTCCTCATCACTGTACTAAGCTTGAAGTCTTCTGTAAATGTCAATATTCACCGGAAATTTCGTCCCGGTTTGACTTGAACGTCCCTTGTATTTTAAGGGTAGTTCTGGGATGCAAATTAACAACAAGGAGAACTACACTTCTTAATGGCGAATGCATCTCCATCAGCTCCTTTGGTGTTGTTTTTGCTGACTCTGTAAGACCACAACACATGACTCCAATTGCAGTTGCACTCAATATTCGGCTGCGGTGTGTAGTTTGTCTAGGGAAGATTATTTGTGTATCTCTGAAACATGTACATTTCTAGCAAATGTGTAACTGTACCAATGCTGCGTTTGGCTACATCAGTAGTCCGAGCCCAGACCGCCCTCTTTTATGAACTCGCTGCAATCGTGAACACAAGCAAGAGGAAGAAAACCAGGACGCCTCCATATTTGTCCTTTGTGAGCAGAATTAAAAAACAAAAAATCTACTGTTCTGTTCAGCCACGGTGTGTTGATGTCTCCAAAGAACTTTGAGTTCAGGAGACCAGGCCGAGCTCCAGAGTCGAAGGGGCGCGTTTTCTTTTGGTGTTTCCTGGTCAGAGGTCAGAAATTATGAGTTGCAACTTCTAGTTAAATGCAGCATAACTGTTTCTGTGAGCTGTTATATTGTGCAATTCAACCACCTTTGGTTTTCTTTGTTTTGGGAGATGAAAAATGCATGGCCAAAAGTTTGTGCACCCCTGACCACAACATCTGTATTTGTTCTTTCACGGACTGTTGCTACAGACTACCCTGTCTCTGTATGCTGTAGCATCTCTACGTCCTTGCACTAGTGACCTGTTTCAGCATTGTGGTGTGTTAAGGCTGGAGTAGAAGAGCTTGAGTGTCCTGCACAGAGCCCTGAACCCAACCATTTTGACCACTTTCAGGATGAACTGGATGGAACTGGAGCCTCCTTGACATCCCAACCTCACTACTGCGAACACAAATCCCCACAAATATGAAAAGAAGAGTGGAGCTAAATAAATATGGAATTGGACATATGGATGTAATCTTCATGTGATGACTAATTTCTACATACAGTGTATATTTTACATGCCTGCAGTTTTGAATTCCAGTTAAAACAGCCCATCATTTGGAAGTTACGTGCATCATGATACGTCAGTGTATTGTATGATTTCTGGAGTACTTGATTATTACGACATAAGAACTTTTAAAACATGCCTGATAATGCTTCTTCTTAGAAGGCTAATGAGAATCAAGTAACCATGATGCGTAACATTAAAAAGAAAAAAAAACGTGCTGTAAATTGGAGCAGATTTAACATCCTATGATCAGACAGCCAGATAAAAGCATCAGGAAGAAGCAGGATGTACATGTGGCTGTAGACACCACGTCTGCTGACTGGTCTGAGCCACAGATTTCAAAATGTCTTTACATGCAAACTTCACCATCAAGCACATCATGACTTCCTTATTAAATATGTTTATTTTATGTTTTGGATTAAAAGTTCGGATACAAGGCTTTTTATTTTATTTTAAAATATATATTTTTCTTTTAATTTCAGACAAAAGATTGCATCGAGACTGACAATAGACGGTCGAGAATAATACAAGACAGGATTCCTTATAACATTTCTTTGTCTGCCAGTGGATCAAGAGCTAATCCAAGTATCTGAAATATTACAATTAACAAATGTCACACACTTTATTATTTCTTGATTTAGCTTTGATCTCAGTGCACATTCACTGTGCCATTGTTTCAACAACCTTATCCAGCATCAAGCATGAATTTTCATCCGGAGTTGCATTGATTGTTGGTCTAGGATCTTGCGTTGGTAATGATTCCTCATGCTCCCAGAGCCACTCTTTCACAATTTGGAAACCTGGAACATGGCCGTGCCATGAGGGAAGAAAAATTCCACAGATGTGATGTACTGGTGATTCAGTACATTCAGGTGGTCAGCTGACTTCATCTTATTGCCACATAACGTTGCTGAGCCTAGCCCTGAGCAACTGAAGCAACCCCAGATCATAACACTGCCTCCAGGACACATGACCTTTTACTATTTCTCCAAAGTTCAATCTTTATACTCCAATCAGGGTTTAAAGAATTGGTGCTGCTTGACAGATATTAATCACTGCAGCAGCTATGCAATCAATGATTCGTAAGTAATGACATTTCAGATGCACAGATGCAGTCAAAATAAAGTCTGTGCATGAGGTTCTAAATGCGTACCATGCTCAATGTCCAAGAGAGCAGAGATCAGATCTGATGTTAGCCTTAAAATGCTTCAAAAAAAAAAAATGTGATGACTATAAGTGATGTGTCTGAGAAAACATAAAAGGTAATCGACTCGCGTTAGTGAGTTTAGACCTTGAGCTACAGTATGAAAGTAATTTAGAAACTACAGTGGAACCTTGCATTACGAGCATAATTCGTATTCCAAAACACTCGTAAACCAAATCAAAACTTCCCATAAGAAATAATGAAAACTCAAATAATTCGTTCCACAGCCCAAAAAAATAAATACAGAAAAATAATTAAGACAATATATAACGTAAAAATAAAACAAATTAACCTGCACTTTACCTTTTAAAAAAGTTTTTTTTAAATCCCAACAGATAAATGAACCAGCACCTTACCTTTGAAAAGAATCGTGACAGAGCAGAGTGTGTGTGTCTGTGTGAAGCCGGGGAGGGGGGGTGTAAAGGCGAGAGAGTGTGTGTGTGTGTGTGTGTCGGTGTCAAAAAACTTGGCACTCGTAAACCAAGACATGCTCGTTTTTCAAGTCAAAATTTATTAAAAATCTTTGCTCGTCTTGCGGAACACTCGTAAACCGAGTTACTCGCAATCCGAGGTTCCACTGTATTAGAGTTGCATACTGTGAGTAACACTCACAGAATATTTTCTAGATAGTTATAAAGTGGCTCGAGCTAGCTAATGAACCTGACAAGCTACTAAAGCTCCAACAGCATTATGGCTAGCTAGATAACTCGGCAGTGTATACTGTGGGAAATTATCGCTTGTTTGTTTTTGGTTAGCAAAAGATCAGGATAAAACAGAATTATTTTCAGATTAGCTGTGCGTAAGGATCTAATAATGAATAATAATTATAAAGAATAAAACAAACAGAAAAATAGTTTTCCTAAATGAAGTTTGTAAATGGTCATAAAACGTTTTACTATGGTACAGTATGTACTGTGATATAACATAGTATTTTCGTGGTACTTGAGACATTTCCATGTTTGGCAACATTGGCATACAGAGTACCAGGTTAGGCACTGTGGCACTTCATTGGTACCATGGTAATGCCACTGTATTTAGAGGAATATCATGGCTAGCAAAATTCAACAGGTTTCTAATTTGTTTGAACATACTGTACTATTGTGTACATTGTAATTTCTACTGACTGTTTCTCTTTATTCTAAGCTGATAAATATATACACACACACACTCACACTACTGCTCAAACGTTTGGGATCACATACTGTAGAAATTGTACTGGAAAATAGTCTGAATAGACAATATAGTAAAAGAAAAAGACATGCAGACATTGTCAGTTAGAAATAATGATTTTGAGGAAATAATGAACGTGTACTTCAAACTTTGCCTTCATCCAAAAAAAAAAAAAAACCTTAGGCAGGCCATAGACATAGCTGTTCAAGATAATCTGATGAGATTTCCCCCCGTGCTTCCCGGAGCACCTCCCACAAGGTGGATTGGTTTGATGGCGTCTTCCTTCGTACAACACGGTCAAGCTGCTCCCACAACAGCTCGATAGGGTTCAAATCCACAGCCTGTGCTGGCAGCTCCATTACAGTCAGAAATCGGGCTAAATGTATTTGTAACTGTTGATCCCAAAGTTTTGAGCGGAGAAAATGTCATGTCCTCACAAGAGGATATGCATCCTGGTATGTACCATGGTAGAACCATTTACCATAGTGTGTGAAAATACCATGGTACTATACACCATAGTGGACTACGATGGTACTTACTATATATCACGGTAAAAAAAAAAAATAAATAAATTGTAATTCTATTAAATGTATGATCAAATGTTGTACATAAACATACAACATTTAATCATTATTTACCATTTTTTATTTTATCGTATGTGCCATTGGTGGCTAAGTGGTAGCTTTCTTGCCTAGTGTTCCATGTGGAAGGCCTGGGGTCGATTTCCAGCCAATCCCCAAACCACAGCCACTGGATGCAGTGCTGGTTCCCAGTGCAGATAAAATGTGAGGGTCGTGTCAGGGTGGACATCCGGTGTAAAACCTGTGCAGATCGGATGGTCCACTGTGACGACCCCTTGACGGGAGCAGCTGAAAGACTAACATCATTTATTTTTGTTCGACTTATACCGTACGTCTTACTGGCGTGGAAATTCTGCCCTGAACTTAAGTTCATGTTGATGCACAAATCATTTCTTTTCAGTATGCTGGTTGTACACAGTTACATGAAATCTGAATTGTTTGCTTTTGAGTCATTTCCTTGGTTACATTTTATTATTCACTCTAGCGCGTAGCTGCATCAGTACTATCACTCAAGTCATTATGTTCTAATGTGCTTCATTAGATTGTTAGATTTCATCTAAACCTTATTGTTTGTACTTATCATTTTGCATGCAAGATTTTGAGATTATGACGAATAAACGACCTGGAACGGTGCGCTGGAATTAGAACACGACTGCGAGGATAAAGAAATGGGTGGAGCTTGTGGTTCCGGTTTTGATCGAAATCTTTTGATTTTATTTATTTATTTATTTATTATTACAAAGTATGGGGATACATCATAAATGTGGAATTTTTTTTTTTTTTATTATTTCAGTTTCAAATATGCAGTGAGTTACTGGTAACTGGAACGTAAAAATCCCCTTTTGCTCTTTTAATGTTCTGGAGAAATTCGACGCAGGAGTGTAAAATATCACCCACGCACTGCCTCGTCTAATATAATAACTCCAACCATGGTCATCAGCGGCACATGATAGATATAAGAGTACGGCGATTCTGATACGGTGTGTTTGTAATGGATGAGCGTTTAATATTAAGTGAACTGAATGACAGGTATCGGAAATCGTTTATATACATATATATATATCTATATATGTGCCACCTGATCGTCTAGTGTTAATATTCAGCCGTAGTTTAGACACACTGGGTAGTTTCCATCATCATGGGTTTTAATGGCTCACTGCTTCGCCTAGGGTTGTGTGTCACCAGAGCGGAGAGAAAGTGAAACGGGGATCTACAGTGTGTCATCATCAACAAGGATCACATTTTCTATCCAGGGAGTCTCCTTCCCTTCCTTCTTTCACTCTTATCACAGACTCGGGGAAGCCAGCGGCGCTTTTCCTTCCCTATTAGTCCCATGTTGAGTCATTCTCAAGTTGCGATTATACTTCAGATTACGATTATCTTTGTATTTCAGTGAGTCTGGACCCAATCCTTGAGACGCTGTGGAACGGGCAGGAATACACACATCTGTCACAGAGCACCATTAACATGCACACACACACACACACACACACACACACACAAACACACACACTCAAACTTATTTACACTTATGGTTGTTAGCATAGCCTATTCGATCACCTGCATGTGTGTAGGAAGAATCCAGAGAACCGGGGAACCGCCAGACAATTCCCGGACAATACGCCAGCTACCCGAGCTCAGGATCGACCCGGGGACACCATTATTATAAGACTATTAATGATCTTAGAACGTTATTATTACAATATTCAAAATAAAAACTGTATAAATCTCCCATCATCATATATTTCAATTTCTTCTTCTCAGTCTACTGCTTTGTTTTATGATGCTTATAATAAATCGTAAAGTTACTCATGCTCACTGTCGGTGTGTTATTTTCTCTTCTTCATTCACTGAGTTCCCCAGTACTTTCTCCTCTGTCATGTTCTCTTCCTATTCCTGTTGCCTTTCTATCTGCTACCCTCGCACCACTTCTTTTTCACTCCATGACCTTTCCATATTTAGGTCACGTTATTCTTC
The DNA here is from genome assembly GCA_013621035.1 of Clarias magur. NCBI lineage: Eukaryota > Metazoa > Chordata > Actinopteri > Siluriformes > Clariidae > Clarias > Clarias magur. The sequence goes on from QNUK01000333.1 coordinate 233,812, forward strand.
TCTTTTTCCATTATTTGTCTGTCTTTTGTTATTTTTCTTTTCTTTTATCCTTTATTCCTTCCATCTATTCATCCATCCATCCACCATTTTTTCCTTTCTTTCTTTCTTTCTTTCTTTCTTTCTTTCTTTCTTTTCTTCTCTCTCACTTTCTTTCTTACTTTCTTTTTCTTCTTTCTTTTTTCTCTTTCTTCCTTCCTTCCATCCATCCATCTATCAATCTCCTTCAGGGCATGGCAAGCACTATGTATTTCCTCCAGAAAAAGAAAAAAAATCTATGTTTTGATGTATATTTTTATAATAAGTATTTGATTAATTCAAGTTTATATTTAAAATACATTAGTGATTAATTTATTAATTCATTTATTTATTTAAAAAAAAATTCCACCCATCTATCCATCTATCTATCTAATGTGTATCACCTTCACCATGACAAAGCATTATGTACTTCAGTCAGGGGGGGGAATTTTTTTTTTATAATAACTATTTAATTCATAATTTCATAATTGGTATTAAATATATACATATTTAAAATACATTTAAAAATAAAGATTAAAACGTAAACCTACTAATAGTTTATTTATTTATTTATTTATTTATTTAATGTTTTATTATTATTTATTGATTGATTGATTGATTTTATTTATTTATTTATATTATTTATTTATTTATTTTTATTATTTATTTATTTATTTTTATGATCATGTGCACAAATCTGCAGGTAGTAGATTTTAAATAAGCATTTATATTATATAATTATATAATATATTTCATATACAAATTTATATGTATGAATTCTAAGAATTTTCTAAAATGGAATCTTAATCTAAGCACACAGCAGGTTAACTTATTTATAACATTTATTATTATTATTATTATTATTATTATTAGTATTATTATTATTATTGTTGTTGTTGGTGGTGGTGGTGGTTTGCTGGTTGTTTGTTGTAGCTGTTGCGTTTGTATCCCTATTTTAAAGAATATAATAATACTCTTAGAATGTAATGCTTAAAAAACTTTATTAGCAAAGTCACAGTACAAGAAGCTGAAGATAGTAAAACCTATCTACTTACTAGCTCGGGATCTTACGTTGCATTTAAAACTGCAAAGAAATAAAAGTGATCGGAAAACAAGAACGAGAAATAAATTTTCTACCAAAATACATGTTTAAAAAAAACACACAACCTTCCCTGAGAACATTTTCATGAAGAGATTTCCTGAGAAAACACGATGCTACGTGTAGCTTCATTAAAGCACACATCACTGCTAATGCCAACAAATCGTTTCGCTGTTGTTGTTGTTGTCTTTCTTTGAATCAGTCAGTTTGATTGATCGGAGCTGCATTTCAGGCGATGATGGGCAGGTTGTCTCTGTAGCACGGGGGCCGCTGCGGATAAGAGTAGTTGCAAATGTCCTGGTAAGGCATCTGATCGGCGGGAAGCTCGTCGGAGATCTCCAGGTTGCCGCTGTACTGGGTTCGGTGAGCCGACATTGTGTCCAGCAGCTGCTGACATTTTACAGGCGTGATCTGTTCACAACACAGACGACAAGATTTAGGACTTTATGGGACAATTCCAATCATAATTTCATTCAAATAGACATGTAAATGCTAATATGGTCCAATAGTAAGATTCAGAATATTAATGATAAAATGAAAACTACAGCGGGATGAGCATCTCTTTTGCCAGGTTAAATGCTTCTATGAAATTCACTGATATCATTTTTCAGGCTTATAGGCTTTAAGTTCCAAGGACAAAAAAAAAAAAAAAAAATATATATATATATATATATATATATATATATATATATATATATATATATACAGTACATATGAGCTTGTTCAAGTCAAACTGGGACTAATTACTCCCTTCTTCTGACTATTCATTTGATCAAATCAAATAAAGACTCATTTTAAATATATTTCAGGTTATATATCAGGTTAAAGTCAAGATCTTTAAATAAATGAGAAAATTGGACAATAATGTTCTCCAATATTCAAAAATCTAACTTTAACCCAACATGTAAGTGATCTGCAGGGACATTCAAATCCAACACGAATATAAAGCGATCAAAATGACTTCACTTTCCAATTTCCAAATTTATTTACTTTCAAACTATTTCAAATGGATTCAAATATAAAGAACAAGACCGCATACATGTTTATGAGGGAATATGTAAAATGCTGCCTAAAATCATCCACTTGTGTTAATGAGCAACAAATAAAACACTGTTTTTGTAAACAATCTGCATCCCAGAACCCAGAAAATTTCCCTTCATCGGCACGTCATGAAGTTGTTTTTTTTATTCCTCCTTTACGTCAGCAATGATTTCTTAAAGAATGCCACGTTGTTATTTTTATCCATTTACGGTTACTTTTGATGTTGTGGAAAATCACAATGATTTCCTCATCACAAAAAAAAAAAAAAAAAAACCCAGAAATACTGCATATCGGGAAAAACAGAGTTACAGCTTTGCAGCTGACGGGTACAAAGTGCTGACTGACTTTGGAGGCTCCTTCCGTGAAATCCTAAATAATCATCTTCTTAAAGAAAAAGGAAAATTGCACCTTATCACCGTTACAAAGGTGTTTATGATTGCTGTCGGTTGTTACTGTAGATTATTCAACACAAGTCACTTCCTGATATTTACCTGCACGATGATCAGCTTGTTCTTCACGGTGCTGAAGTCGGCAAACTCTTCTCCAAAACAGAGCGTGACCGTGGGGTCTGGAGCCGGGAACTGATTCTCCTGATACATCTGCAGTGCTGAGAGACACGCAACCTTGGTCAAAACGTGTGTGTATACGCTACATACTCCAGATATACTGTACATACACACTGTACATACACAGACATGCTGATTTCTGTTGTCTTACCCTGTAAAAACCTGTTGTTGTCAAAGATCTTGACCACGGCGTCTCTCTCCAGTTTGCTGACGCCCGAGCCGTACTGGGAGTCCTGGCCGCTCCAGAACACGCGGCTCTGACACAGGCGTTTGATGAAGATGCCCTCGCGGTTGGCGCGCAGCAGAACGCCGCGCTCGAGGTGCCCGAACAGCTTGCGCGTGACGGAGCGCTGGCGCTCGTTCTCGATGAGCTCCACGGAAGGGAAGCGGACGGTCTGCAGGCTGTCCGAGCCGTACAGCAGCGCGTTGGAGACGGGGGGCTGGCAGGGCGAGATCCGACACCCGTCGGTGTGAGTGGTCACTGTGTGGCCCATCGGCTTTCCTCCGTAGTAGAAAGAGATCATCATCTGAGCCAGAACTGGAAACGCAGACACAGAAGGGGAGACAAGACCTTTTATCAGGGTGAAGCTAGAACCATGAAGCATCCTTCAGCCGCATGGAAATGGAGTCGAATCTGTTTACACTTCAGAAAGCTTCAGAAATCAGTTCCACTTGGAGCTGAAAAACACTAAGTGTTCCACATGGAACCTGTTGCCAATCCGTCACAGGGCGCGCACACACACACTCTTAAACACTATGGGCAATTTGTGGGAGGAAACTGGAATACCCAGAGGAAATCCGCCGAGCACAGGGAGAACATGGCGCTCCAAAGTCCACTCACACGGACCCGAGAGCAGGACTCGAACCCTTTTAACCACTGAGGTGCGAGGGCACAGTGCCAACCACTACGCCACCATGCTGCCACCCCTGAGAAACTGTTTTTATTAACGTATTGGCATTTTTAACGTATTGCCTTGTACTAGATAACATCATAGACGAAGAAACTTCAGTCCTGACAAATTTTGAATAACCCACTGAGAAAATCCACTGAGAAAACCAAAGAAAACCGGTTCTTCTTTGGTTCCTCAAACGATCTCTAATTATATCATATTTTCAGAATGCTTGGAAATTATCGTACAACTTTACCACCGAGGTGTTTTCTATGCCAATTTCTTATGGTGGCTGAGTGGTTAGCGCTGTCGCCTTGCACCTCCAGGATCCGGGTTCGATTCCCACCTCGGGGTCTGAGTACATGGAGTTCGCATGTTCTCCCTGTGCTTGGTGGGTTTCCTCTGGTTTGTGTGTGTGAATGTTGACCAGAGGTCCTACCACGGTCATAAAATGGGAATAAATACAATGGTCACCATTGACCTTCACGGTCCCTAGTTGGACTACAAAGGTTCCTAGATGGGTGGATGAATGGAAGTAGAAACAAGTGCCGCATGATAAATGCGGCAGTTTGTTACATGACATTATTAATAATTCAAGTCAATTAAATTGAATTCAATTTTATTTGGATAGCGCTCTTAACAATGCTCATTGTCACGAAGCAGCTTTAGACAATCTTCCTGACATGGAAATAGGAAGAAACCTCGAGAGGAACCAGACTCAACAGGGAACCCATCCTCATTTGGGTAATAACGGATAGCAGGGATTGCAGTGCAGCCGTACTGTGTGTTAGAAGGCTGGAAGTGGAACATAGCAGATGATTTCAGTTAATATGGAGTCCGGATCGTTATTGGAGGCTCAGGTACAAAACTGTAAGAATTTTGTGACTGCAGTCACGAGTCCTCGGAGAACATCTGTCTGCATCACGTGGTAAATCTCGCATTTGGATCGTTTCAGAAATACTTTTGAGGTGATATTTAAATATTGGCCAACATACTCTTAATGAGATCATTGCACATTTAACAGTTAAATATAGTCATTTTAAATTTCATTTGCACTATGTATCAAAATAATCACAATATGTTTTGTTTTTTTCAATTATGAAATTATTCAGCCCTGAGGGAAACTATTCAAGAAGCTTAGAACTTTTGATTAAAGTGTAAGACAGATAGATAGATAGATGTGTGTGTGTGTGTGTGTGTGTGTGTGTGTGTGTGTGTGTGTGTGTGTGTGTGTGTGTGTGTGTGTGTGTGTGATGATGACAGTTATAATTGTTGTTGTTGTTGTTGTTGTTGATTAAAATATTTTCATTCAAGTTCATTCCAAAAGATTCCTTACAAAACCAGGAAATGTTTCCATGTAACCAGGAACCAAAGTGCCTCCATCAAAATCAATCATGGTCAGTTTTAAATCACTGAATTCATATTTTGTAATCTTTAAATAATTATAATCTAAGAGAGTGTTGTCAACATGTGTGTGTTTTTGTTTCACCCTCATTTTTAACACAAATGTTTAAAAAAAAAGTGTTAAACAGATGAAGATGATTCCATGAATATTATAAGATTCTTGTATTTACTGTACTGTATGTTGTATATTAATAAAATACAATCTTACATTTTTTAGCTGCTTTAAAGTGCAGTGTATCTAATACTAAACAGGAACATGAGTGTGTGTGTGTGTGTGTGTGTGTGTGTGTGTGTGTGTGTGTGTGTGTGTGTGTGTGTGTGTGTGTGTGTGTGTGTGTGTGTGTGTGTGTGTGCGTGTGTGTGTGCGTGTGTGTGTGCGTGTGTGTGTGCGTGTGTGTGTGATGTTCTTTCTTTAGGTGCATGTCTATGGGAGAAACAAGACCGCATACTCAACATACCAGCATTAAATGAGTTCATTGGCGTGGTGTCCAGATGGATTGGGAAACCTGTAACAGGGAAAATAAGAGCACGTTAAACATAGTTAATATAATTATAAATTGAGAAGCAATCTGTAGACAGAACAAAGTGCCTAAATAAACCCTGTTTTGCTCTTCAAGTTAATACTCATGAGACCTTACATGCAAAGTCAGCAACTTTCAAAAGGAAATTAGGAAATCTGTCCTCCTCAGCATGCAAAAAGAAATGAAAAAAAAAAAAAAAACGAGCACAAAGGCTGTTTCAGCTCTCATGTGGTTCGGTGTTTAAAAAAAAAAACATGCATTTTCACACACTCAAGTCATTTCAGAATGCAAAAAAAAAACATGCATGAGACAGCAAACCTTTAATAATCCCAGAGTAAAGAAAAGACAGTTATTGCAGTATAATACTGAGCATTCATAACTGACAAGGGAACAGGGTTTGTTTTTAGCGTCCACTGTGAACTCTGATTTAGTGGTAATGACTTTGTTCCCGTTTTCTCATGTGTGTGAGTGTGTGAAAGGGTGTGTGTTTGTGCACCGTACCGTTCTGCGAGCCAGGCTGCCAGAACTCCTGCGGTGACTGAACGTTGCAATTCCTATCCATGGGAGACGGGCTTCTCCTGATAATGTCTGTGTATTCGTCATTGGGTGGCTGCACAGGAAAAAAAAAAAATTTAATTAAAACAATAATGCAATTAATTTCATTGTGTTTCGATAAGAGATGTGGGGGCGTAATATGCAGGTCGGGGAAGATCATCACCAACAGGGTGGTGAGATGAAGAGGAGGTGATTTATTGATGATTTTCCTATAACATCACATCCTGATGCGTTTATTTCCTCTTATACAGTTCCTATACCTACAATTGTTTTTTAATGATTAAAGAATATGCTCTAATTATTTACAGTTACATCTTAGTGCTAAACACACAGATTGTCCTGCATGTTTTTGCTTTACAACCTTTTTTTTTTTTTTTTTTAACAAAGCGCTGACACTGGAGACTCCTTCCAAAACTGCTAAATAAGCATCTCTTTACAGAAATTCGAAAGAGCATATGAATATAGAAACATGACTTGCCTCGAAGCCACTGCTACTCTCAGAGCTGTTGTTAGGAAAAAAAATTATCTGACCAATCAGAATCGAGAGACGCAGAGACCGCCCTCACCTCTTTGATCAGCTGATCGAGGCTCTGGGCTGGCTCTATGTCGGTTCCATCGTTCACGGTGTAGACGGTTTTAACTTCTGTACCAAAGAAACACAGGCCTACTTCAGTTTTATAGTAAAAGTCAAGGGAAAGCTATTATAATAATTAGAACAGTGTGTTAAAAATAAAAATGCTTGTGAGCACTCACGCTTCTGCTCTTCCTCGGGGACAATCCTGTACACCTTGTATGGCTCAGAGATGTCCAGCTGCGAGCGATCTGTTACTTCTTCGAAATCTGGACTTTTGTTGAGCGCACACCGCAATCTGGTCTTCCATGTAGCAGGTTCAGCTTTGTCTCCTTCCTTAAACTTGCCCTTGAACACTGCCCAAGCCTGGAACACACCACACACTCCATATAGACTTGAACTTTTTAATGAAACTATTAAATTATTATTATTATTATTATTATTATTATTATTATGCACATCAGAAGAATGCTGTAACTAAGTAGACAAATTTGCTTAAATGGCAACTGGGGTAAGATCTCAGTAAACTTTTCTTTTTGGCAGTATTCTTGCATGCCATTCTAACTTCTGTAATTAAGTTGAGTGCTGTTGGTTTTGGGAAAATAATCTAAAAGCTGATTGAAAAAGGACTGAAGGCAGTTGTAAGGCAGAAATTGTGCCTAGAAAGTACTGTATTAGAACTATTAGTATTAGTACAGTCGTGTGAAGTGAAGAGTGAAGTATCACATTTAGAAAAGAGGGGTGCAAACTTTTGTCCATAATGTCAATAGTGCATGTTATAAATACGTTATATAGTGTATGTTATAAAAAAACATTTTTTAATCCTTTAACCATAAGGCACCTTATTTTTCGTTTTAAATTATTGTAAAAGCACTTAACACAAACTTTTAATAAATAATAAGTTTATCTTATAACTTAATATCTTTTTTTCCCTTCATTTTGATTTATTTTGCTGGATCCTAATATACACCTGCTGAAAAATTATAGTGTATAAATGTCATAGTGTTACGGCCTTAAAAAAAAAAAAAAAAAAAACTTTTCAACTTCTCAAAATGAGTAATTTTAAGTCACCTATTTCATACTTGACATATGATTTTAAAAAACAAGATCTCAAACATTGACTTTGCCACAATGTAAAAAATATGCATTTTATTTTATACATGTACCATTGCACTTATGACCGAAATGTGATAGAAATATCTTTGATATATATGAAGAAAACAAGCAAACAAAAAGACTCTTCTTTTTCCTTATGATCGCCTTTGACATCTTCTGAAGAGTTTTCAGATCCCTTTTACGTTCACAAGCTCATTGTGAAGGATGCAAATCTTTACACCCCTTTACACTCCACTTTACTTATATATATTTAAAGGTTATTAAATATATATATATTTTTATTCATATATTTTTCAAATTAAAAATACAAAATTTCAATCAGTTTAAAAGTGCATGCACTGGGGAAAAAAACATGAAAAAAAAAACCTAAAGTGCAGAATTAGTTGTTGTTTTTTATGCACTATTGCATTTGGTCTTTTTTTTCCACATGGCCAGTCAAGGTGCACAGAAGGATCATGAATCAGAATATGCACATAATAATAATAATAATAATAATACAATAATAATAATAATAATAAAACTGTTATGCCTACTTTAAAAATGGAAGCGTCGACTTCTTGGTTATAGTCCTGTTTCCCGGCATGTTTCCACGGGATGCGGAACATGGTGTGAGCTTCATCCTCCCACAGCAATCCCGAATAAATATTGCTGTTAATCTGCTCTATGAGCCACTGCTTCAGCCTTCTTCCTCCTGAATTCATCTTGCAATCAACCTGTCAATCAATTTACAATATACAGTATAACACTTTGTATCACTACTCAACTACTCATCATTGTTTGATCTGAATCTTTTACTTCATATTCTTCCTCTTGTAAAGACACTTTACCTGCTGTTGATCTGCTGCAGAATGAGAGTAAGATCTTCCCCTGAGGAGGTAATATCCCACAGCTTCAGCTTCACTCTGTGATTGAATTCTGAGGAAAGCCTTTTCGGGGTTATTTTGTGTGAATGAACGCGTGGCCACGCCCCCGGGACGCCCACGCGACCAATCGGAACGCGCGCCGCCGTGACGCGGCCTCTTCGGAGGAAGACCTGGGTTCTTCGAAGCTGTGTAGTTTCCGAGAAATCAGCGGCGGAGGTGTGTAAAGCGCTCCGGGGTGGGCTGCTTTTCCATGGAAAAGGGATTTTACACTCTTTAGTGTTTGTTATTTAATGATCAATGAAGGTTTGAGTAACGAGAAAGGCTGATTTATAAAGCGGCGAAGAGCCTCCGCTTCCTCTGTCATGGCGGGCGCCATCTTTTTCTGCTTTTTTTTTTTATGCTAAGCTAAGAGTCAGTAATCACGTTTATTATTCACACACATAAACGAATAAAGTTGTGAAAATGAATGCCATCATGGCCTGCAAACTTTCCAATACTTATTACAATTGGTCTTTATTATGTCAGATATTCCACACACACCCACACACACACACACACACACACATGGTGAAAAATGTTTTTGAGAATGACCCAAATATTAATTTCCACAAAGTCTGCTGCTTCAGTGTTTTTATGTTTATTTTTTTATCTTTCTGTCAGATGTTTATCTGGTATCCTGAAATATAATTACAAGTCAAAAGCGTTTATTGACAATTACGTTACGTTTATGCAAAGACTCAATGTTCACCGTGTTGCCCCTTCTTTATCAAAGCCCTCTTGCAAGTCGCCATGGCCGGCTGTCAATCAACCTCTGGGCCACATCCTGACTGATGGCAGCCCGTTCTTGCATAATCAATGCTTGTCAGAATTTGTGCGGTTTTGTTTGTCCGCCCGCCTCTTAAGGATTGACCACACGTTCTCAAAGCGATTAAGGTCTGGGGAGTTTTCTGGCCATGGACCCACAATTTTGATGTTTTGTTCCCAGAGTCACTTAGTTATCACTTTTAACTTATGACAAGGTGCACTATCAACAAAAGGTGAATGATAGTTGTTTGTCACCAAACTGTTGAGAGAATGTTTTTGTACCGTTCTTTATTTATGGCTGTGTTTTTAGGTAAAAGTGTGTGTGAGCCCACTCCTTAGGCTGAGAAGCAACCTCACACGCCAGTGGATCATCTCAGGATGATTGAGAATTTGTGGTCAATCCTCAAGAGGTGAGAGAACAAACAAAAACCAACAAACTCCATGAATAGTTTATGCAAGAATGTGCTGCAATCAGTCAGGATGTGGTCCAGAAGCTGATTGACAGCAGAACAGGGCGAATTACAGAGGTCTTGAAAAAGAAGTAAATATGGAGTCTTTGCATAAGCTTAATGTAATACTCAATAAAAGCTCATATGAAATGCTTGTAATTATACTTCAGTATCCCATCTGACAAAAAGATCTATAAACACTGAAGCAGCAGACCTTTTGAATATTAATATTTCGGTCATTCTCAAAACTTTTGGATACAGGCTGTGCGACAGAGCATTAGCCCTCTTAAATTTATCTACAGTAAATCTGGCAACGAATAATAATAAATAAATAAAAAACACTAAACAATTTGTGAACTTGCTTCGCTTGACTTTCCACAGATAGGAAAAATTTTTGAACGGCTCCCGGGTGTATGTGCAACTTAGCTGGCGTCCGGATCGATTCGGTTCGGTCGTTTATATCCCGAAAATAAAAATCACCTCACAGCTTCAAGGCCGGTCCTCATGGTTGGTTCCTCTTTGTCCGGAGTTTCACATGTTCTCAGAACGTCTGCAGGAGTTTCTTGTGGGTTCCTTCCAAGCTCCCCCAGGGATTACTCCTTTTATCCTAATCGAAGCCATGGTAGATTATGAGCTGTTCCACAGGACGCAGGAATACACCAAGTTTTTCACAGATCATCACGCAGACATACATTTAACCCAGGATGAAACAAGAACATGATGCAAACCCATGCAGATGAAGATTCAATTATCTGTCACAATGTACCTTACAGCATTGTGAAATACATTTTCTTCTCACATCCCAGTTAGAAAACTGGGGTCAGAGAGGATAAAGCACCCCTAGAGCAGTTAGGGTTTCCTGTTCAAGGGCTTAACAGCAGCATGTTGGTGGTACTGGATGCTGGGGCTAGAACTCACAACCTTCTGATCAGTAACCCAGAGCCTTAACCTTTTGAACCACCACATGAATATGTGAAACTTTACACACACCAGAACCTCAGCTCAGGATCAAACCCTGGGAGCTCTGAGGAAACAACACAATATGCTCGATAAAAGCATTATCAATAAAAGGTGTAAGATCCTTATGGTGAGCACAGTGGCCTCGCACCTCCAGCAAGAGGGTTTGATTCCAGTCTTGGGACTTTGGCATGGAGTTTGCATGTTCTCCCCATGTTTGATGGGTTTCCACAACATTGCCGGTAGTTTGTGTGTGCGCCCTGATTGGCACCCTGTCTCCAGAGTGTACTCTGCCATGTGCCCAAAGTCTCCTGAGATTGGCTCCAGGCCCCCTGCGACCCAGTTTAAGTGTTATAGAAGATGAATGAAATGAGTGAGACTTTTTTGTGTTTAATTCCAAAATGAATTTCCCCAAAAATTTCAAATTCAGTAGAAAAGCAATGTTTAATCATTGAACAGAACACAATTGCTCTTCTGTGCATATACAAATACTGTATATATATTTGTTTGCTAACCATGAAAAAACAAATGTTGCATTTACCTAACCCAACACCCCTCTCCCATCATCTGACACAATGAGCAACAATTCTTCATTCATCGTCCGACGGCACTGGAGCCCAAGACTTTCCCTGGAAAAACCTCAGAGATGATGTAATGTCGCTTATGAAATAGTGGCACGAATGGAACACTGCACACATTGTTCATGCTTGTAATTAATAAAACATTATTAGCATTTTCATAATGCGGGGGTGTCTTTAGAATAACTGACGAAATAAATCCACACATTCTCATATACGTAGGATGCTCTGTGATCTTAATTTTCCTAACAATGCTATGTGCACAAATCTTTATAACACCATGACAGAGATCATTCCTGGTAACGGTTAAGCATTTCATGCCAACCTGAGGTATAACCTGTGGCCAGGAAGCATCATCTGGAAACCATGAAAAGCGGATCTTGGAAAGTAAAGGTCACATGCTCCGGGCCTGTTTTCAGGATATGAGCCCAGGTTGAGGTTTCTGCTTTGTCTCTGAACTGGAGATGATCTTTTACACGGGCTGGGCTAATAAAAACAAAATGAAATTTTTAAATCGGTCAATAAAATCCTGCAAAATCTGAAGTGACGTGGGCTCACATTCAGCGTCAGTCATAATCAGAAATTTTAATAACACTTATTTTTATAGAATGTATCAAAAATGTTCAACATCCCTTACAGAGAATTACGCAATTACGTCTGAATCAACAGCTGTGTACATGACAGTGCAAGCTTTTAAGATAAAAAAAAAAAGAAATATTACTAAATATAACTTCTTGTGTGGTGGATTGATGTGATAACATTCAATAAGAAAAAGAAAGAAACGAGTGCATGCATGTGCTTGTATGACCTGAGATGGAATAGCACCCGGTCCAGGGTGTACCTCACTCCTCAACACCCTGACCCCTGACCCCCCAGGGGAAAAAAACAATGAAAATGGTTGGATTCATTTGTCTGCTTTTATTTAACAAAAGAAAACATACAGTTTGTGCAGGATCAGTAAGGAGATCGTTTTATTTAAAAACAAATCACTCGTCAACTTGTGTAATAGATGCGTAATCTGAACATCTCAATTCAACGGAAAAAATAAATACAAAAAAATACAGTAAATGTTAATCTGACATTTAAATTAAATTAAATAAATAGAAAAAATAGGTGAAGTGACCATTTTTTATTTGATCGGATTTCTTTTTTATGAATTACAGCTCCTTCTTGGACATTTATTTTTTTTTTTGCTTGATGATGAATTTAGACCTCATGTGTTCTTTCCTAAGAAAGAATGATTCAATGTGATCACCCATTTCACCCATGTGTCCCCATTATTTTTCTATTCATTCCGGCTGACTGGAAGTGGACGGATGATACGTTTCTGGGTTTGTCGATTTTTTAAAAAAAATCAGAGGTCCTAACTAAGAGCAGTGACAGTGATCGCGCTAGCTCTGTTAAGCTTAGAGTATGTGGTTATACAGGTGAGCAGCAGTCATTAAGAGCCTGGAGCTCTTTCTTTTAGTGCAGATCTCTCATCTGTTACAGCGTCTATAAGGCAGATCGTAAACACCAGAAGCCTGGCTCGTCCAGTCCCGGTCTCCTCGTCTCCGCCCTTCCTGCGCCTGTTGCTCTGCGTGGAGGACGAGCAAAGCCGAAACCTGCTCCTGCTCGTTAAACGGACTGGGACGGTAGCTGGTCCGGAGCCACATGCGATACTGAGAGAAGGAAACAAAGAGGACAATGTAATGACACTATTTTTATGACGTTCATGTAAAAAAATAAAATTAAAAGAATTAAAAAACAGTAAAAAAAAAAAAAAAAAAAGAAAAAAGGGGGGAACGGCCAAATTTGTTGAAGAACTATGGCAGCTTCTTGGCAAAAAATATTTATATAAATCCTTCAGATGAGTGTTTATTGCAGATTTATTGCAGATCTTCTCCCTTTTTTTTTTAAATATAATTTTGAGACGTTATGACACTATGACATAACGAGAGGTTATCCCCTCACATCTCGTCCATCACATCTCGTGTAAAATCTACGGAATATGGAGGCCAGATCAACAACCTTGAACTCCAGGCCCCATACACATACGGTGTTCTGATACATGCCCATGATGATGATTAAATAAAATGACTAACTGTTATAAAACATGATTAAGTGGTTGACTTTCTCAATTCAATGAATAACGAATAATGAAAAATGAATGAATAACATCAAACACCCCGCCCACACATACATACACACACACACACACATGCACGCAGCAGACATCAGCCATAGCAATCACGTCCACAACGTGAAAGGAAAAAAATGGGGAAAAAAAACAAAAAAACAATGATTTTACGTTTGTTTATAAAATGAATGTGAAACAGGATATTAAATCAAATCTTTTTAAGATTGATTTGGGGGAAGTTTGGGGTGGTGTGGGGGGGGGGGGGGTTGGGGGCTCATTCGGGGCCTTGGAGAAAGTTTTTTTGGGGGGGGCTCATTGTCCTTAGTTGCCACCTACATGGGTGGAGATCTCCAAACAAAACAATGCTAAATTAAATGTTATTCCCTCGTACCTTTCATTTACTTTATTCAGCACTTTGGCTTTTCTTTGCGATCGGATCAGACGGTCTGGCCATAAATGAGCACCGGGTGACAGGACATGCTCACCAGTTTACTGGTATATAAGCGATAGAAGGAAAAATTCTCGACTTAACCATCTGAAATTCAGACATGCACTTTATTAAGCTGCATGTCATGACAAAACAAGTACTAAGACCATAGAGTCAGCTGGAAAGGAAAGCAGGTATACAGTAAAGTGAGGCAGGAGGCAGCCAATAGAGTGACACTGTGACTAGCTGATGGGAAGACATTAATAAACTTCATGCACAAACAGTTCAAATGAAAACTGCTGAGGTATTGAGTCATGTCTCTTTGTCAGTGTGGTCGGCCATGTGTTTTAATGTGGGGGGTAATTATCCTGCAGTGAACGACTGGGACAGATGGGGAATCCCCAGAAATCAGTGCCCTCTAGTGAGAGCTGAATGGAATGTAGACGGAGGACGGACTTCCTGCAGATTTCCAGGCAAATATTCCTTCCCGGACAGTGGGGCGAAAAAAGAAAGAGAGTAAAAAAAAAATAAAAAAAAAAACAATCACACACAGGATATCCTTTCCAAAACCACTTGCCTTTACCTGTTCTTTCTTTCTTTTTCAGAATTATAGCTATGCCAATATTCAGTATTAAACACTGTATAGGGGAAATAGATGCCAAAGAAGGCATTACTGATAGCACATTGCTAGCGCTAGTTTACATTAATTTCTGTTTAGTTTACATTACATTTCTGGTAAAAAAAAAAAAAAAAATCCCACGGATAATCATAGTCGCTAACTCTACTGTAATAACTAGGAAGTGGAGTTTTACACATTACACATACACACACACACACACACAGCAACTATAGGAAGCTATACAGTCAGTCTGGTAACGCGGCTCGACCAATCGGATTAGTGGACAGATTACAGGACGCTTGTGCACATCAGGCACATTTCAGCTTAACTTTACAGCTTTAGTCCAGTAATAAACTTTGGGTGCAGTTTTGCTGAGATAAAATGTATGTAACGTGCATTTAAATAGAGACTCGCTCGACTTCCACATTCCCACAGGATACATGTAAAAATTTCATGTGCGATCGAATTATTGATTGAATTCATTAAAAAAAAGGGGGAAAAAAAATTTATAAACAGTCCGGAGTTTGTTCAGGATTCTGCAGCAAAAGTAAGTTCTGTATTTTGTTCTCGTCGGGGGAAGCGTAACGACTAGACGACTCCATGGCTCGATTTACTTTAAATAATACTCCAGAGGTTGAAAAGGAAAGTGAAGCCAGCGGGCCTAAAAAGTGAACAAGAACTGAAAATATGAAAAGAAAAAAAAAAAAAGAAAGAAAAAAATCTCGGACAAACGTATGTCAAAGACAAACTGTGGATGCAGATCGTGTGGTTCGTTCTGTATTTTTGACTCATCTAAGAAAACCCTAACAATGATGCACTAAAATAAATTTTTTTAAACAAATCCAAAAAAAAAAATAAAATGCACTGAAATATTGTTCAATATTTGTGTAAGATTTATAACGTCACATGTTGGCATATAACATAACATTGTTGAAAGTCAAACAACAAGAGAAAAGTACCGCGTTCGTACAGGAGTCACATTTACTGTACATAAAACTAAATGGACAGCAATAAGATCAGAAATGATCATAATCCTAAATATGACAAGAAATCAATGAAAGTAAATCAATGACTGTCAGATGTTGTTTCAACACTAACGTAAATGCCTTTTATGGTCCCGAGACCATGCACTGGGTTTCAGTTCTCCTCCAGGTACCTTGAGAAGAAAAAAACACACACACACACACACACACACACACACACACTCACACACTCACACACACTACGATACACACTGAGAGCAAGAGCAAAGTAAAACTAGAAGTACCGTTTAAAAAGCATCAACAAGAAAAAGTGAGAAAGTGTGAGGTTTGTGCTTGATGATGACGGTCTTATTTAAAATATCTTCACCTTCAGTCAAGTCCAAATTTAACAAATGTTCTCGTTAGATCTGTAATTAGTCGTTTGCTCTGACCCAGGCCTGATATGATCAAAGCAATGAGCTCAATCTTGTATGTTATCGCTTTCCCCCGGTAACAACCCCTGTACAGCGAATGTTCTGTATACAGAGAGTAAAAAGCATTTATAATCGGAGATTTCTGTAAGGAGGACTTTAGCGTTTGTGTCGCATTACATCAGGCACCGAGTCACATTTGGAGTGATTTGCGTCATGCTTAGAGGATTTTCATATTCCTCCATTTTTAATACCAAGGTTATTACTGCATCGTGTCCGGATGCTGAGCTACGGAGAGTGAGAGTTTGTTTATGAGAAGGGGCTTGGAAAACTCCAAGCTGAAATCCCATTTTCCGTATATTTTCAACAAGAATTCTGTGATGGAATCATCAGCCTCGCTTTGGCGCCAGGATTTTCCTGCTGACCCAAAAATTCACTTTGCCAGAATTGCAGTTTCATAGAAACATGCAGAAAAATGCATGTTTTTCGATCACAGCCAGGTTGGACATTCAAATGCTTTATGGTGAAGATTAAAACGTTCGCAATTTGCCTGAAGGATCAGGAATAATAAAGTACTTTTCAATCTGTGCCGTTGTGGCTTTAGTGGTCGGCACTGTCGCCTTGCGCCTCCAGGGTCCAGGTTCGATTCCCGCCGTGTGCATAGATTATTTTCCTCTAACCTTATGGTCTAAATAAACGTGGTATTGCACGACCACATTTATTTCCGTTTCACGTATCAGAATAGGATTCAAATCTCTCTCTATCGCACTCCAAAAAAACTAACAAAATCAAAATCACAAAGAAACACAAAATTTTACCAAGAAACCAAAAAAAAAAAAGTATGAACTCCTCTCCTCCAAAGAGATTTCCTGTTCTGGAAAACTTTCCACACTCCAAAAATATAAAAATCTCCAGACGCCATGTCACCGCTCAATACACAACAGAATTAAATATTCACAATTAGTGTTAGATTACGTGGCGCAACCGCCGTACCGTTGCCTGTGTATGAGCTGTTACTATAGAAACAATAACTAATTAAATTAATATCAACATCGACTGTATTAAGTTATAAACTGGAGACAATTCCCGAAGAAGTCGTGTCAGAGGGGCCGAAAGCTTCATGTGGGTAAAACGGCTCATTCGTACCCCACACTAGGCCCGGTGATATACTGTAAGCATTTATCTTGGCCGTGAGTCCAGTGAGTGTGTGTCTCAATCACACACAGAAACAATGTACTGTAACATGATCCCTTGCACTGACCTGAACAGGGAAGCCCGGACTCATTGCCCGAGCTGGATATCTCAGGATCCTTACGGTTTGAGACAGGAGACTCAGCTGAACTTTCTGCTATAAGTTTTGTTTAGATTCTTTTTTTTTTTTTTTCCCCTCTGACTCACCTGTAAAACCCCCTTCATTTACAATGGCGTGAGTTCAAGGCCCGTTTCGAAGGAGTTAACTATGGTTGATCGACATCATTTTTCCAATCGTGAGCTGTCCGATGTGATGTGTCTTTTTTTTTCTTTTCTTTTTTTTCTTCGATCGAACAAAATAAAAAAACAAGTGGGACAAAAACTAGGCCAGCGGGAGCAAAGCGGTTCAGTACAAGTCTCAAACTAATCGTCAACGATTGAAATGAAAGTGCATTCAACGTCAAAATTTGGGGATAAAATAAATCAAGATAATGTAACTCATCAGAAAGTGACTCACATCAAAGCTGACCGATATCAGGCATTTTCTTTTCTTTTTTTTCTTTTTTTTCTTTTTCTACTTTATTTGCTTTTCTACTGCGCTCTGGTTAAAATGTCATCTGCGTTGTCCATGAATCAGCAAGAAAAACCCAGACTGAGTGGTGAAAGTGCAGCAGTTCCTAAACTGGGAGAAACACTGCAGTCTGACCTCTAGTCACTTTTTCATTCAAAAGAAATCGGGGGGGGGGGGAGGCTAAGAAATCGTTAGAGTTACATGTTTAAAAAAACGGTGGATTTCTTTCAAATGATGTCGGCTCACTCCGATCGGTGGGTCATGAGTTCAAATCCCCAGCTGCCACTGTTGCCACTGTTCAGATGTATAAATGAAAAAGAGATCAACAGATCATTGGCAGATAACGTCCAGAACTCCAGCCGCTGGTTCCAAGCGTCTTTTATAAAAACCTGTGCGCGGATCAGGTCGTCCACCGTGGCGACCCCTTGGTGGGAGCAGACATACAATAAGATCAGCGCCCCCCCACACCAACACCACCACCACCAGCAGCAGCAACCCAAAAGTGTCTACGACCAAGCTTTTTTTTCCAAACCGCTACATATCCTTCTTTTAGAAGCGTACACGTTTTTTTTTGCAAAAACACGCGCATTACGTAGCAAAAAAGCGAAAGAAAGCTCTGTGCTTCTTTCTGTCGCAAATATCTGTGCAAATTACTGGCCGACCATGAATTGCAGTAATGTGTTCAAATTACTTTAGAGAACGCTGAAGCCAAGAAAGGTTGTTCACAGACTATTAGTGCCACTGCGGTTCTGGTCCATGAGATCAACACTCAGCACCTTGTAAAGGATAAGCTTGTGCAACGTGCCAGCCACATGTCCTCAGGCAAGCAAAAAAGCCGCGGGTCCAGCCAGACGACTTATAACTGATGCTAGGAACTATGACTCACGGCGTGGAAGACGGCCCGTTGCTTAGTTGTTGTTGAAACAACAACAGAAATGTATTAAATCAGGTGCGCTCTTTAATAGAACATGCCTACTAAGTTTCTTTTTGTCTGGATTTTTTTTTCTTCTTCTTCTTCTTTTTTTTTTTTTCCCTCAACAAAAATATAAGAAAAATGTAAAAAAGTAAATCCCCTTTTAAAAGATACCACTTCCTTAAAAGAAACCAAAGACAAAATAAAAGACTATATTATAATGTAAAAAAAAAAGAAAAAGAAAAAAAAAAAGAAAGGACATCTTCAAAGAATGTTGCAAGCGCCTCGCCGTAGTGACATCCACGTGATGAGCAACTGCGCTAATGCAACTTTAGCAAGTCCCCCCGAGTTCCCCCACCCTGTGCAGCGTTTAGCACCCGCTGCAAAGTAATGGCACCCGACGCGCGGTCACATCTCTGCAGCTACACGACGAGCGCGCAGGGCTCCAATAACAGGAAAACCATTTCTCGCATAACTCTTCACACAATCGACGTGTGAACTCTCCTATGAACAACACGAGGGTTTAAACGTGACATAAAAAAGGGTGCAAATGTCACGGTGCAACTCATTCTGCACCAGGGTTCTCAAGAGCCTGGTCTTCTGGTTAAAGCCTCAACGCGTGGAACGTTATATAGTCTGAACAAATCGGTTAAAAATAATTGTGGAGTAGATGACGAAGATTCATCGAGGCACAGGAAGCACAGAACGTCTTTTCACTGTTTTGAGGACGATATTCAGAGGGACGGCAGCAGTTTAACAGGTTAATCACTTCTGGAATGCCGACGCGTGGAGGGCTGGACATTTTCCCGAGTCTTAATGAAACTAGACCTTAAGTGCTGGTACTTGGAGCTAGTGGACAATGTCTTGTCCCTTTCATCGAGACGCCTTCCCTTAAATCTTTTTTTAACGGGGACACTTACACGGGAACACATAACTCCTGTCTTCGCGTCCTGACCCTGTCTCCCTGTGCAGTTCAGGATCAGGTTTAAAGTACTGTAGTGTTAACGGCCTACAAAGCACTGAATCATTTAGCACCTGAATACACTACATTTCTAACCTTTTAAAGCTTTTACTTACAGTTCCTAAATCAAGGCTGAAGACTCTTCCTATTTTTAAATCTCACTTTAAGATCTTTTTAGACACCTTGGCATTTAACACAGAGTGATGACGTATTCTTCCCCCTGGTTTTTGAAAATACATTTTAATTTTATTTGCTCATTATATACAGTGAGGGTGGACTTTTTATTGCTGCATATTGTTTCCTTTGGATTTTCTTTTCTTATTATTGTCTGTTTTTATTGTCCGCCTCTGTGTCTGCTGCTGTTTTAGACTTGTACAGCAAATTAAATTTGACTTGACTTGACGCTCGAGCAACAGTCCTCGGGTTGTGACATTTAAACCATGCTTGACTGATACCGAGTGTGCTGATAAAATCTCCCCGACACATTACACCACATCCACCAGCCTGAACCACTGATACAAGGCCGGATGGATCGACCCGACAGCAGAAATCGAGCCTTGTCAGACCGGGAAACATTTTTCCAATCGTCTGGTGTCACCAGTTTTGGTGAGCCCATGCAACGCTACGTCTCAGTTCCCTGTCCTTAGCAGACGGGAGCGGCACCTGGTGTGGTCTCCTCCTGCTGCTGGAGCACATCTGCTTCAAGGTTCAACGTGCTGTGGGTTCAGAGATTCAGTTCAGCATACTTTAGTTGGAACGAGATGTTATTTGAGTTACTGTTGCTCTTCTATCAGCTGGACCCAGTCTGGCCGTTTCTCCTCTGACCTCTGGCACCAACTAGGCATTTTGTACCAGAGAACTGGACTCATATTCTCCAGCATGCTCAGTAAAACCTAACAGCTGTTTTATTTACAGTACTGTGCAAAAGTCTTGGGAAGATCCAAACGAAAGCCATATGATGCAGTGATGCTTTTGAAAACATTTCTACATTAAAAGAAACTTCTATAAAAAAAAGCACTAAGTAATAACATAAACAATAAACGGTCGATATGCGGTGTGGAGACTCTTTGCTTGAACATAAGCGGTGGTGTTCGATACAGATGTGTGCAGTATTCTAAGTAAAGCAGCTGTTAGGTTTTACTGTGCATGCTGGAGAATATGAGTTGTTTTGGTCACTTCGTCGCACTCGCTCCTTTCTATTTTCCTGCAAAACCCAGGAGTCGACATTGTTGATTTATTTTTTTTTTATTTCCCATCTGAAAACTGGTCTGTCATGTAACATGTCGCTTTCTTTACAGACATGCAAATATTCTTCTGTAATGTTATTTATTCATGAATTTTAGTGTATCTTTATAGGGATATATCTTTATCTTTATACAGGTTGTTTTTTATAACCGAGTTATTTATACATTCTGCTATTAAACTGATGATACACTCTGAGATAGTGTGAGTAGTGTATAAGCCGAGGCACCCAGCTGAGCTTCCAGTCATGACTTGTTTCAGGTCTGTTTGGGGATTGCATCACTGAGTGTAAGTCAGAGGTGACAGACGATCTGGCAGGAAACCAAAGGAAGGATCTGCTTCGATTGTTTTTTTTGTTTTGTTTTTTCAGGTTACTGGTTTAAGTGATGACACAACAGACAGAGATATTATGCTGATATCTGAAGAGGCACGAGACACTGAACGAGTATTGCTCAGTGAGAAGAGGCTCACACCTGGGAGTCACCGTTTCCACTGCAACTGAGGATTTGGTCACATGGAAACCGGAGAATAATGATAAGATTCGATCGATTAGTATTATAGGTTTGGAGAAAAAGAAAAAGAAATAAATAAGTGAGAATTTAAACATTAACAGGAACATTAAATGAAACTAAAACTGGACGGAAAAAAAAAAAATGAAAATGTAAGAAAAAAATTTTAATGAAAAAATGAAAAACAATACTAAACCATTTTATCTTTAAAAATAAATGTTATATTTATATTTAAAATACTTTTTAAAATACAATACTTCTAACATTTGCTCTAGTACAGTACATTTGTTCAGGACGTGCAATCGTTAGAATATGATCAACTTCTACATGTTATCTGCTGATTGTTTGTCTAATCTCGCAAAGGTCCAACTGTTTTATTCCCATGTTTTATTATCTTTAACAAATTAATACCGAATCACACTGAATGTTAAAGCTCCAGCTGAAATACCCCCCAGATAAGCGGTTTAAACCCCTTAAGCCCCTGTTATTTCACTCCTTCTCCAAACACGACATTTCAGTCTTTATGTAAATGAACTCCGACTGAGCCACGCCCCCTCCAAAGAACAGCAGAACTGAGCAACAGGCCATGGGAGGGAGGGGCTCTTCTTATATGAGGTCACATTAGGTGGGGAAATCCAAGTGGCTTATTTGAGCCCTGGAAATTTGCATGTTTTTGTTCATACACACACACACACACACACACACACACACACACACACATTAAAAAGGGAAATTTTGAATAATATGTGCCCTTTAATGATGTGAGTAGCCACGATTAGGTGCTAAACTAACGGTAAAGAAGATCTTACAGTCTTCATGACGCACACTTCACCATTTGATCTGTTCATAATACATTTTGTGTCATTTTTTTTTTTTACAGTATTTTTAAAGTACAGTGTGGAAACTGCTCTGTCGGACGGGTTTATGTTTACGTTTAGGAGATACCTCTGATAATTGCGTCCTCTGGAACTGCTGGAGCTGCTGCTGGAAGCCGCAGTTAGGGCCGACGAACGAGCGCACGGCCTTAACCGCAGACAAACACTCCTCCCAGCCGTAGGTGGTGACGGTCATCAGGTAGGCCACCACCATGGTGGTACTGCGGGACACTCCGGCGAGGCTGAAACAGGCCCAATATCACATCATAATCTTCTCACTTCATAACTCATACAGCGGTGCCAATCAAACAAAAAAAAAAAAAGAAAAGAAAAGAAAAAGGAGACGTCATGTGTTCCCGTGCCGGAGCAGGTTCATGCAAGCCAGAAGCTAAATCATTCTTCCAGGAACCCTCGTCTAAGGGGAATTACAGGACGAGGTGTGCCGCTGTTTACACCCTGAGGACGGTGTTATGAATTACGCTCAGCTGGGAAGTCAAACTGAATGGTTCAGTATTGCATCACCTTATAGTAACTGTATCACAGCGTTTACTGTAAAATAAGTCATAAAATTACAGTCCTATCAGTGAAATCTACTGTATCAACAAACCTTTTATTTTTGAACACAGACTCAATCCTTGACGTCACAGAATATACAAGGGCTGCACAAATTTACTGGCCTTTCGTCAGAGACCATTTGTACGAGGGTGAGTCAAAAATTATCCGCACTCCGGCTGCAGAATTTAAGTTATTAGACAGATGCATCATTTTTTTGACACACTTCGCCCATCTGTCCGCAAGCGCTCAATGTCCATCATTAAAAATGTTTTACGCTGAGCCGCGAACGCACCGCTGTCTTCACTTCTTCATCAGAAGTGAATCTTCTTCCTCGTGGAAGTCTGACGGAGCGAGATGAGGACTATAGAGCGGACGCTTTAACGCGTCAAAGCAGAGATTTTTTTCGAGTACAAGGAGTATCGACAGTGTGCAGGTGCATCGTCATGCACGATCACAAAGCTTAGTCTTCATATCTTCAATAAGCGTCTCAGTGCATCGAGCGATGTCGAACCTTTGTTCTTCGAACCTTGTTGAACCTTTTTCCTGATGAATGTTCCAATACTTCTGGCCCTCGAGATGAGAATCCCAGAAAACTGTGAACATTGATGAGTTTTCCGGCTGATGGTCGATAAGGGGGACACGGCAGGCTCGAAAGGGAAAAGCGTCGATGAGAGGTTTTAAAATAACCCGATTGCGTATCATTTTTGACTCACCCTTGTGTTATATATGCTGTTGTTCATACGGACTATGAATTAGACAATCAGTGTAATAGCTGTGTACATTTTAAAGCAATTCTTCCAATAAATGACTGCGTTACGGATGTGACGCGGTTCTGAATCAGCCCTCTACAACCTACAGCAGTGGCCAAAAGTATTAAGAAAACATAGGCCATGAACTGTAATTCTCCCTCTGCACAAAACCAGGGTGGGACAAATGTCAAAGCCCAGATGTTACGGAAACACTCTGCCACAAACAAAAAACACTAACAATAGTCGAGGAACATGCAAAACGAAAATGAGATCTGCTACGCGTCAAGTGCTCAGGGACTGGAGGGGGGGGGGGGATTTGGTCTTTTATTTCCCAAGGGAAATAAAAAAATAAATAAATAATAGGTGATGCCAGTAATCAGTTGGAGAATATCTGGAAGAGTGAGCCGTCTGAGTGCTGCTATGAATCAGCTTGAGGGATGGAACAAATGCGTGGCTCTGCACAAAAATGCCGAAAACTTGGGAATTCTCAAATGAATCGGGAACATCTGTGGCTGAACTACAGCACACGATCTTCAGGACGTGAGGAAGCAAGACTCCAGCGCACTGCAGACTTCTAGGTGACTCTATACCCAGCATAATGAAGAATAAAGGGCTTCATACAAAATACTGATTGTTTTATAGCAATTTCATTTGCGACATTATTGGCTTGTGGTTGTCATTATTTCAAAATCAAAAAAAAATTGAGAATGTCATTAAAACGCTGAATTTCACTTCTGTTTCAATACTTTTGACCCCCACTGTATATAATAAAGAACCTGCTGGAACAGTGAATTTTAACATTTTAAAGAATAATTTAAAAAAAAGAAAAACTAACTCTGAAATGATAAAATCAGTGTTTATGGCTGGCATTCTTTCCGTTTTGTTTCTTTTTTTTTTCCTTTCATCGTTTTCGACGCTCAGAATCAGACTTTACTGTTTAATTTACAAGTAATACAGTTTGTTCAGTATACGCGGATGGTGGGTGAAAAGTATCTAGACATAAAAAATTGGTAATACTGTAAAGTCCATATTTCTGATCCAGCGAGCCTGGCACACTGGAGGACTTGGAGGCAGAACATGTACATATACAATTGGTTTCAATAAATCTACTCTAATAACGTATATTAGAAATACGGACTGCATTACCGATTTTTAATACCTGTACCTAGACACTTTCTTACTGATGTCGGCAGTACTTAGTGCATCAGTATGGTTTGATAACAACCCGAGGAATTCTACCTACTTTCCGCCAATGGTGACGTTTGCTAGGATTCATTTAACTGTGCACGCACAAAATAAAACCTCCAGTCGAATAAGCCCTAAGGTCCTTGAATCAGATAGAAAAGAGAGATGTGGACGTCAAACATCTTCAACTTGCGCTTACTCAGAAGTAACAGGAAATCAATCACTGGCTCTGAGCAAAACACGAGGTGAAGAACAAAAACAGGCTGAAATCCTCAACATTACAAGAGCATTGCAACCATTCTAGCTTTCATCCGTGCAAAAAAAAAAAAAAAAAAAAAAGTTTATGGTCCACATAATGAGGCCTGTTGCCTGTACCGAATACAGTACGATAGCAAATTAACTTTCTAATTGGCCAAAAATCAGCTGAATTGTCTGCTGCTTGGGATGAATCAGAAATCTACCAGATGCAAAATAAAAAAAGTGCAAATTTCATGTTTTTCTTTTCTTTTCTTTTTTATTATTAAAATTGTATATTTGTGAGACTTTTTTATTATTAATATTATAATTTTTTCCCCCATGTTGGATTTTAATTTATCTCTGAGATCTTGCGCTTTCTGGTTTCATCATCCTCCTCCTCCTCCTCCTCACCATCCTCCTCCTCATCCTTATCTGTTGCAATACTTTAGTATTTCAAAATACCTTTTTACTCAAAATAACGAGCAGATCACTCACCAGTGCACCAGACACGCCCCTCCGTTAAGCCGACACTCGTGGATAAAGCGGATGCACTCTTTAAAATGCTGTAACCTATAAAAAAAAAAATGTAAAGAAAGAAAGAAAGAACATAATCACAATGGGGTTTAGTGAGATCATTTTTTCATATTAATGTCCGAAAGTCAACTTTTGATTAACGCAGTTATGAGAGGAAAATTCCCCTTTGTTTCTGTGCAAGTGGTGCAAGATCAGGCGGTCCACTCGCTGAAGCGTTCACTGCAGTGTGCTCAGAGACACCGCGGCCGGGATCGTCGTCCACAGACGTACGGCCTTTTTACAAACATTTGCACTGTTCAGATGTTTGACTGCAGCTTAGAGTCTCATCATTGTCCCGTCCATGAAATCGCCTTTACATCTGCTACACTCACCAAAAACGTCATCACAAGTCCCAGTTTCACTTGAACGCCCATTGTACATTTCATTTCGTTACATAAATTACACATAATGTAATTCACACGTGGACAAAATTGTTGGTACCCTTCGGTCAATGACAGAAAAACTCACAATGGTCACATAAATAACTTTAATCTGACAAAAGTAATAATTAAAAAAAATTCTATGAATGTTAACCAATGAAAGTCAGACGTTGCTTTTCAACCATGCTTCAACAGAATTATTTAAAAAAATAAACTCATGGAACAGGCCTGGACAAAAAAGATGGTACCCCTAGAAAATACTGAAAATAATGTGACCAAAGGGACATGTTAATTCAAGGTGTGTCCACTAATTAGCATCACAGGTGTCTACAATCTTGTAATCAGTCAGTGGGCCTATATATAGGGCTCCAGGTCGTCACTGTGTTGTTCGGTGACATGGTATGTACCACACTCAACATGGACCAGAGAAAGCGAAGGAAAGAGTTGTCTCAGGAGATTCGAAAGAAAATTATAGACAAGCATGTTAAAGGTAAAGGCTATAATACCATTTCCAAGCAGCTAGATGTTCCTGTGACTACAGTTGCACATATTATTCAGAAATTTAAGATCCATGGGACTGTAGCCAACCTCCCTGGACGTGGCCGCACGAGGAAAATTCATGACAAATCAAAGAGACGGATAATCCCAATGGTAACAAAAGAGCCCAGAAAGACTTCTAAAGAGATCCAAGGTGAACTTCATGCTCAAGGAACATCAGTGTCAGATCGCACCATCCGTCGTTGTTTGAGCCAAAGTGGACTACATGGGAGACGACCAAGGAGGACACCATTGTTGAAAACAAATCATAAAAAAGCCAGACTGGAATATGCCAAACTACATGTTGACAAGCCACAAAGCTTCTGGGAGAATGTCCTATGGACAGATGAGACAAAAATGGAACTTTTTGCCAAGGCACATCAGCTCTATGTTCACAGACGGAAAAATGAAGCATATCAAGAAAAGAACACTGTCCCTACTGTGAAACATGGAGGAGGCTCTGTTATGTTCTGGGGCTGCTTTGCTGCATCTGGCACAGGGTGTCTTGAATCTGTGCAGGGTACAATGAAATCTCAAGACCATCAAGGGATTCTAGAGAGAAATGTGCTGGCCAGTGTCAGAAAGCTGGGTCTCAGTCGCAGGTCATGGGTCTTGCAACAGGACAATGACCCAAAACACACAGCTAAAAACACCCAAGAATGGCTAAGAGGAAAACATTGGACTATTCTAAAGTGGCCTTCTATGAGCCCTGACCTCAATCCTATTGAGCATCTTTGGAAGGAGCTGAAACATGCTGTCTGGAAAAGGCACCCTTCAAACCGGAAACAACTGGAGCAGCTTGCTCATGAGGAGTGGGCCAAAATACCTGCAGAGAGGTGCAGAAGTCTCATTGACAGTTACAGGAATCGTTTGATTGCAGTGATTGCCTCAAAAGGTTGTGCAACAAACTATTAAGTTAGGAGTACCATCATTTTTGTCCAGGCCTGTTCCATGAGTTCATTTTTTTTTTATAATTCCATTGAAGCATGGTTGAAAAGCAATGTCTGACTTTCATTGGTTAACATTCATAGAATTCTTATTTATTATTACTTTTGTCAGATTAAAGTTATTTCTGTGACCATTGTGAGTTTTTCTTTCATTGACCGAAGGGTACCAACAATTTTGTCCACGTGTGTATTTCTGTCCATTTCTGTTATTTCCTGAAATCAGCTTTTATCGTTTATGACTGTCGTGTGCATTTTTAAAGAAAGAAAGAAAGAAAGAACTGTCATGTTATAAGTTATGTGCATTACCATTACAGCACAAAACTCCTAAAAACCTCCTGCTTTGCCTGCGTTTCTACATTTACATTCATCATTTCACGATTTTGCCTTAAAGTTACGCGATAAAA
This sequence comes from Clarias magur, assembly GCA_013621035.1. Taxonomy (NCBI): domain Eukaryota; kingdom Metazoa; phylum Chordata; class Actinopteri; order Siluriformes; family Clariidae; genus Clarias; species Clarias magur. The sequence goes on from QNUK01000333.1 coordinate 261,628, forward strand.
CACCTTCAGAGATTTTAAAGCTGATTTGAACGATTTTTAAAATCATAATTACTAACAAATCACTATGAACATGGTGTAATAATACTGTATAGTGTAATCATTGCTCATGTCTCCAGTCACCATTGTGTGAAATTCGCTTTAGACGCTCTTCAGGTGATGTTGCGAAACTCATCAGCGTTGCAAAACACCAGACCACATTCTGCTTTAAAAGTCTTGATTTCTCAATCAGGCCAGGCTAAACAAGACCGCCTTGGCTTCTTTAAATGACACAATCAGCACAATCACGTTTCCGCAACTGAAGGCAGGTTTGCAGATTTTCTCCCATATGGTCACTCGGTCTGAAACGAAAGCAAGTCAGAGCGAAAAAACAAAAAGAAAAAAAAAAAAAACAGTAAATAAATGCACGTTCAAGCAAAGTAAAATAGCACTGAAACACTTTAAGAATTTGCATGATTGTCCCTTCGGACGCTTTGATTTGAAACTATGCTTTGGTTTAAGCTGCACAATAAATACGGCGCTCAATTTTAACCCTCAATTTCTTTTTTCTCAGCTAATTAGTCAAATAAGAGTTTTTTTTTTTTTTTAACACCACATTTAACATTCCGTCTCATCCTGTCCATTCATCGATGTTTTTCCTTTTCCTTTAAGGATTTTTAGCACTTTATAGCACCACCTGTCCCAGGTTTTAGAGGAATTATATTTTTTGGCACTGAGATTGTGATTGATATATTAAGATTTCATTTCCTTTACAAAAAAAAAAAAATAAATAAAAGTATTAGCTGGGGAAGTTTTTAAGCCAAGCTGGAGAAGTAACTCTTGGGGGTGGAGCCACTTGATCCAGCTCCTCCTACAAAAAAAAAAAAAAAAAAAAAAAGTAAAAAGTCGAAGGGGTGATCCAAGTGCGTTATACTGCATCATGTGAGTTACGGTTAGAGGTTTGAGTTATAGTTAAAGACAGAGCTGAATGAGGAGTGTAATTTTGCTTTTTAAATAAATAAGAAGCATCCGGAATGATGTGTAACCATGGCAACACTTTAACCATTCCTAGCCAGTATCCGCTAATAAACTAGAGGTTGGATTCATGAATGAATCATGACAACAAGAGAAACTGGTTTATTGAACATCTCAAACATACACATGCGGGTATTTTTTATTTCTTCTTAATATTTTAACACTTATTTCTTGTTTCTTTTTTCACTCATTTCTTGTTTTTTTTTCCGCCATGTGCAGGCCGGATGATCGAGTTTGACTTTAACCTTTTAAAAGTGGATCTCTCCACCAAGATCAATGATTTTTTTTTTTTAGGTTAAAACAAAACAGTTTGTAATGAATTAAGAGTTTTAGTAGAATACTGGCAGAGGGGTGTTCAAGTCAAAGTGGGACTTTTGATTGTTCAGAATAACAGCACACAGTTCTGAGAGTAAAAAAAAAAAAAATCTTCTTTTATTTCTCTATATAATCCGCTGCTACACTAATGCACTTATCCCAGTGTTTCACTAGTGCTTGGACACCATCAAGATTCTCAGTACACCAGAGACATGATTGGACCCCGGCCTCCCAGGAACTCCTTTAATGGCTCACACACGGGGAAATGGCTCGGAGCGAGGTCAGTCGAGTTCCTGTAATGTGCAAGTGGTGTTGGTGAATGACTGGAAACGACCGCAGTCGACTTGTAATCGTATTTTTAATTCTCGTAAAGCTTCTTTAAAAAAAAATTATATATATTATATATATATATTTTTTACAACGATCAAACACTACTGTGACAAACAAAAAAAAATTTAACTGCCACCGCAGCAGGTTTTTAAAATATTTCCGTAAGTTTATATGTGCAACATATGTGCTCCTGTTTGGGTGGAAAAAAATGCTGCAGCGGCATAAAAAGAGAGACATCTGCACTCCACTTATGGTAAGAGCTACTGTACTCATCTTTTTAAATACAAAATGCCCCTATGCGTGCTTGTGCTGCAGAGCAGAAAATAAAAAGTGTGGTCATAAATTTTACCCTGAAGTCACATCTGAAAACAGGGAAGAGTCATCGAGCACCGCGCCGAGCTCGGAGCCTCGGGCGGTCACGCGGAGAAAGCACCTGAACTTTCCACCAGGATTTCAGCCGTTTGTGTGTGTGCGTGAGAGCTTGCGTGCGTGAGTGAAGGAAGGGGGGGAAAAAGGGGGGAAAAAACGGCAGCGAGGGCAGCTGATGTAATATTCAGATGGACGGTTATCCTTTATTTTTAAATCTGTGGGATTGTGACAGAATGGTTTTTAATAGGCTCGGTGGCCACTGCTGGCTTCCTTCCTCCTGCTCGATTGCGACAGCAGGCCAAAGCCCCTCGGTAAACCCTCACACACGCACACACGCACGCACACACGCACACACACACACGCACGCACACACGCACACACACACGCACGCAGGAGCCGATCCTGATTCAGGACAGACTTCGCTCTACCCACGACACAACACGACACGACACGCTGGTGTCCGGGAAGAAACAGATTTGATCGGCCTAAAGTTGACGAATTTCCTGTTCAAGTCTTAAATCCTCTTATATGTCCTTTGTCTCCATTAATACTTACACTGAACGTTTCAGAACATCCACGAAAAATCGCATCGCTCAAGTTAAAGCAGCTGTAACCGGGCGTTTCAAAAATACAGCACATTTACTCCTGCTTGAATAAATGTTAAATAAACTGCAACATCTGAACAATTCTGCTTTTTAAACCCCCTGGGGAATTTGCTCACACAGAGATGCATTAGTTCTAGCTGATTAACGACGGGAAATCACCAGTCACCTCCCGGTACGATATCATCACCATACCTCTGCTCCGCGATTCTATCACCATGATTCATAAATATCAGCACGCATCTCCGTCATCATTGCAATTATGGCGCGTGCCATAATAAAGCCTCGAATTAAGTCTCAAAATGTACCGTGGCAGTGAGCACGCGGCCACGCGCGGCTTCTAACCCGCCCGGTTTATGACTAATTAGCGCTCGCAGGGTTTTCAGTGTGTAACGAGCGGGTTCGAGACTGATTCGCTCACAGAGTTTGGAGAAAAAGGCTTTTAACGGGCTTTGAAATTCCACGGCGGTACATCAATCACATGATCGAATTAAAATCGATCTGATTAAAGATTCCAGATTAAGTGTTCACATACAGTACTGGGCAAAAGGTCCTGATGTTTTTTTTCTTACGCTCGAGTGATTCATCGGTCACTGTGTGGTTTAACACACAACTCTGAACGGGACTGAAAATAATAAGATTGAGAGAGAGCGAGAGAGAGAGAGAGAGAGAAATGCCTTTGATGAAGCCTGGAGTTAAAATGAATTCTGTATTAAAAATATAAGGAATTCTGGAGCGTTGGAAGAAAAATATACAGAAAAAAGAAGGAGGGGCGAAGTCAAGACGTTGTGAATGTGTGAAAAAGTCATCAATCACAAGGGAAAGAAGAAGAAGAATCCAAAGAAGAAGAAGAAGAAGAAGAAGAAGTTTCTTTCCAACTTTGAGAAATTTCAAATTCATTCACAAGACTGTAACCCAGACGGACTCACGTGTAGTCATGGAAACAATATTTGCGCTCCTGGTGCTCCTTCTAATTAAACAGCGATCTCAAAAGCGCATCCGGTACGGCTGCTGCAACGTTTTTAACCAGAAGAGAGAACTTCAGATCTATTAGGTTTCGTTAAGAACGATAAACCTTCCTCCGGGAAACTCGACACGGCGCCTGAAGTAACCCTGAAGCGGTTTCAAATCAGATTAAGAGTTTACATGGCGAAAATCTTTCTACTGAACAGATTAGTAAAAGTTCACACACACACACACACACACACACACACACACACACACACACACACACACACACACACACACACACACACACGGGACACAGTTGTTCAGATCGAGCTCAGACTGTCCTGACTGCCGTGTTTACGGAAGGCATTTTTAATTCTGATTATTTCACCCATGTGAACATGGCTATAGAAACGCACCTTCTGACCAATCAGGATCGAGAACTTTGAAAGTGAAGACTAAACGATTCTTTTAAACAGTAAATTTAAGATATTTTCTCCTCCTGCAATAGTACATGACTCAGAGAGGGAGGTCTAAAGTTATCCGGAGTGTCGTAAAGCAGTGATAATAAACTGGACAGGAAACTGGGGATGGAGACGTGTTCACTGAGTCAGACACAAGGAACCACCTCCATGTGTGTGTGTGTGTGTGTGTGTGTGTGTGGATAAGCCTAGCTCGGAGCTCTCAACTGTCACCGACATCAAGGCTTCAGAAGAAACTCTGTGCTGATCCCGAAACAAAAGCAGCTCGTGTGACATTTAAAGTTTCAATTAAAGTTATGATTAATTTTATAACTTTTCCTCGAACAGACGCTGACTTTTCTTAGACAGAAAATTACAAGAAGTGGTGCTTGTGCAACTACAGCTGCACTACAAAACTATTCATGTTAAAGAGGGATTCGGACCTCAGAGACCTTACCTCAAAGATTTGGAAAAAAAAACTTGTTTTAACAGCTGCATGTTTTTAACAAAGATTAAAAAAACGAACAACCGTTTGTGATTATTGGCAAGAAAGAAGAGCAGTGTGCAGCGTTCTGTGATTTTTTTTTTATTTTTATTTTTTTTATCAACTCGTAAACAAGCATTCATCACTACGAGCCTGAGAGTAAACGGCCGAGAACATCCTCAAAAGTTCAAAGGTCGAATTTTCAAACCATCTGTTTAAAAGTTAATCCATCAATGCTTACAGTTTTCTGGGATTCTCAGGCGGCAGTATTCAGGAAAGAAGGTTCAACAATCGAAGGTGAGACGCTCGTTATAGTGAGACGCTTATTGAAGAACTGAAGCCTAAACTTCAGATGGACTGCTATCCGAGGACGACGTGATCGCGCATGACGATGCACTTCTGCACATTTCTGCCCACACTGTCGACACTCCATCTGACTTTTACCCGTTTGGTTCCCTGAAAGCAGTCATACTGAGGACGAAGGTTCAGTTCTGATGAAGAAGTGAAGACAGCGGTGCATTCGTGGCTTGTGCCTCGGCCTAAAACATCTTTTTATGAAGGAATATGAGAGCTTGTCGACAGATGGGCCGAGTGTGTTGAAAAGCAAGAAGATTATGTCGACAAATTATGTATTTTGTTTGTTTACTAAAAGTTTTATTATAAATAAATATAAGCACAAAATAAATAAATAAATGTAAAACTTTTTGCTGTGTGTTACTCATACGCCAAAATCTCAGAGGGTCACAAGGTTTTATAAGATGCCCTGAATACATTTTTTTTTAAAACATCTCCAATTCCAATATCATGCGTCCTCCATGCTGATTGGTCGAGAAACAGAAAGCTGGGAACCAAGGAAACAAAACAAGTACTTAATAGATGACGGGTAATGCTTCCTTCGGATTGTGTTACGGCATCCTATGGCACAGAATAAGCAGCAGTCCGTAAAAAGATGCTGAGAAGACTGGGGAGGAAGAAATCCTGGATGATTGATTAATTGAATAATGATTGTAGGAATGATTAATAAAGACATCGAGACACATCAGAGTTTGTGTTGTTTTGCTACAGTAATGTCCTGATGTGGACTTTACATCCTCCTTAAAGAGGCGGTAAAACATTGTGCAATACCACACTAGCTGTAATGCACACACACACATGGCGCTGCTGATATGATGTTGAGTAACCCTGGTATGTGAACATACTGATAAACTGTGTGCGCGCATGCATTTATATGTGTGTGTGTGTGTGTGTGTGTGTGTGTATTACTTACAAGTTTTGATTAGAGGCGTCTGCTGCATGAATGCAAAGGTACGTCATGTCCTTTAAAAAAAAACATACACACGTATATATATATATATATATATATATATATATATATATATATATATATATATATATATATATATATATATATATAATTCATACACCATGTACATCACACTGAAATTCATCTTTTAGTTCATTGAATGCATTCACAAGGATGGATGTCATTTTAAAAAATGCAAGCACAATGCAGAACTCTTTCAGCTTTCAGTGTGCCACATGACTGCCCCCATGCGGTCAACTGCAACACTGCAACTACAGCAATTTCTTCATTTAATTATTATTATTATTATTATTATTATTATTATTATTATTATTATTAATAATAATAATAATAATAATAATAATTTTACTACATTAGGCTAATGTACATACAATAACGTACCAAAGTATTACTATGGTACTATAGGATTTTATGGGGCACACTGGGTCGGTACTATGGCACTTCAATAATTCCCTTGGTAGTACAGTACTATCGTCTGTCCCACTGCACTTTGTTGAATACCATCGTACTTACTGGGTATCACAGTGGCTAACCAAAAGTCAGCTGGTATCTAATATGTTTGTATATAATGTACATTATTAGATATATTAGTACATACTATGGATATGTTATAGAGTACAGGCAGTACCATATTAGATACATGCTGAACTTTGGTGGTACCCAGTTAGTACTATGGTAGTCACCAAAGTGTTGTACATTAACCTTCGGAGGTTACCATAAAGGGTAAAACAGTACCGTACTATATAAATATAACCATTATTTATAGTACTTGAATATGTATAGAATATTTTGACAGTATTCTAGTACATGGTCCAAAGTACCATACTACAATTCATGGTAGAACCATGTGCCATATTACAGATTATGTATCTTGTAAGAAAAAAAAAAAAAAGTATGCACCATGGTGGAACGTCGTGCCATCATATAGTAGATGTACTGCTGTACCATAGTATGTACCATGTACCATGGTCGAACCATGTACCATAGTGTGGTACATGTGTAATATCAGCAAATAAGTACCATGGTTCTGTACTATCAAACACCATGGTAGTATATGCCATTGTATACAGTAGGTACAGTCGGACTACCATGTGGTCAAATTTCTTATGTGTTCTTAGTGGGTACACAAATATTTGTATAGTTAAAAATTAAAACAAAGTGAAAACCTCACACTGGTTTACCTCGAGTACCGGTTTGGCGTTGTTGTACACAGACAGGATGTGTGTGATACCGTACCGAGACAAACTTTCTCGGTTCTCTGCGTCTGTGGAGGGTGGGGGTAACGTCAATTATTAGCAAGACTACGCTTATTTATTTATCTATTTATTTATTTGAAAGTTTTTAAAGTTGACCCTTAATCTAATTCACATATGATTGAAACAAATAAAAATAATTCATCAATAAATTCACGTATACAGTACTCACCGCCTTACTTTGCAAGCTAGCTAACATTTTGTGCTAACATACTTTCTATGCTAGCTTGGTTAACTAGCCTGTTACGACGATATTACCGCCTCTCTTCAATGGGGGTGCAGATCATTTAGTGTTATTGCACCCAAGCTCTGGAATTCTCTACCACACTCTCTCCGTTCTGTTAATAACATCTCAGCATTTAAATCTCTACTCAAAACGTACTTGTTTTCTGAATGTTACAGCTCGATTCGTATGTCTGTCTCCTAGTTTTTTTCTTCTTCTTTACTTCAATGTCTGTTTGTCCCCCTTTTTCTATTCATTGTAAAGTGTCCTTGAGCTCTGGAAAGGCTCTATATAAATAAAAATTATTATTATTATTATTATTATTATTATTATTATTATTATTATATTAGCCAACTGGATTTCAATTACATTCAATTACCTCAGAACGCACAATGCAGTGTAAAGCTAATAGTTATTTTACTCTAAAAGCTATAACATTACACTATTCATGCGTGTAAACCAGTAATTAAATACTGTCACAAAGCAGCGATTAAGCTTCTCTAACTTTTGTAACTATTTACTAGCTGGTTTCAAGGCAGCTTGATGAGCGAGCAAGTTCAGAGGCATTAGGCTTAATATTACTTTTATATCAAACTAGCAAACTTACGATCGTTTAAACAACCTAGCAAAACATTTGCTGAATGTTAAAAACTTTTTAAAATAATTCTCTTAGCATTTATGGGAAAAGTGTTCACTATTTTGAGCAATTAACGGCAAAACTATTTGTAGCTGCTCCAACGTACTGTAAGTGACCACAGAAACTAACTCGTTTCACGAACAGTTCACAACATTTAACGTAACTATAACTGTGCAAAAAGCGTGACGTTTCTATATTTCTTTTAATAGAAAAAATTGTATTGTTATAATAATAAAAGAAAAGAAAAAAGGAAAAGAAAGATTACGAGATTACTTAGTCCGAAATGTTCCTAGATGGACATTTAGAAAAGACTTCAAGCAAAACGTTATAAGGAACATGTAAAAAAATTGAATGGGGCAAACGTTTTTAAAAAAGGCCCTAAAACCGGTGGGGGCTCGGAGCCCTCTGCACTTCTGAATATTGTGATCCTTGAAAATTGAGGGATAACCTGTCACCAACTTGCAGAAGGGACGCACCTGTCTGTAGGAACTGTACACACAATCATTTACCAACAAAACCTGCACATTACAGGAACTCTGCTGGGAGTTATTTGCACATCTCCTGTTCCAGGGAGGCCAGTGTTTCAGATGTGAAACAGGCATCCCAATCATGAAACCTTTCTATCTTGATGACATCCAAGCACTAGTGAAAAGCTAGGATAAGTTAATTACTGTAGCAGTGGATTATGTAGAGAAATAAAGGGGGCTTTTCCCTCTTATAACTGTGTTCTGTTATTCTGCACAATCTATTCCTGCTATGACTTGAAGATTTCCCTTGTAGAAATCCAACACGTGTCCTGGGTCGTAGGCTTCACTATGTGTATCAGGTTTCTCTGGTCTATTTTTAAGTGTTGAGCTGCAGATGATGTGAAGGGCAGCTGAAGGAGCACTATAAATAGGGAAATGTTAGATTGTGTGAGCCTACATGATTTCTACTCTGCGCTCGCTTGTGCAAAGACAGACTTCAGGGACTGAATGTGCTTTGAGACATTTTAAAAGATGAAACAATGGTAGTGTATTTCACACTTTGGTGTACACACACACAAAAAAAAGACGGGAATACTTAGTCCCGTTTTGTCTTGAACGGCAAATACACATTCTTTATATATATATATATATATATATATATATATATATATATATATATATATATACACACACATTTTATCATATTAAAGCACATCAAATAAATTACATAGGTGTGATTTGTTTATTTGTTATTATTTTATAGTAATTAGAAAAAGACAGCAGAATGTATTTAATAACTAATATTAACTTGAATTATTTTTTTACAGCAATGTAAAATTTTATTTTGTGAATATTGAAAAAAAAAATAGAAAAAGGACCATGATAAAATAAATTAGTTTCTTTTGCTTACCTCTTATATTTCCTAAATAGAGACCATCAATAACCTATGCAGAAGGTAAGAATTGGTTCATCGTTAAATAAGGTATTACATGCACATTTATTTATCCATTTCTAAAGAAGGTTCATATATTTTTTGTATATATTTAAGAATATTTTAAAGTATAATAAGCAGTATGTGATAATAACAGTATGTGATAATAATAATAATAATAATAATAATATTTGTTGTTGTTGTTTAATATATATGAGTCAACAGTAATGAATAGTGCATTTTAAAAATTAGAAATCACAAGGAAAACCAACTATGTAAACATTTTGTGCACATGTAATCTCTTCCATTTCACTTGACCTGAGCTTGCTGTAACATGAGCCGCATCCTAAATACATACTTTTCCCCTACATAGTGCACTAGATACTCAAAAGTCTCCATTACGTCATAGTGCACTTCCATACGCAGCGGCCACTCATTTATACTACAGCCCTACCCTGGTTACTCCTCTAGTTCTTTCCTTAAGACACAACTACAGTTACAGACACTTATTTCAATATCTTTCTCTACAGAGGCTTTGAGTCGACATTACCTTGTTCATTCCGTTCCCCATGATTCTGGAGGAGGACTTTGTTTTTTACATGAAGAACTATTTGAGATGTCCGGTGACCATGAAAGCTAGCATGGAAAGCTAGCATAGCTTAGCTTCCTCAGATTAGCCTATCACCCCCCTCCTCCTCCTCCTCTTTACCTCTTCAGACTAAAGTACCAGTTCGGCTATATTACAGTTAAAATGTTGTTCCTGGTGGCCCACAGATATGAAAAGTCCCCCTGAAGTCTAACTATGATACGAGTGACATTTTGTAAAGGAGCATTAAAAAAAAAAAAAAACACTTCCGTATTTTTATTTAAAAACTGTGTGACATCACCACAGGACATGACTTTAACTCTTTACACCCAAATGGAGTTGAGACATTTATCATTCAACAATTATCATAACGCCTGGTTTGTAATAAAAATTAAAAATAATTTTTTAAAAAGCTGTCAGGGGTAGATTACGACAACCCGCCTATTATCACTCTCTTATCACTCATCATAAGCTCATTAAAAAATTAAAAACTTTTCAGTTCTGACCATGACTGAATACCACGTCTGCTATTTCACCCTGGATGAAAATTGAGTTAGAACAAAGAGCGAACATGAAATTCTGTGTGAAACTGGGCAGAGCTGTTTACAGTTACAGGCGACGCTGCAATGAGACGTTAGAAGACAGAGGAAGAACATCACTGGAAGACGATGAGAGATCAGAAGGACCTTCAACCGGCTCAACCCCTGAAATATTGAAACCATTCTGCAAATTGTGCGTTGATGATCGTCGGAGAACAATCCACAACACTGTCGGCGTGTCATACTGAACCATTCAGGCCATCCGCACGTGTGATTTGAACATGCGCCGTGTTGCTGGCAAGTCTGTCCCCATCCTGCTGACAAAGGAGCAGAAGGAACATCGCGTCAAAGACCCCAAGAACTCCGTCAGCGTGCCGGGGATGACCCGTACTTCATGTCGAGGATCATTACCAGTGATGAAACTTGGGTATACAGGTACGACCCTTAGATGAAGCAGCTGTCTTCACAGTGGAAGAGTCATCCCTGGAAGTGCATGGCAACCGTGCCATATCAATTTAGTAAACATTTTTGGCTGGTACTGCATCTCATACCGAATTATTAATAACAGTAAAAACACCTTCATCCAGCTGCCCCTTGTTCAACCAAAACAGCTCTGATCTGCTTATCCATGGACTCAAGAAGACCTTCAAATGTGCCGCTGTAATATCCTAATCAAACATGTTTGTTCAGCACATCCCACAGACGCTCCATTGGATTGACATTAGGGGAATTTGGATCCCAGGTCAACACCTCTTGTCATGTTTTTCAAACCGTTCGCTCTGGATGCAGGAGCAGTGTTATCTCAGACAGTTAGGCCCTGCATTACTGATCCAAAGGTTAGTGGTTTAAGCCCCAGCTCCAGCAGGTAGTAATTGTTGGCTTAAGCAAGGCCCTTAACCACATGTGCTCCTGTCGCTCTGCACTCTGACCCCAACTACGCTGGGATATGCAAAGAAAAGTATTGTGTATGTGGCGTATAAAGACTTATCGAATTTACCCTGACCTGCTCTTTGTTCTGAAATAGGGACAGTCTGAACTCCTCAGACCACATGACCTCTTTCCATCACTCAAAAGTCCAATATTTATGCTCCCTAGCAAACTGAATCCTTTCTTTCTCCTGATAAATTTCACTAACAAGTGGTTTTCTTATTGATACACAGCTGTTTAGTCCCAATCCTGCAAGTTCTCATCATATTGTGTCAATTCTTTAAGTCATCTCCATTCATGCTTTTTTCAGGATTCAGCACTATCCGTTCAGGTTTTAATAATGTGTTGAATTCTTGACTCAAATCCAGTCATTACAATCCTTCTTAGTTGTTTTCTTTGCTTGAAGCAGCCAATAATGTGACCTTTCTGAAATGGTGGTGTTTTTTTTTTTTTACACCAGTAGTTTAATACAGTATATTACATTTTAATACAGTATACACACGTGGACAAAATTGTTGGTACCCTTCGGGCAATGAAAGAAAAACTCACAATGGTCACATAAATAACTTTAATCTGACAAAAGTAATAATTTAAAAAAATTCTATGAATGTTAACCAATGAAAGTCAGACATTGCTTTTCAACCATGCTTCAACAAAATTATTTTAAAAAATAAACTCAACAGGCCAAGACGCCAACAGGCCTGGACAAAAATGATGGTACCCCTAGAAAATACTGAAAATAATGTGAGCAAAGGGACATGTTAATTCAAGGTGTGTTCACTAATTAGTATCACAGGTGTCTACAATCTATAATCAGTCAGTGGGCCTATATATAGGGCTCCAGGTAGTCACTGTGTTGTTTGGTGACATGGTATGTACCACACTCAACATGGACCAGAGAAAGCAAAGGAAAGAGTTGTCTCAGGAGATTCAAAAGAAAATTATAGACAAGCATGTTAAAGGTAAAAGCTATAAGACCATTTCCAAGCAGCTAGATGTTCCTGTGACTACAGTTGCACATATTATTCAGAAATTTAAGATCCATGGGACTGTAGCCAACCTCCCTGGATGTGGCCGCACGAGGAAAATTCATGACAAATCAAAGAGACGGATCATCCCAATGGTAACAAAAGAGCCCAGAAAGACTTCTAAAGAGATCCAAGGTGAACTTCATGCTCAAGGAACATCAGTGTCAGATCGCACCATCCGTCGTTGTTTCAGCCAAAGTGGACTACATGGGAGACGACCAAGGAGGACATCGTTGCCAAACTACGTGTTGACAAGCCACAAAGCTTCTGGGAGAATGTCCTATGGACAGATGAGACAAAAATGGAACTTTTTGCCAAGGCACATCAGCTCGATGTTCACAGACGGAAAAATTAAGCATATGAAGAAAAGAACACTGTCCCTACTGTGAAACATGGAGGAGGCTCTGTTATGTTCTGGGGCTGCTTTGCTGCATCTGGCACAGGGTGTCTTGAATCTGTGCAGGGTACAATGAAATCTCAAGACTATCAAGGGATTCTAGAGAGAAATGTGCTGGCGAGAATGGCTAAGAGGAAAACATTGGACTATTCTAAAGTGGCCTTCTATGAGCCCTGACCTCAATCCTATTGAGCATCTTTGGAAGGAGCTGAAACATGCTGTCTGGAAAAGGCACCCTTCAAACCGGAAACAACTGGAGCAGCTTGCTCATGAGGAGTGGGCCAAAATACCTGCAGAGAGGTGCAGAAGTCTCATTGACAGTTACAGGAATCGTTTGATTGCAGTGATTGCCTCAAAAGGCTGTGCAACAAACTATTAAGATAGGGGTACCATCATTTTTGTCCAGGCCTGTTCCATGAGTTCATTTTTTAAAATTTTTATAATTCCGTTGAAGCATGCTTGAAAAGCAATGTCTGACTTTCATTGGTTAACATTCATAGAATTCTTATTTATTATTACTTTTGTCAGATTAAAGTTATTTCTGTGACCATTGTGAGTTTTTCTTTCATTGACCGAGGGGTACCAACAATTTTGTCCACGTGTATATATTTACATTTACAATAAAAAAATAAAAAAAATACATACTGCCCACCATATGGAATAGCAGGTGAGCAGGTTCATTCTAAGAGTAGGGGAATAGAAAATAAATAAATACACAACACCACAAGGATGGTAAGGGATTTTATTGTCTTTATAGTTTACAATAACCTTAGGAGGAAGTGGTCTTCCAGGGCACATTCAATGAGGTATAGACAAAGTCATACATCGACTTTCCACCGATCTGCACGTTGGATATTTAACAAGAAGTTGCGTAACATGGTCCACTGACAACCATTTATCTAAGACAATTTATTTTTTCCACGCTTTGTTCTCATAGTCCCAGTGAGCAGAAAAGCCCTGGATGGGGTTCATCCTCATGTCGAGCATCCTCTGGAGCTCCTGCTGCTTGTACTCGGAGTCTAAGGTGTGAGGAACGTCTCCATAAACTGCAAAACAGATTTTTGTTAGTAAGCTTTTTTTTTTTTTTTTTTACTTTCGATGTGCAAGTGTGTTAAATAGCAGATAAATGCATCAAGACAAGAACGCTTACTGTATTTCCTCTGCCACAGCACGACCAAGCCGGTGAAGCCGATGAAGATCATTATTCCAGCAACCACGGACTTCCACTCTCCTGTTCCCTTAGTCATCTCGGCGAAAGTGTCCTTGAAGCTGATGCGGTACACTGCAACAAGCCAAGAAACACAGATTAAGTGAGTAAAGAGAAGGAAATGGTATCCTAACCGTTATATCATGTTATGGTCATGTGACCTACTAGTAATCTTTGTGTGGCCACAAATCTTACAAACAGTCTTTACAATAAGAGTTAAAAGTTTTAAGGCATCATTAATACTACATAACGTCTCTTATCCACACACGTGATGAGCCTCGTTTCTATCTGTGTGTACGTACGTGCAATTTTCTCTTCGTTGGACAACGCAGCCCAGGAGCCCTTCTCCTTCTCTTTGAGGGATTTCTGCTCAGCACTCAGTTGCTGGACATATCTAATCTCTGGCAGAGGGCTCTCACGGCGGTCAAAATATGCAGGGAGGGAGTAGTCCTCCACCTTGGCAACTCCTGAAAGAAAACACGAACACACGCATCAGACTGCAAGTAGTAATAAAAAATATAAAGAATCTGTGTAGGTCACAGCCATGTACAGGGTGCAAATCCTAATCTGTCTAGTTGTTGCGCATAGTCGTGCACTGTGACCAGATTCAAAGGAACTAATCTACCTGACTACACTCATAGAGGCTGCAGCAGGAGCGAAGAGAAAGGTCTCAGGTCCTCTTTGATTAATCAAACACATCATGAGAAAGACAAGACAGCGGTCCCTTGGCTTTTCTAAAAATCTAGCCTGGCACTAATTGAATATAAATAAATAAATAAATAAATAAATTACAAAGTAAGTAGTTAAAAAAAAATCTCAAGTAACACTTCATGTTTTTAAAAGTACTAGCAGTAAACCGAGCTGTTTGAGTATATGGAGCGAAAGAACGAGGTAATCTCTGTCCTAGAATTCTCCACAGAGCGTAAAAATTGCACAAATCAAATTGTGCATCATCTCCACTTTATGCCTGCTCTAACTGTAACCCAGTTTTTCTCGACCCTGGCTCCCATTTTAATCTTTTCTCAGCTCCAAACTAATCAGCTAATTAATTAAGTGTAGTAAAGCAGGGAAAAAGAACACTAAGATCAGGTTGGATCAGGATAAGATGCTCGAACTCATCCCTCCTCATTTACACAAAAACATTATGATGAGCTGCGATACAGCATGTCAGAGTGTTTGAGTCGTGATATTGTGATGGGAGAAACTCACCATGGCCACGCAGGCATGCTGAAGTTGACAAGGCTCGCTTCCCAACCAGACGAAGTGCTCGAGTTGCCAGCATTCTGACTGAGAGGGGGGATAAAAAAAGAAAAAAATTAATTATTGACATTACTGATGATTACACTTTCTCAACTCTGATGTTACTTAAATGCTGATTGCATTTGTGCACATTTTAAATGTAGTTCCCTGTATATAAACTTATTTATGGGACCTCCACACCAGAACAGCACAGACTGACGAGAAACCAATAAAAACCAACTCTCAAACGTCTTGTAGTACCGTAATCTAAACAGCACATTGATAACTTTCCCATTCATTACTTTACTATATTAAGCAGAGTTTCAGTTTTACAGATTTAATTTAATCAACATTTTATTGGATTATACTATTAACTATTCAGTTAACTATTAATTAAATCAGATCAGTTTGTGATTCTTGTTCCTAGGGTATAATTTGGGTATCTATTTACTTATTTATTTGAACAAACTTTTCAAATTAATTAATAAATTTTGATATAAACAAGTGTTTATTTCCAAATGTTAAACGGCCAAAAATGATCAAATTCCTTAAAAATATATAATTGAAAACAAACCGCTCAGTGTTTTGCGAGTAATGTTTATTATTATTTTTGAGCTTATGCACGCTATGTGTACTACCGCCACCTACTGGGCCGGAGTGTGGAGAAGACTATTGTTAGGAATGAACGGTTATATTCGCTCTGTACAAGATGTGAGTGACAGCTAAACATGACAAGTTACACATCCTTTCAGAGTTTATTAGATTATGTTAGCAGTTCCTTGTACTTCAGAACGCATGTGAAATATCACTGATGGAGACAAAAACAGCAAACCAGGCTGAACTTCATTTCACTTATTACCATTATTTATTTATACCTTGTTTATTATTACTATCACAGTTTCTGTTCTTAGCAGTGCACTAGTAACCTTTGCTCAGCTCTCTCATTACCGTGTGTCCACTTACTGCATGTACAATCGCATCATGGCCGATCCTCAGATTTTCCACCAGTAATATTATTACTTTGCGTTATGTCATAAAAGGTGATTCTGCTTACTGTTACACTATGAGGGATGCCCGCTAGACCTCTATGACAGCTATGAGCTCGGGCTGACCATTCCCGTTTTTGTCATAGACGACGCTGCCGTCTGTTACAGTCAGTGAGGAACAGCTTTAACACGAATACAAGTTGACGATGTTGCTAAAGTCTCCTAAGTGATACGGAATCAAATAAAACCTTTAATTTACTGGAAATTAATAATGTTGGAGAAATAATAAATCAAAAATGTCTTCATTAAATCTTTTTATGACCGCAAGGTTTAAATACTTTCTGGAGACATCAGTTATGTTCTAGGTCACAGTTTTATAGTGTTTATCCTTCTGGTTGATTACCGGAAAAAGTGTTTTTCATTATTATTGAATCCTTATAACTTTAATGTATTTTAAATATAGTCTATTAGAGATGTAGGAAAAAAAGGGGGAACGATTCAGTTATGAATCGCGATTCGTTTGTGTGCCTATTAATACATCACCACACTGGCTCCAAAATATATATATATTTTTTAATTACTTTTACATTTATAATAAAGATTAACCGGTGAATCGGAAAATTATAACAATCGCTGGGGGAAATGTAATAATGAATCAGGATATTTGGAAAATCGTGATACTTGTAGAATCCAATTAGAATCGAATCAGCACTAAGGATTTCTATCTACATGTTTATATGCACATATTTTGTAAATGTATAAAAGACATTTCGTTTGATCTGACTTTTACATTACATCTCTTGACTGACTCATTTAGTCATACATAACACAGAACTGATTCATTTGTGGCCTCTTAGATGCAATAATTCACACAAAATATATTAAACCCTAAAATATGCATGAGATTTCAATTCAAACACAGTGTTTAATAATGTAGTCTTATTATTATTATTTCAGCATTAAATAGTAAAGCAACAGCATGATTACAGTATGTGCAGATATGTATGAAGCTAATCACGTATTAGCCTAGCAAAACATCTAGCATTAGCATCAGGAAGGTCACATTTGAATCAAGCACAGGATCAGCATATTCCTCCCTCTGTACCGTGTCTATATATTAATATATTATAATGCATATATTGATAATAATTACATTTATCACTTTAATAAATCTCTACATGAGACTGTGAGCTAGAGTGAAGCCGCGTCTAGAAGCTTCAGAAACCGGAGAGAATATAACCGGCTCACTTCTAAATTACATTCCAACTAAATACAGACATAGAGCACTTGATGTGAACGCTTCGACTATGGAAGAAGTGCACCTAACAAGAAAGCACTGAGTAATTTGAGACACAGCCAATGACGATGCGGCAGCCTCCGATTTCCTCAATGTCACGTTGAGTTTTTTTTGAAAAATAACCAAACGGCTTTGTGTCTAGGTGAACATATACACATGGAATCGATGTAAAAGCGTTTTAATATTAAAAACCATAAGCATAAATAAGGAAAAATCCGAATAAAATAACATTAATCGTATTCGGTCTCGGTCACCTACCTCTCTCTTTTAGCGGTCCACCTAAAGGAGGAAGGAAAAAATCCCGACCGGAAATACGACGCCGCTGAGCATTGTGGGTAAGATTGCAAAACAGAATTAATTAAATACTTAAAACAATTTAATTGTTTGTTAAACCTGTAAATATTGCAACACAAATTGCAAGAAATATACATACCCAATTACAAATCGCAAATACGGCAGAAAAATAATAATCTGCACAAAACTGACCTTTGTATCAGTGCTAAAGGGCAACGCCGAAACCAAGCCGTCAAACAGACACGTCTGTCGTTGTCCTGTCGCAAAACACCATACACTTTACGTTATACCCGGTGTCCAGGCAGCACCTGCAGGCACCACATTTCAATCCCCCACCCGTTTTCACGGAAATCCCGCCTTCTGTTTTGTAATTGGCTAATCTTTGATACTAGGACGTGTTTGATTGGTGACTCTAAACACTTAACCAATCAACGTGGCCTAATTCCATCAATGAGGGTGGCCTATAGAATAAAAAAAAAGAAGGAAAAAAAAAAAACTCCAAGCAACCGTTGGAACCAGCTTATGATTTCGGAAGGAAGGTTTTTGTGATATTATTAAAATTATAATAATACATATACATTAACCTAGGGTGAAATAAATGGTTTTGATATTTGAGAAAATATATATTTAAAAATATATTTGAGAGTGGTAGAATAAGGACCGGAAAAAGGCATGAATTCGGATAAGGTAGATTTGGAGAAATAAGTTAGCTAGCGAGCTAACAGGCGAGCTCGTGCGGTGTTTAGTTGAGACAACAGCCTCCGCTCGGTCACCAAGGCAACACAAACTTCAGTTTTAATATTTGGGATTTTATAACAAGCGGAAATGCCTCTAAAACTGACTACTCAGGCGTACTGTAAGATGTTACTCCACGCAGCTAAGTACCCACAGTGCGCGGTGAACGGGCTGCTGGTGGCTGATAAGCAGAAGGACAAGAAGAAAGAGGGACACGGTGCCTCGTTTCTGTGTGTGGACTGTGTTCCCCTGTTTCACGGCTCTTTGGCGCTGGCACCGATGCTCGAAGTGGCCCTGTCTCTGGTAAGAGTCTACTTCAACTAAAACCAGAATGCTTCTATAAGGCTTTGAACAGGAATGGGTGCAAAAACTTTTGCACCCAGAAGCTCTCTGGTGACATTGTATCTTCTTAACTTACTAAGGCGTTGGAATGAGATGCTATGTTGAGGCCACGACTTATTTGGGTGTGGGAATGATGTACAGTGTTGTGGGCATGAATTGCTAGTGGTCATCACTTACCTAGGTGTGGGAATGAGGTATTATGTTGTGAGCACTACTTACTAAGCCTTAGGAACAAGATACTATGTTGTGGGCATGACTTACTAAGGCAGGGGTATGAGATACTATGTTGTGGGCACGACTTAATAGTGGGCATGAATTACTAACTGCGTTATGGGCACGACTAGTACGTCCTGGCCATAAAATAGTTTTGTACCAGATTATTAAACATCCACAAATTAATAAAATAATAAAATAATTAAATACTAATGGATGCTTTAGAAGAGGTGCTCAACCTTGTACTTGGTTTAATTAAAATAACAGGAGAAATCACATGTATAAAACAGGAGCTTACTTTTGTGTAAATATAATCATGTCCAAATAGGGCTAAAGACAGAAATGGACAGAATCGTTTGTCAGTTTTAGTCAATCCAGTTCAGATTATTTGCTTTAAAAGCACAATCTTTGTAACTATGGCCTATTTTTAATTCGAGCTAGCCTTAAACGCCATCCTTGTGTTAAACGTGTCCCTGGTAACCTTGGAGACTGCAGATTTTCTCAAGTTATCTTTGACACTTATGGCTGTCAGGTGATCACACAGAGGGACACGCCTTCTAAAAAATGATCTCTGATATTCAGCTCGCACATCAAAAAAGAAAAGTCGAGAAGAAGAGTGCAAGTTTTCTTTCTTTGCTTAAAAATTTTAATTTTAGTTTGTTTAATTGTTTGTTTTTTCCTCAGATCGACACATGGTGTAAAGAAAACAAATACGTCATCGCCGCCTACTATCAAGCCAACGAACGTATAAAAGATGCGAGGTACGAATGCATTTACTGCATTTATTCAATGTATGGTAAGTACAATGATGTAATTAATCACAGTGTGATTCGATTAAAGCTCTAGACTCGAAGCAGCAGTCATGTGACGGATCACAGATGTCTTATTTTTGTCAACACTTGTCTTTTCAAATGAAGAACTGTAAATGGAAGGTGTTTAAATGAAACTCTTGGCCGAGCCGTGACCCTCGTGTCATGTTCGCGTAACTGATTTTCGTTTCTCTGTTCTCTCCTAAGGCCGAGTCAGGTCGCCGAAAAAGTTGCTGCGAGGGTTTTAGAAAACTTCAGCGACGCAGCCATGATCATCGTAAGTTCTTTGTATCTGTCAAAGCGTTTTCTCCACCCCGTTTTCCTGTTTACTCGTTTATTATTTACAGGTGATTGACAAATGTATCCAAAATCCAGAAGAATAAAAAGTTTGGTTTTGTTGGGCCTGTAGTTACTGCAAATCATTTCAGGACTAGCAGCCTTCATAATTCCTTCTCATTTCTCCTCAGTCACCCCTCTGTCTCACCCCCACGTCCCTTCCATCTCCTCTCAATCTCGTCTCATCTCCTCTTTGTCCCTTCCTTTTGTCTCTTCTTGGACTACTCTCCACTTCATCTTCATTTCGTCTCTTTTCCAACGTCTTCTGTCTCGTCTCCTCTCCATCTTCTACTCCGTCTCGTCTTCTCCCCAACTCGAGTAAACGAGCTGGCTGTGTGTTATCATTGTCTGTTTATGAGGCTGCTCAGTTGGGTCTCCGAGATGAAACATGCGACCGTGAAGTAGATAAGATTTATTGTTTGCTATAAGTGTGTCTGTGATGTGCATAATACAGACTGGAACTACAGCACCACAAGCACATGAGACCGATAGAAAAAAGTATTTTTAAACATGACCAAGAGTGTGAGGAATAGTGTAGTGTGTGTTTTTGTGAGAGAGAGGGAGAGACTAATTCTCCCGCTGTGTGTGTTTCCTCTCTTAGGTGGACAACAGCAAATTCACTGTGGAATGCTCTGTACCAGCTCTGTTCATCTACGATCATTCTGACAACAAGTGGAAATGCAGAGATCCGAGCATGTGAGTGCTGTTACCTAAAACATCACCGCGTGCTGCCCTGACGTCACCCTCGTCTCTCTGCACCATAAACACTCCCGCTGTGTTTAACCCAACGCTAGTGATAATTTTGTCCAGAGAGATCATCAGAGAGTTCAGAGTTCTAAGAATATATCCCTTTTCTCATTAACGACACGTGAGAAGGATGTGACCCAGGGATCTGGAGTGATGGGCACATGGGGTATTCCTGAAGCCCCGTCCACTCCTTATCTTGCGTTCTCTCAACTTGCTCAATCCAGTGCTGCAATCAGTGTAGGTGTGATCAGTCTAGATAACATTAGAGTATGGAGTTTATCTATAATAGAGGAGAGGTGATTCACATATCACCACAGGGACTACAAAATAATTTTTTAATATAATTTATATACAGTACTGTGCAGAGTAAAGCTGTGATGTTCAGTAGGATACAGGTATTGCTTTTGTCTTAAGATTTTTATAATTTGTGATGTATCTTTATTAGGATGTAAATCATTGTAAGTTAAAGTGAATCTGTATATTTTTTGCTGGCGTACACATTACAAACAAGATGGGCTAGGTGTGTTTGTGCTGAAGGCGCCAAGGCGGGTTAATGTTTACAAGGTTTTATTGAAGGGTCACATTGAAGAAAAAAAAAAAAACATTTTTAAATCCTCCATCTAGCCCATTTTTCAGATTAGCTCCAGTCGCACCTGACTACAGAGCTGTCATCACTCCTGAACAATACTGTTCATCACTCATGTACTCATCCAAGGCCTGTTTTTAGACCATCGGTTCTGAATAATTTATTTCTGTATTTTCAAAAAGGAAAAACCACAAGCAGGGAAACATCAACACCGCCTACATCAACATGTCTTGCTTTTGACTGATTCATAGCAGTGATGAAACACACACGCAAAAGAACACTGCTGACTGTTTCAGTCCAAAACCAAACCAAATAGTGCTGAACCATCAGAAAGAATTTCCGAATTTTGCTAATTATAATAATTGCAAAACTAATAAGCGCCTATTTAAAATTGTACAGCGCCATCTGTTGAATTTTGGAATGAACTAAAATTTGTATGTGTTACAGTGAAGTCCACATAATGAAGGTGTGACATCACAATGATTAAGTAGATTCCAATCGCACACTCGTAAGTCCTTATTAAAACATTTACAGCGCCATCTGTTGAATTTTGAGAAGAACTAATTGATTTTTATTATTTTATTTTTTCAAAAACAATTTTTAATGAAATTTTCGATTTATATTTCAAAGCAGTATATCGTCTCTTCCTGTTGGCCGATTGTGATGAAACAAAGTCTGTTACCTCAAGCTTGGCCAAATATACCTGTGAGAACCCCATTAAAATGAATTCAGTAGTTATTTACGTGATGTGTGCACAAAAACAGACAAAAAAAAACATCCTGATGTGTGAACATAAGATAACCTCGTGTTAGAGAGTTTAAAGATTGGATTTTGGAGTGATGGAAAAAGATCATGTGATCTTGATTTGAGTCTATTCCAGAGTGATGTGTGCCTCTGGGTAAGAAGGGAAGTGTATGAAGCGATGCTCCCATCATGCATAGTGTCCACTGTACAAGCCTCTGGAGACAGTGTTATGATCTGGGGTCGCTTCAGTCGCTCAGGTCGACACTCAGCAATGTTATGTGACAATAAAATGAAGTCAGCTGACGACCTGAATGTACTGAATCACCAGTGTATCACATCGATGGAGTTTTTCTTCCCTGATGGCACGGCTAGGGTCCAGTACTCGGAGTGTGAAAGAGTGGCTCTGGGCGGATGAGGATGAACTGGACACCACAGTGTGTGTGTGTGTGTGTGTGTGTGTGTGTGTGTGTGTGTGTGTGTGTGTGTGTGTCATCAAAGCTTAAAGGTTGTTGAATGAAACATTATTGTGTGTGTGTTTTGAGAGAGCATTGTAATTTTATTCTGTAACCAGAGAAATGTTATAAGAAATTGCTAATTATTTTACATTAACAGTGTGTTTTATTGTGTGCGTGTGTAACTGTTGCAGAGACTCGTTCGAGGACTGGACAGAAGCTCAGAAGATCGCGTCCGCCTTGCTGGAGAACAGATCCTATGAAAACCTCATAGACTTTGACAACCACCTGGACGACCTCAGGAATGACTGGACGAACCCCGAAATCAACAAATCCGTGCTGCATCTATGCTGAACCCAACGTCCAGTCTGAACCGCTCCACCCACTCACGCCATCAGCGACAACACGGGTCCTTACGGCATCCTTACTGTATTCTGATTTACACCTGGAGAAGAAAAGGCCAGAAATTTGGGGGTGGGGAGGGGGGTGAAAATTTCTAAAGCAGGACATTAGTGCGTCACACTCTAGGAGAGATTAAGAGCGGTGTGAACCTCGTCTAATGTTTTTACACATCCACTCACAAGACGTACAGTGCCAGCTTCTCCTTTCAATCTTTTGGGTAAAAGTATGAACCGGTCACTGCATCATTACATCACACTTTTTTTTTTTTTTCATTCGTCTGTCACATTATTAAATCAGCGAATCAGCACCGAGCCCACCAGCTTTACACACTAAGACGGTTTCATACCACTCCCATTATTATTGTTATTATTATTATTATTATTATTATTATTAATAAAACATACCATTTTAAGAGAATTTGGATTGGTCCTTTGAGACTTCTTAATGATTCTCACAGACTCGGTTAATAATTAAACCCATCAAAAATAATGTGAAATTTTCCACTTCACAACATAAACATGACTAATATATTAATAAGCATTTTAACATGTGACATTAGAAACAAAGCAAAGTCTTAATATCTAAACCACTTTTTAATCTCTGCCACGTTTAAGTTTAGATCATTAAGGCACAGTCGATATTTATTTGCGTTTAAGGACATTGGTAAAATTAGTGCAGTAATATTCATGACTTAATGACTGATAGGAAGATGGTGTTTGTTTATTATTAATAGAATCTGAGTTTAAGATCTCACTGATTAAATTGAGCTTTTGTAAAAACAAAATGCCAAAATAAAATGTTTTTAAGCAACCGGATACGATTCTGTGTTTTCAGTATGTTTCCTAAACAAGTGTGGGTGTGTGTGTATGCGAGAGTGTGAGGGACGATATTCCTAAAAGGCATGTTTTTGTTGTGCATACAGGTGTAGGAAATGCAAGTTTACTTTAAGCAATAAAATACATTTTTATAAACTTTGATGTTTGTGATCATCACCATTCCTTCATCATTTACAGGCATTTTATATTACTGAAATATTAAAATGATCATTAAAGGTATTCTTGGTTAGTTCTTGTAACCATCACGATCTCTGAACATCATCTGGTGTCTCGAGGCCAAAAGGTTTCAAACAAACAATCTTTTACGCTACTATATTTTACTCTCTTTTTTTCTTCCGTCTTTTTTACTTTTTATTTTTATTTTCCTTGTTCGCTTTTTTTTTACATCTTTCGAATAGTTTTTCCCTGTTCTTTATATATTTACTTGCTTTGTCTTTTCCTTAAAATTACTTTTTTCTCTATTACAACTTAATTGTTTTACTTTTTCCTTCCCTTTGCTACAGAGGAGAAACCAGCTCTGCACAGTTTCTGAAACCAATTAAGGGGGGGGGGGCATAAACTTCTGCACACAGTTTCTGAAACCATTACGGGGCATAAACTTCTGCACACAGTTTCTGAAACCATTACGGGGCATAAACTTCTGCACACAGTTTCGACCACTAAAACGGGGCGTAAACTTCTGCTCTATCAGTATGGTTGCGGTGACTACTTCTTTGTCGCCATCTGGTGGCGGAATCGTGCATGGGCTCTAAACCACGTGACAAGGTACGTCATCCAACGTGGACGAATAAACCGGCGGGAAAACAGTTGTAATGGAGCAGCCTCCTGTGAGGGCTGGACTAGTGGTTCTGATATAAAAACATTAAGACATTAAAATATAATAAAGATGGACCCTTCAGAAGTAGAGTTCCTCGCTGAGAAGGAAACGGTGAAGATTATCCCAAACTTTAGTCTCGACAAAATTTATTTAATCGGGGTGAGTAAAGCTGCGCCGAGCTATGCTAAGCTAACTGTCGCTGAGGTAAAGTTGTACAGTACTGTATACTCCTGTCCTAGTAGGTACAGTGTACACATTTTCTTAAAATATGTTTAATAAATGTAAAATTATATTATGCACACACAGTGATATACACCGGGTTGCCAGGTATGCACCCGGAAATCACCAAAAACAAACAATGACAAAATAAAATTAACTGTTCTACACTATAAAAAAGTGTTTTTCTGCACCAGGGTCATCAAACAGTCTAATTTATAATATATGGAACTGTATACATTCATAACAGATCTATTAAAACATAACACATGGCAAAAAAAAATATTGTTGTTACATTAAAAAGAAATTTTTAATAATATGTAATTAACTTGTTTTTATTTACTTATCTATATAAATAAAATGTTTTGCCAGTACATTGTTCAGTTTTTTACTTTTTAAATGAATTCTAGTAAACTTTTGCAGTACTTAGACATCTGCCTATGGTTTAACCTGCACCGTAAGTGAAATCATAATGTTGAGTAAAAGTGATGTTATGAGCTGGAATTAATAATCTACTTTAAAAATAAGATATTAATAAGCTACTTGCTCAATGTAAACAAACACCTGCACCAATAGATATTATGCAAAAAATAAAAAATAAATTGAATATTTATGCTTGGATTAGTTTATTTTAATGTACTGGAGTTGTTTTAAGAAAAAAATCCAATCTGCTTTTTTCGATTTCTCATTTGATTACCGAACAGAAGTACAAGGCATAAGAAAACTTTGAATTCTTTTGTATTTATTTCATGAAATAATTTCTCTTCATTGCATTTTTCATTTAGTTACTCATTAACTTTTAAATAAGGTTTAAAATTGTAACAAAATCAGGGAGAGAACGTAATATCGAATCGGGATATTTATAAAATCGCGATACTTTTAGAATTGCAATTTAGATTTTTCTATCGGGAGTGTTTACATAGAATTAACCCTGCCGTGTTCTTGGTGTTTCCTCAGGGAGACCTGGGACCGTTTAACCCGGGGCTGCCGGTCGACGTGCCCGTGTGGCTGGCGCTCAATCTGAAACAGAGACAGAAATGCAGGATCGTTCCTCCGGAGTGGATGGACGCCGGTAAGACAAAAAAAAAAAAAAAAAAAAAAACGTCCCGATGAACCGCACTTTATTTCTCGTCCGGGTTCACAGGTCCGTGGTACGCGAGTGTATCAGTCATGATGTCACAGATCGATGAGAGATTAATTTCCCTCGTTTTAATGTCGATGTGTGTCAGAACGTTCTATAAGAGCGTGAATGAACCCGGATGAATGTCCTGCCCCCTGAATCTGCAGATAAACTGGACGAGATCCGAGAGCAGGAGAGGAGAGAGGACGCGTTCACGCCGATCCCTAGCCCTTATTACATGGAGCTGACCAAGTTACTGCTGAACCAGTGAGGCGTTTATTTATAATTATCATTTTTAAAAATAAAACTTCTGTGTACTGTAAGTGTGTTTGCGTGAGTCACGCAAAAACATAATTCTGTAGATTATTAACGCCTTGTGCTGTCACATAATGATCTCTTTTGATGTCTCTTGCTTTGAAGTAAACCTGACGTGGCCGTTAGTGATCTCTGTGTTGTAACGTTGTTGCTTCCCCGTAGTGCCGCGGACAACATCCCGAGAGCCGACGAGATCCGGACTCTGGTCAAAGACATCTGGGACACTCGCATCGCGAAACTGCGTCTGTCTGCTGACAGCTTCATCAACCAACAGGAGGCGCACGCCAGGGTACGCACACGCACACACATGGACACACACACAGTGTCACAAAATCATGCTTTTAATAGTTCTTAAATGAATAAATAAAAATGGAAATGAAGCCTCAATCTTGATTATGTGGAAAAAACCTTCACAACAACATTAACCATAAAGCGATCATGTCATATGTGTGTGTGTGTGCATAAAAAGCTAATGTAGCGGATTTGACTTTGAGCTAACTCTAGCCAACTGAGCTAAGCTAACTATAAGACGAAGATGATTACATCATCATAATGGTTTAATGTTGTAGCTCCTGTGTTAACCATGAGTGTACATCTTCTTCCTTGTTGTTTAATGGCAGTCGATCCTCCCGTATCTTCCCGCTCTCAATTTATCTCATAAAACTTGTATCGTATCTAGGTTATTTTTTTCATCTCTCTTAATTTTCTTTCCCTCCTCAATTAATTTTAATAATTGATTTGTATGTTGAATCCTCAACACTGACAAATATTCCAAAACAGTGGCTTGTTAGTTGTCTTCATGTTATTTTTCATAATTGAAAGAACATTTTACATTTCCTTCTTATTGTAGATCTTTTTTTTTATTTGCAAAGATTCAGAGATGGGGATTGTGTTAAAACATTTCCTTAAACAGTATATTTTCAAAACACACACACACAACTGGCACACGACTGTCAATGAAGAATGCAGCATTACATGTATATATTAATTGTGCTGCTGTTGCTTGTGACGTTATGATCTAGTTGTTACATAAATGTGTCCACTAGATGGCAGTAAACTATGGCCTTTGAACGAAGATTCATGAAATGAACCTTTTAGTGAAACTATCGTCCGAGAGCCTCGACACCTAAATGCGGTTTCATCTCGCCCTCACTAGTGATTATACCTGAGGTGGAGTCAATTTTGAACCCGACTTTAAAGCCTTCGGCCCAAATACCATCCTGAACGCTTATTGCACCTTTAAATGCCAAGTTTACACCTGAAAGGATTGTAGTTTGATCATTACAGGGAAAATCCTGCTAATTAAATCTCTCTCTCTCTGTGTAGCTGGATAACCTGACGCTGCTGGAGATCAACACCACACGCAGTTTCCTGTTGGACTCTCTGAACTACATGTACAAACTGCGCTCCAACCTGCAGCCCGGCTCAGTCGCCGGGAAATCACAGGATTATTAACCGGCGCCGTCAGGACGTTCGCTCGGCATCTCGGAGCAGCCACGCAACTCGCACCGGCACCATGTGTCGATTTTTTTCATGGACGCTTCATCAGAGTGGCTTATTTGTTAAAGCAAATCCTTATTTGTAAAAGTCACATGACTTTATCACCAAGCTGTGTCTTACTCTGTTGTTGTTGTTATTATGTACATTCACACTGTGTACTGTTGAATTAACTGGATTCTGTAAGATTTCGCTTGGACACTTTTAAACGATTTGCTTGAACACAATCCTCTAGAATGTTGTAGAAGGAATTAAAAAATAATACTTCACAAACAGCGAGAGAAGCTGACGTCGGTGAAAAGTGTCAGCGGAATCGCGGCTCGCGTGTGGAAAATGATCACGTGGAAAAATAAAACCATAACTTGCTGTTGTGTAAATGTAGCTTCCTGTAGAGGTTCATCCCCCCTACAGGACGTTTTGTGAACTGCAATAATGAACACACCTTAAGTTATAATGAAATATGAAATGTAAATTGTAAAGAAACATAATAACCAGAAGAAGGGGTTGTACGTATGTCTTGTTTGAGGAAAAAATAAAAGATTCAAACTATCCATCAAGAGAGTGCGCGAGTCCAAGTTGAGTTCTGAAGCATTTTATTTTTTTTGTCTGAAATTACAGCAATATATTCATAAATACCTAATTACTACATTCAACAAAGAATATATTACATTACATTGAATTCATCAAACAAGTACATTTTTTTTCTTTCTTAAAAACATGATTTCACAGCATCTAGACATCCTCCATGGGGTTCGGGCGGGGCGAGGGCGGCTACTGCGTGCGCTAGTTGGGCGAGAGACACCGAGGAAGAGCGAGTGTGAGAGAGTGAGTGAGTGGGCGTGTCCCTGCTCCTGGATAGGCAGTGGTAGTGCTCACACACACACACACACACACACATAAACACAGACGTGCACATGATGGATGCTCATTAGGGCCAGCCTGGGGTCTGTAAACATGGAACGGTCCATCCTGTGAGCCTGAGCGCTTATGAACCTGTGATGAGATTAAGATTAAGAGTTTCACAGCGAAGCATGGCGAGGTTTTGCTGCTGCTTTGGCCTGGACGAGAACGTTAAACAGAAACGCTGGCGACGGATCAGTGATTCGGGTGAATCATTCGAGCGAGTCGATATGTTTCAGTGATGCTTAAAAGCATAAATAAGGTTCGTCCATAGGAAACGTCTGCTATCTAACTGGTCTGTGGGGCGGAGCAACGATTGTGACATCATCAGACATTTCTTTGCACCAATCATCGTTCATTATGCATGTTTTATTTTTTTTAAAGAATGAAGACGTAATATTAGCTTTGGTAATGTTTTTAACAATAGTTCTCTAGCCAGCTAGCTATCAGGGATGGCACAAGGGTGTTATTATTTGTTATTATTTAATCGCGTATTTATCATGCGTATAAAGTCGAACAGAAGTTCCTTAGTTCTCTAGAGATGGAAAACACATAATTAAACAATAAAAAAACACATTAGTTGACGGTCCATGATGGAGTTTAAAGGACATACAGCAGAACCTCGGCATACGAATGCCCTCTCTTATGAATTTTCGCCTTGAGAATTGAAACTTTGAAATAATTTTTCGGCATATGAATGAACCGGACAGCGCATGCGAAAATTGCTTGTGTCAGTGGAAAGCCAAGCAAAGAGAGTTTACAAATTATTTTCAATCTTTTTGTTGTAATATTGCTAACATTTTTGAATGCCTGAAACAGATTACCTGCAAATTTACGGTATTTTTTTAAGCAGAAATTTGTTTCGATTTGGAACAAATCACATTTTTTATCCTGAGGTTCAGCTGTAATAAAAATTTCAAACCCTTTTGCGTGAACTTGTTCTTAGGCTGCGTTCGAAAACGGAAAAGGTCTTAATCACTTTATACGCAAATGTTTGTGTGTTTAAAGTCGTCATTTTTAACCTGAGATGCTACGTACACACTCCCTGTGATCACGTTTGATGCCTGGTGAATTTTGGACCGTTTGACTCTGCGCATGAATAACCCGGGTCGGGTCGCGCATCGGATTCTCTGGGGAAACTTTGGCACGGGATCCGGACGTCCCTCACACGCATAGAGAGACAGGTGTGATGTTTAAACAGAAACAATGATCACCAAAAAAAAAACGTGAATGAGTCTATGGTAGTTAGTAGTCCAGAGTGCAGGGAGTGTGTGTGTGTGTGTGTGTGTGTGTGTGTGTGTGTGTGTGTGTGTGTGTGTGTGTGTGAGAGAGAGAGAGAGAAAAAGAGGTGACGTTCTGCTCTTCTTTAGACCCGGTGCTGCCTTTGGAGACAGATGCTACTGTGGTAGGCTACACACACACACACACACACACACACTCACTTACACACACACTCTCGCTCACACACACTCACACACACCTGCGGGTACGTACACGGCGAGCTCTTCCTCCGTCCTTGATCCTGACCAGCAGCGCTACAAACACTAAAAGCGAGGCTCCAACTGAACGCCCTAAAAAGCATGTGCATTTTTTTTTTATTCTAAAAATGGCAGGCGTTTAATTTTTTTTCTTTTTTCTTTGCTTCTTCTTCAAAGAACAGTTAACGTAAGTAATAAAAACATACAAAAATTTCCTTTCCGTTTCATTTCGGTATTTACAATACAAGGCTGAAGCACCTCTTTAGAAATTTTTTTTCCCTTGAATAAAACTTTATTTATTTATTTATGAATTTTTTTTCTTTTTTTTGTCTTTTTTTTTTTTGCCCCACGACAAAGTGAGCATTTTATTTCACTTAAATTGTTTTTTTTTCTTTTCTTTTGAAGTTCTTCCCTAATTTTCAAAAGGAGTTCCTTGTTGTAACACAGTACCTCCAGGTAGTTTCTTCTGGGTTTTGTCTCTTTAAGTGCATTTCCAGTTGAAAGCTCCTCACATCTCAGAGATGGTGCGACATTTCGGGGAGTCACATGACCACCGTGAGGTTTTGCCTAAGTGATCGGTCCTGGTGAGGCGCAGATCGCTGTCTGTACCTCCGTGTCCGTGTGCATGTGTGAGATCCAGACGGGTTTATTTGGGAGCGGGGCGTGGCACCTGTCCTACACCTCGATGGCACATTTTTATGTCCGATTATAAACTTTGAGCGTCAGTCCTGGTCAGCATGCACCATCTCCCCGAAACTCCGCCGTGGAGGAGCAGTAGGGGGCGGGGGCGGAGTCTGGGTGCGAGAAATGAGGGAAAAGAAAGAACGTGGGAGGAGGGAGCGGGTGGAGTCCGGACGCTCCGGTGATCTCACGTGATGTCACCTGGGCGGATACCCTTTGAAGTGAGCCCTGCTCCAGGACGTATGTGGCACGCTCAGGCACTTCCTGAAGTGCTCCAGCTCGGCCTGCAGCTTCTCCCTCTCGGCCGCCAGCTTCTGCTTCTGAGCCATCAGCTCCTGCGACGGAACGGAGAGAGAGAGGCGTCACGTTACAGCTGTGATTAACAGGAGACGCGACAGGAGGGCAGACGAGGCTGACACTTACCCCCATGGTGTGAGAGACCTGCTCGGCCGTCAGGCTGAGGTTGTAGTGTTGGGCTTCCAGCTTCCTGCACTGACTGTGCAGCACCTCGCGCTCGATAGATTGTTCTGGAAGAGACATGAGAGCGACACGGACACAAATATAAAAGACATCCAACAGTTCAATTCAATTTTTTTTTGTATAGCGCTTTTAACAATCGTCATTGCAGCTTTATACGATCATCTAGAGCTGAAACGATTCCTCGAGTAATTTGATTCCAAAAAATGATCGAGGCAAAATCTTCTGCCTCAAAGCTTCTTTTAATTCATTTTGAAAGGTGAGGTGCTGGTTCATTTGCTTTTTTTTTTTTTACTCAACAGCAGTGTTTCCCTTAGTATGCGCTCATGCCAGGTCAGAGAGATTTCTTTTTTCCCTGTTAAAACGGTGTTTCCGCTGTGTTTACGTGTGTGTCCGTTAGTTGTGAAACTA
Source organism: Clarias magur (assembly GCA_013621035.1). Taxonomy (NCBI): domain Eukaryota; kingdom Metazoa; phylum Chordata; class Actinopteri; order Siluriformes; family Clariidae; genus Clarias; species Clarias magur. The sequence goes on from QNUK01000333.1 coordinate 293,597, forward strand.
CTGAAACGAGGTGAGGGAAAAGGCTAATTCCAAATGATGATTTGGTTTACGAGTGTTTTGGAACACGAGCCCACTTCCTGAACTTCCTGAACGAATTATGCTCGTAATCCAAGGTTCCACTGTATTTAAAGTGTGCCTTAGTTTTTTTTGATACTCATCATTTGAAATAGATTTTTTTAGTTTTTGCATCGGAGAAAAGGCTTTAAAATAAGAATGTATGGCTGTAATGCACTTAATTCAGCTCAGTCAACTTTTATTAATGTGAATAATGTCAATGTTTATTTTTGATAAAATGCTGTATGTATTTAAAAAAAATAAAAGTAGATTTTTCTAAAAAGAAAACCAATTAATCTTTGTTTCTCTTATATATGTTACATTGCTGTTTAATTAAGCAAAAGTACATTTTATCCGATTAATTGATTATATATTTGGAGGAATACTCGATTACTAAAATATTCGATTTATAGCTACAGCCCTATAATCATCACAGATAACGACGAGTACTTACAAACACTTCTACTAACGCCGCTGCAACGGTCTGTGCATCCCTGAGATAAATGATTTGCACCTGGTATTATACAGTTCTGTGCAAAAGTCTTGACCCCTCGTTTCTACGTATTTTGCTTCCAAATGTCCAGACATGAGGAATAGTTCTCCAGGCTTCCTGGGGGTCACACAGTCATCTATGAATTATTCAAGCATTAAAAAAGAAAAAACATCTCATTTAAGGCGCGTGCAGATGATGACAGATGATCAGGAGGTGATTAGTTATACTGCTGATGCTGAATGCTGAGTGGTTGGAACGGACGAGAGGGGAAATGAGGTCGTTACATACTGTAAAAAATCTGTTTTTAAATTGCATCATCATGAGGCCATTTGTCATTAAGCATGTTGCAGTAAAATGTAAGTTCCCATTTCTTCTAATTTGATTTAATTAAATTTGATATGAAGGAATGAGTTTTTTTGCACAGTACTGTATGGTATATACATTAGAAATGCGGGGGGAAAAATCTATTTAGCTGAGTTTTATGATTCTTATGTATGTTTGCATTTGAGGTAGTAATATGTTGCAGTTCCTCTATAATCCTACAGGTGGTGCACTTTCGCCCCTGGTGATTCCCGCCCCTAATTCTGTATATACTGTATGATACACAAAATGAGTTTAGATCAATCTCTGGACACTTGCATATGCTACTCATCTCGATGCACACTTTATCAATTATCGTGCGCGGTTGCTCCACCCAATCCGGCAACCTGAAAATCACTTTTTCCGTATGATGATCTCTACCGTATTCGTATCTCGCAATTTATCTTGATTTGTAACGATCTGTAGCAAAAACATCATGAACGTGGATGCTGGGTTACGTCAGTTCACGTTAAAATGCACCGATATTGGACCTGAAGTGAGCATTATAGTGCCTTAGATAAAGTTTTTAATCGCTATTAGATTCCGGATGGAGTAAAAAAAAAAAAATGTACCAATAAAGCAAAGAAACCCAAATCACCTTCTACATATTCCTGATACGCTTCGAAGATGGACTCGATCCCGTTCCACCTGTGCCCCAGAGCCTCTTCCTCTTCCTCGTCTTCATCATCCCCTTCGTCCGAGTCTTCCTCGCTGGAGAGTTCGTGGCGCGCCGGGGCGTCTCGCCGGGCCGCGGGGGGGCAGTGCAGGCCGTTGGGCTGGAGCGTGGGGTGCGTGTGAGGAGGGTGTGTGCTACGGCCCGAGCCGCTCTGCAGCTCTGGGATGTTGTAGTGCACCGTGGAGTCTATGGCGTGATTAGGCTCGGAGATGGCCGAGGCGCCACCTGGTGGAAGCAGGAAAAAAAATACATCAGAAACATGTAAAAAAAACCAAAAAAAAACACAAATAGTGAAATGTAAAAAAAAAAGTTTAAAAAATCCCACCTTTGTGCTTCTGCAGCGCTTTCTGAGTGGACTGCAACACAGACTCGTGAAACTGCTGCGCGAACTCCTCGGCCGTGAAGCTCTCCCAGGTCTTGGTCCGGCCGTTCAGGCTGCACGCGGCGTCTTTGGGGTGCGCCGGGGGACGGACGCTGTTCAGCAGGCTCGAGGGCTTTTTGCTCAGGATCGTGTCGCCGCTCCGTGTTTTATCAGCGTACGGCAGAGGGAGCGGAGCGTCCTTCGGTCTGAGGGGTTCAGAGACGGGTCTGTGGTGATCCTGAGGAGGCGGGGCCGAGGAAGGCTCGGCGGGAGGTCCCGTGGACGGAAGGGGAGGAGTCGGGTGTCTGGCACTGAGTAAATCACCTGACTGGCCTGGAGACTGGGATGAGGACGAGTCTGTGGAGCAGAGGTACAAAACAAATAATTTAGATCCAGAGCCTTCAGCATGACTTACAGTATGAGTAAAAGCTGGTAACACACACACACATTTTTCTAAGAAATCTGTGGCTGCAAATATTCCAAGGTTCTTCATTAAGGAAGTAAAAAAAAACAAGAAAAAATCCAGCTGTAAACATCTGGAGCTGTCACTGTACACAATATCCGGCATCTGGTTAACTGGACTGATGACACCGGAGACAGGAGACGCGAGTGCAGCACTAACGCTGTATTGTCTTTCTCATCCTGATGCGAGACACACAAAAGGAAATCTGTCCTCTCTGCTGTTAATCAATCACGATCGACAAGTCAGCTAATTAGTTACGGGAAAATAATCAGTGAATCAGGGACGCTGCTGGGACGAGATTAGTTTCTCAGATTATATGTATATGTATACCGCAACAATATTGCGGTATTGTTTAATCTGGGTTTAATATTATGGGCTGTCCAAAAGACAGGGTAATCCTCGTTATTACTCACATTATAGCAGTTACAAATATACTGTCTTTTTCCCCCTCTCTCATGATGCTAACCCCAGCTTGACATGTTGCATTCTTGCTGACACTGGAGACTCCTTCAAAAATGCCACATCTCGTTAACAGAAATCTTCAACACTTTTAATGTTTTCCTTCTTTAAATTTACATTTAAAAAGCTTGGGAGCATTAAACACCTCCTGACCAATCAGGTTTGAGATTTCAGTGGTCATGTGGCATAAAAAATTGTTCTACACTTAACTGAAACAAATAGTGAACTTTATAGGCACATCATGCATGAAACTATGTGTGTGTGTGTGTGTGTGTGTGTGTGTGTGTGTGTGTGTGTGTGTGGACCTTACCAGACTGATGGAGCAGCGGGCTCTTACACAGAGGTAAAGGATTATTCCTGATGGTGTCTAGAGTCACACTTTTCTGTTTAATGGCGTGCAGCAGCTCCACCACTCTCTCATTCTCTGTTAAAAACAGAAATAAACGAGACGCTTCAGAGCCCGTGGACATTCACGAACCACTAAGGTGAAGACAAACAGCTGGATCGGACGACGGACTCGACAGTAAAATGTGACGCCACTGTTTAAGAACGCAGTGAATATATGTGAGAATATTTTATTCAAACAATCCAGAAGCTAAAAACTGCAGTTTGATATCCATTCAGTGTTTGGTTTCATTCTCTCACGTTCTGAGAGTCCTGGGGAAAACTGGGGTCACGTGGATCCTGTGGTCTGTTTAGTAAATAGGATTATTCAGTGAAACAGAGGCTCTGCTGAAAATAAAGTTGCCAGGTTTGTTTATTCTCATTTTTCTCAGTACTTTGCCATAAGGCTAAAAGTCGCACATGACTCTTAACATATTCACATCAGCCACATTATGAAATCCCAGTTTGTGCTCTATGTAAATAAGGGAAATGTATTAGCTATGACGTATATTGGTAAAAATTACAAAATGTACACAAATCTTAAGTTTAAGAAGAGCACTTCAGGAAGGCCTCAGAGGATTTTATTAAGACAATTATTGTAAGAAATATCTTATTAAAATAAAACGGGAACACTTATCTGACGGGATTTGTTTTATTTTTACTTTATATATTGTATGAATTATTTTTATGTATTTATTTTTTTGGGTTGTGGAACGAATAGCTTGAGTTTTCATTCTTTCTTATGGGAAAATTCGATTTGGTTTACGAGTGTTTTGGAATACGAGCCCACTTCCGGAACGAATTGCGCTCATAATCCAAGGTTCCACTGTATATATTTTTTTTCCTGGTACACTTCAGTATTCTCTCCCTCCGATACAGCAGGTGGCAGTATGCACCGGTTGGTTTGCGAGCCGCCAGGTCCGTTTTCAGGTACGATCGGATTATTGATCTATATCTGATCTGATTTTCTGAAAACATCCTGAGAAACCTTGAACGCCGAGCGTCTTCTATAGGGGCTCCACCGTTACTATAGAAACGATCGTGTTTACTTAGGTGCAAGCTTTGGTGCTGAATAAATAGAATTTTAAAAGTGTGTGCGCGCACGTTCTGTACCTTTCCTCTGCTGCGTGCTCAGGTGATTGAGGCTGAACATGGTGAGGAAGCGTTTCTTGGCCTCCAGCTCGGGAGCGCTGTCCATGTCCTCGGGAGTGAAGCGCGTGCTGAGCGGAGGAGGCAACCGCTTGCTGGCCACAGCTGGGGGGGAGGGGCTTCGTTCCCGGAGCATCCTCCTCCTCTTCCTCCTTTTACGGTCAAGCAGCTCGTCTCGCCGAGACACGGTGGTCAAACCGATGAGCCGCAGAAATTCCAACTTCTACAGTGTGTGTGTGTGAAAGAGAGAGAGACAGAGAGGGTGTGAGTGGGATCATTTTCTGCATGGCCGATAATTATCACCAGTACAGCATGTATGTGTGTGTGTGTGTGTGTGTGTGTGTGTGTGAAGTGCTTTTTGGAGAGTGTGGCACTGTATTACCTCGTTGGAGTCGTCCAGTTTGAGTGGCGGCTGCTCAGCTACTCTCCGGAGATGAGCTCTCACCTCCTCTTCATCGCTCTCATCATACGAGTCGTCCAGCTCGTAGTAGTACCCTGCGCACCACACACACACACACACACACACACACACACACACCTGACTCACTCACAGATCGCTTCAAAATCCCTTAACGGCTTATTAACTTTCAAGCCACTTCACAACGAGAGGAAGTTAAGCGATGTGTCAAAAAAACACAGCCTTTATCTGATCCAACTTAAAATAGAAAGTCAACGTTAGTTGTGTTATTTTACACACACACACACTTCATAGAGAACTGCCATCGAGAAGCGTTCCCAGGTTTCTATTTCCATGATTTATAATACTAATGGTTAAGACAAGCTTCGTGCTAAAACATTAGTTGAGTTTTAAATCCACACCTTTCTCTCTCGCTTCCCTCCTCCTCCTCTCCTCCAGGTCTAGTTTGCTAATCGGCCGTCGATGCAGCTGCAGATATTCATCGTACACGAGCACGGTATCGCTTCCCGGCCTTGTCGGCGGCCCCTGGTGGCCCTTATGGACCGCGCTGCTCTTCAGAGTACCGCTCAGCTCTCCGTATTGCGTGCTCAGACTCAGCGCCGCCCTCTGCTGGCTCAAAAAAGACTGCGTGGATTTCTCCAGCTCTGCCAGGAAGGGCCGCGGCTCGGAGAACCCCGTAGGCCGGATGAGCGGGAACTTCTCGTGTCCATCTTTGGGCTTTTCCGAGCCGAAATGGCGCTCGGTTTTGGTCGGGGGCGGAGCTAGGTGACTGATGTCGTAGGGACCCGGATGTGGCTCGTGGAGAGCACGCCGTGACTCGGAGGAGGTCTCGATGAGAGAGGCGGGATTCCAGAGGGTGGTGGGTGGTGCAGGGGCGTGGTCTCTGGGCTGGGGTTTGGGGGAGATGAGGGGTGGAGGAGCGCCGAGGTGAGGGTGGATATCCCGCTCTCGCTCTCGGCTGCCGGGCTCGTGGTGGTTCGGGATGGGCCTGTGTGAGAAAGAAGCAATACTATAATACTACATCATTTTTTTTTAGAAAGTGGACTGATATGATTGTTTTAACAAAAGAAAAAAAAAAAACAGACCTCTGCAACGTTAATTCTATGCGTTTAGAATATAACAAGTTCTGGATGAGCATGAATAATATTTCAGTTATCGACCCTCTTGAACTAGACAGTTTGATTCTCAGGAAAATTAAGATCTGCATCACTTGTTTCCTCATATGTAAATATAAACTACTCTTACGCATCATAAGTCTGGATAAGTAAATTAGGTTTACAGACTTAATCAAACACAAAGTCTGTTTTCCCTTTGCCATCGGGGTTTTGTGGGGAAAGAAGCAAACTCAGACGACTTTGAAGTCTGTTCATCCATCAGATTATTAAACTCACTGAAATTTTTTTTGAAATATTTTTTTTTTAAGAAAAATGAATAAACAATACATACACAACAATAGAGTATTTGCTTTTATTCTCTTTCTGCAGTTGAAAAGTTCCCTCATTAGATTTGTCCCTAATCCTCAAATAAGCTAATCAGATCACAGCGCGCTGAGAATTCAGACATCTAATGCTGTAATCATCAGTGTAGCGCTCTTTCTCTCTCTCTCACACACACACACACACACACACACACACACACACACACACACACACACACACACATACTCTTTCTCTCTCTCTCACACACATACACACACACACACACACACACACACACACACACATACTCACTCATCCGTACAACCGACATTAACACCTACGCTGGATCTGACCTCTCCAATGCAACAAAAGCACGAGCTCGTGTTACGCAGGTAGGAAAGCTGGCGGTAAACAAAGCGCAGAGGTTGAGATGTGTGACTACGGCTGAGCTCAGAGACTCGGCGGCTCGTCTGATCGGATACGAGACGTGCAGATAGAATAAAACAAAGTTTTTCCTTGGGGAACACAGATCGGTCAACTTCCACAAGATTCTCTCTCGCACTTGATTTGAACAGACACCAGTAATACTGTACTGCACAACTAAGCCGAACATCCAAGATTAAAACCACTCGTCAGCTCAAATAGTTAGTTTAACTGCCTTTAACAGAAGGGACGGGAATCACCAGGGGTCGCCTGATACGATATTATCACGATACCGAGGTGCCGATTCTACATATCAAGATTTTGTAAGTTTTTGTTACATTTTTAAACAAACTGCCACATTTTTAAACAAACTGGGCATGCAACACAAGATGCTGTAAATAGTGTGTAAATAGTTTAGAGCACGCCACCTGCAGGATTTATAGAAGATTAGCAGCATTTCACCACCTCAAATGCAAACATATAAATTTAATAAAAAAAATTTTTTTGTAAAAATCGATTTAGGATTCAATGTGCTGAACAATAATTTGCCAATCAAAAGAATCACAAATTGTTTTTTTTGTCCCATCTCTACTTAATACAGGTCGTCCCAGACTTACGAGTGAGGTCTGTTCCGGGAGCACGTTCGTAAGTCAGATTTGTTCTTAAGTCTGACAAAGCGAGTCTTTTACACCTTTGACATGAATATATGATATAAAGCATACCAATCGACTTGATTAATCTCTGTCCCCTTTCCCCACACTGCCATCATGAATCTCTCAGTGAAATCTAACAGTGTCTCTCTGCGCCTATAAAACGTGAGGGGGAATCCTGGATGCCACATTGTTTCGGAGCCGTTTTCCACTGTTTCGAGCTTTAGACAATTTATACATTCACTTACACACTGAAAATATTGTATATGGTCTAATTTTTGCACAATACACGTGAGTTATTTCCGTGATGTGTTTGTAGAAGCACGGTCCATTCGTACTACCTGCGGAACATGTCCATAAGTCAGGGACTACCTGTATCCGCTTCCATTTGTCACAGATCACATGACTAAAATAAGTTTCTTTGTGACGTGTCAAACATAGACGACAACCTTAAAACCACGGGTCTCTGTACCTCTGGCCCTCGTTGCGCAGCTCGGGTGCGTCTCCTGGCCGGCCAATGTCTAGATGTTGCTCCAGAACCTGCTGGCGAAATTCGGACACTTGGTACTGTCTGTCCTCTTTCTCTTGCCGTAGTTTCCTCTGCCGAGCCAGCCACCGCTCCTCCTCGTTGTTTCGCTGCAGGATCATGGCCGGTGTCAGAGCCCCGGGTCCCGTCCCTCCCGGTCCGAGGTACATGCCGTGTGCAGAAATTAGGGTGGGCACCGTGTGGTGGGAGGAGCCTAGCGAAGGGTGCAGGCCTGCCTGGATTGGTTTAGGAGCAGGAAGGGCGGGCTCTTTGGTTTTATCTGGAGGAGAAGGTTCTCTTTATGAGTTTATAAAAACTTAATATATCTGCTACAACATTACAATTAAATGATAAAAGAGTATAAATTCACTGACTGTCCAAAAGTATATGGACATTTAAAAAAAATTTTTTCGTATCATTCACACGTTTCTGCTACACGCTAACAAAGGATAAAACTAATACACGACACACTCTGCAGCGTCCTGGGCGTTACCTGCTCTGTTGGGGGTGAGTCTCTCGGCGGCCTTCGCCCGTTCCTCGGCCTGGCCTCTCAGCGCGTGGAGCTCGGCCAGGTAGTGACCCTCCATGGCCTTGGACGCCTGTAACTCCTTCTCTCGCGCCGCTCTCTCCTTCTGCCTCTCGATCTCTCTCTCCCGCTCCCTCTCTCGCTCCTTCTCTCTCTCGCGCTCCCGTTCTCTCTCCCTCTCCCGCTCCCTCTCCCTTTCTCTCTCCAGCTCCTTCTCTCGCTCTCTTTCTCGCTCCCTCTCTCTTTCTCGCTCTTTCTCCCGCTCCGCCTCGCGCTCACGCTCCTTCTCCCTCTCGCGCTCCCTCTCGCGCTCCCGCTCTCTCTGACGAAGCTCATCCTCCATCTGGAGCCTGGGGGGGGAGAAGAGGGGACAACACACACACACACAGAGAAGAAGAAGAAGAAGAAGAAGACAGTGAACGAGTCAGAAACAGCTTTCATGACGCTCAGACGTGTGTGTCTGTGTGTGTAAGTGTCTGTACAGATGTGTGTGTGTCTGTGTGTGTGTGTGTGTGTGTGTGTGTGTGTGTGTGTGTGTGTGTGTGTGTGTGTTTGTACCTCTCGGCAGACTGCAGACTGGACAGCGAGGCATGGCTGAGGTCACCAGGGTAACGCACCCCTGGGAGGTGCATGGGCACAGCAGACGGGTGGAGTGGGGGCAGGGCGCCCCCTGCAGGTAAAGGATAAAACGGAGACCTCAGTGCAGACAAAAAGGGATCATCCATCCTTAGGGAGAGACAGAAAATCTGTAAGATGATTCAAACAGATGGACAGACAGACTAATTAAGACAAACAAATCAGAGCGTGTACCTGTAATGGGAGAACGACGGGTGGACCAGGTAGCTGGGGTGATAATAGTTAGCGGCGGCGGCCGCAGCAGTGGCCGGGTCCAGTCCCAGAGGCAACGAGGGCATGCGCAGATCCTCGGCCGTCGCATACGGACGGAAACCGCGCAGGTACTCCTCTGGGACTCCGGCGGGGGGCACACCATGGGGCATTTGCCTGGGCAGGCTGCTAGACAAAATATAAAAGATGTGTGTCAGCCTAGAGTGCAAGATTAAGTGACTCCTGACACATCTCGGATGCGTTACTCACTTCAGGGGCTGAAAGCGTGAATCCTGCATCACCGATCCAGGCGTCAGACCGAACGCGTACGGGTTTCCTATGAGGTGGGTCGGGACGGAGGGGCCGCCCTTCTCCTGAGCCTCAGGCGCCAAACGCTCTCTGCTGACACCACGAGGGCCCGACTCTGACTGCAAGAGAGAGAGAGAGAGAAAGAGGGTTACTGAGAATGAAAAAAACATAAAAGTCTCAATAATAAAATGAAAGCCTCAAGGTTTCCTGCACACGTTTTATTCCTCCGGGTCATTATGGTGTTTCTGGCGCATCACAAACTCATTCCAGTGTAACGTCAGTAAGGCCTTGAGTACCACGAGTTCCACAACCAGTGACTGAGATCAACTTTAATTTTCAGATCTGAGAGATCCCCTCCCATCTGAGACGAACACGGAGTGACGAAGAAAAGCCGAGCACATGACACCGAGACAGGTGGAGAGGGGACGCCGAGTGAAACCGTGGACGTCCTTTTGGCAGCCTTCCTCTGGAGACGAGCCCATTTAGAGCGCCATTACCTCCGTGTCCCAGCCAGTGACCCGTCGCCACTCTACACGGCTCACGTGTAATATTAAATGCCTCTGGTGCTCGCGCCTCCTTCCTGTCAGTTCCTCTTTATCTCTCTCTCTCTCTCTCTGTTTAACGCTCTCCACTTAGCAGCGAGTCGGTCTCCGATCGGCGCCCACATGCGCCCCCATGACCCCTCCCGCCTCTCCTGAGTACCCCGCTCCTGCTAATGGCTTTGTAAGCGCTCGCGGGGAACGAGAAGGAGGAGGGAGGGCGACTCGCGGATGTGCAGCCAGGCAGAAAAAGTGCTTCGGAAATGTCAAAAGAAGTCAAAATCACAGACATCTCAACCCTCCTCGAGTTCCCCTCCCTCCCCTGAGCGGATCACCGCGGCGTACTGGAACGATACACACCCGACTATTAGCGGCGCACATCCCCCCCCCTCCCTCAACACCCCCCCTTTCTTTATTTGCGGCTCGCCTGCTGACATTTAGTCGCGGCGGCTCACGCACCATAAAGGAGAAGCTTTAAATCTGCGAGTGTCTGTATGGGGCGGGGGGACAGAAAATGCCGCAACGTCCGTTTCTACATTTACGCGACATCTGTTCGGCACGCGGTCGAGAGTAAGAGAAGATCCGCGTTCGCCGGCTCCCCACCGCAAATTGTGAGATGTCTTAATTGCTTTTTAATCTGCCTCATTAAGATGGCTGTGCTTGACTTTGTGCCTCGGGGCGACCGCGCGTTTCCGTCGTGAGCTGGTTTGGAGAAATGACGCCGCTTGTTTTTAATCCAAGAGCTCGAAACAAGACACGTTTACAAAACGCACATCTTGACTAGATGTCAGATCATCCTGAAACTATTCATTTGTTTTTAATAATAATAATTGTTTTATGTTGGGTAAAGAAATATAAGTTCAAAATGATTGACTTAAACCTGGACACCCAAGAAGTCATTTTAAAAACACCTCGAGTTTATGTTTAAATCAACTTCCGGTCCTATTTTTAACACACACACACACACACACACACACACATATATCAGCTCTGGCGCCCTCTACTGGCTATTTACCCTCAACACTAATCTTGTTACGCTGTTACTATGCGTCTCTCTCTCTCTCTCTCTCTCTCAGAAGGCCGGCAGGTGCGTGGTGGGCCCGCACGCATTAAAAATGAAAGAAGCGTGTGTTTGTGTTCGGAGCCCGAGGCCTGTCTGTCGCATGGCCGCGCTCTGCCTTTGTGTCTTTTGTCTGGTCGAGATGAATTCTGACCCTCGAGGTAACCTCGTTCAAAACACACCACGAACCTCAGAAACACCCCGGTGTCCTCAGATACTTACAGACTAAACAACAACAACAACAACAACAAAAGCTTAACCGGCGTGTTTATCTAAATAATATTATGTGAATAAAATAACTGATCCGATATCTAAATCTTTTTTTTCGGTGACCCTGACCTCTCCGTGACATCTGAACTCTGAGCAGAATGGACTCTCTATTTAAAGCGAAGCATCTGTGAACCTCCATCACACACACACACACACACACACACACACCGTATTGTATGGATGTAAACGCCTGGCCCTTGCCCTCCCCGCTGTGAAGACGTCCGCATCAGAATGCTGTTCGCTGCCGTCACTCAGACCGAGCGGTTTGTCCCAATTGCCAATTAAGAAGCAATTACAAGCGTCTCGTCTCGTCTCGTCTCTCTCTCCTGTTCTCTCTTTCACGGCACACAAAGTCTAACAGCTCATCAGTTCTGTCAGAAATTCCTCTAAGAATGAACAAAAATCTGAAATCCTAACGTTTATCAGAGAGAAAGCATCCTGTCAAGTGACCTCTGACCTCTCCTGGGCCAACAATCACCTCCGGCTGCCACAACCTTTAATCTGTACACTCGTCTCTGGACGGATGAGTTTGGCTCTTAACTGTTAGCGACTGTAATTCTTTATCCAAGATTATTATAGGATCTAAAGAGAAAGACGGCTTGAGATGGAGAGAGAGCGAAAGAGAGCGAGAGAGAGAGAGAGAGAGAGAGAGAGAGAACAGAGAGAGAGAGGACAGAGAGAAAGAGAGAGAGACAGACAGACAGAGAGAGAGGATAGAGAGACAGAGAAGACAGAGAGACAGAGAGAGAGACAGAGAGAGGAGAGAGAGACAGAGAGAGAGAATAGAGAGACAGAGAGAGGAGAGAGAAGACAGAGAGACAGAGAGAGAGACAGACAGACTGATGCACTTGGCTGCCTACTGGTGGAGGAGGACACAGATGTCCTCGTTGTTGTAGCCGTCGACCTGGTGGCCTCGGTATTGTTTGACATAGTGGGGAGGGGAAGTGGTGTCTCTCTCTCTCTCACTCACACACACACACACACACACACACACACACACACACACACACACACACACACACACACACACACACACACACGTCACAGGCATTCTTCTGCTGTGGTATGACGCTAAACCACTAATCTCCCAACAAACAAGTGTGTGTGTGTGTGTCATTACGTAGGTTCATGCATGTATACAGTGTAGAATCAAAGTTAGACTGTTTACAAGTAATAAGCAGTGATATATATATATATATAGAATGTAAGGTACAGATCAATGTATTGCCACACTGACCTGTCTGACTCCAATATCTATATTATTAATAAAAACAAAATTTATTTATACATTTTTAATGTGTATATGTTTGGATCCGAGGTGGAAAAAATGCCGCAGTTCCTCTCTAATCCTACAGGTGGCACTATAAACTGTTCACACAGTGGAAAAAAATCAGCACAGCATCTGACATTTGTTTAGGATTGTCACAAAATCTGAAAAAAATTTCACATCGCAAGTGAGGGATATTTATAAAACCGTGATCCTTAGAGAATCGAATTGGCTCCGAGGTATCGGGATAATATTGCAACGTATCGTATCGTGACGGCCCTGTTCATCCTGTTCCTAGTAAGTATCATTCTAACGCTGTTGTGTATACACAGAAAACATATTTTAATCGTGTATTGGTGTTTGAATGATGCCTCAAAAAATAAAAATCTATTAAACTTTTTACATTTACTCCTTTTTTCTTTTGAGACGATAAATAAAAAAATAATCATGTTGATGTTTGTTTACGAATCTGTTTGCAAAACAGGACCAACGAGTGGATTCGCAGCCAAGTGCTCGGGAAGAGTTTTTTTTTAGTGCTTTTGGGAATTTAGGATCAACTTCACACAGATTTAAATGAGCAAAAACAGGAAAACGTCCAGGATTGATGCGACCCTTTTTTTCTTTGAGATTTTCTCCCCTTTGATCTAGCCGTAGCCAATCCTTACCCATCGTTAGGGTGCCATCAAGGCCACACCCACCGGGCGGGTATTGTGTGTTTGTGTATTCGTCTGCTACACAAATGCACTTATCCCAGCTTTTCACCATCAAGCCACGATCGGTCTAAAATGCTGGCCTCCCGGGAACTCCTTTAACGGCTCAAACATATGGAAATGTCTCGGAGCGAGGTCAGTACTGTACGGGGGACGTGGCGATAACTCTCAGACGCGTTCCTGTAACGGGTGTGTACAGTTCACACGCTCTCTTCCGCAAGTTATCCGTCCATTTCCAAGGATCAGGCGTTCCTCACAGGCGCTGAATGTTCACGGAAACGACTGCGGCGAGCTCGTAGTCACCTTCTTTGAAACGCTAAGAGTCTCAGCAACATACTGTGCTTGAAGTCTTAGTCGCCTGTTTAACGTCTTCAATCACCAGAAAGTTCATCACGAGTCCCGGTGTGAGCAGCAACTATTTCACAAACAGTGCTCTGGAAACGGTCGCGTATTGAAACATCATTACTTAGAATCAAAGAAGTAAACAGGAATTTAGAAGTGACACTGCGTTGTGTAAAGTACATTGCCGCGTTACCACCTTACCGAAACAAAATCTCAGGATCTGATGATAATCATAATTCATGCATAATCCATAAAACAGGGATTAGAATTTAAACCTTACACGCACACAAAAAAAACTATTTGAAATCAATTGCGTAAATAATTTCATTTCAATACTTTCATTATGTTGTAAGTATTTTTTCATCTAAACAGGAAATGCACACAGATATTTCAGTTCACTAGAAGGTAATGTTTGTGCAACTTTATCTCTCAAACCCCAGTTTTTTTTTTTTATTCTGCTCAGTTACGGTCTCACTTTTCACACAGGAGATACAGTTTTGTCTACATTTTTTTGCTTATTAGTAACACACACACACACATCTCACTGAGTCAAGCTCACATTCATGCCTTGTGACTGACTGTATCCAAAAAAAACCAATAACACATATTTCCCATAAGTCTGCATCCTGTATGTGCAGAGAAAGTGTGTGTTTGTGTGTAAGAAAGATTGTGAAAGATTTACCTCTCGTACAGGGCGGCTCTCGCTCCTCCACAGGCCGTTGACCGTTTTGGTCGGGGCGATGGTGACCACCGGAGGGGTGCTGGGCACGCTATGGCCTCCAGGGGGCACTATGACCGGGCCGAGGGGACCGCGCTTGGGCGTGCTCACTGGAGAGCTCTGGTTTGTGGCTGGAGATGAGACCGGAGAGGACTCGCTACTAATGGAGGAACCTGTTGAGAAAAAAATAAATAAAAAAGTGGTTATGATTGTTTTTTTTTGTCATGCTGATATATATATTTTTTTATCACCACGTCGTCCCCGAGCTCTCTGTAAGGCCACTTCAGCCTGTCAAACTGAGAACACACACACACACACACACACACACACACACACAGGAAACCACACATTCTCAGAGCTGCCATATGCACACCCACACACTAGTTCACACATACACACACTCACTCACATGCAAACACACGCAGAGGCACAAATACATTACAAGCAAGCATAGAAATCTGCCAAACACATCAGTCACTGACACGTTACCCAGATCAAACAGCACACAAAAACCGAGGAACAGACGCAGACGCCGACGAGCAGGCCGCTTCTGATTTCTTTCTGGACTCGAGTCCGGCTTTTGGATGGACAATTCAAAACAAAATCGCAAAGATTCTAACATGAAATAAAACTTTGTGATCCTAATAAAACTTTGTGATGTAGACTATTATTATTATCTCATCATTTAAAGGGTGTGATGTGACACTTTTAAAACTGTCCCCAGATCTGTAATATCAACATAAAAAAAAACAAACAAACAAACAAAAAAACTTCTATGCAACTGGTTTCTCTTTGCATTGTCTTATATTGCTCTGGCCCAGAATTAAGCTCCGCCCCCCTCTCTCAATCCGTCAGAGCTTCCCAGATCAAATGTTAAATTATGAGACAATTAGTAGAATCAGATGGAATGGAGTCAGTCAGAAGTCCTCATAATTTGTTTATTTATTTATTTTTAATTACTTATTGCCGCTTTAATTATATCTGACATGATTTTTACAAAAAAACGTATTTAAAAAAAAAATTGTGTAGCGATCCATCCTGACTCCAATATGTTTATCATCTATTTTATTTATACATTTTAAATTTGTACATGTTTGGACCCGAGGTGGTAAAATGTCGCAGTTCCTCTCTAATCCTACAGGTGGCACTCTCTAACCTGTTCACACACTGGAAATCAGCACAGCATCTGACATTTGTTTAGGATTGTAACAAAATCTGAGAAAAATTTAACATTGCAATTGAGGGATATTTATAAAAAATCGTGATCCTTAGAGAATCGAATCGGCATCCAGGTATCATGATAATACTGTAAAGTATCGCATCGTGACGCCCCTGTTGATCCTGTTCCTAGTAAATAACATCTTAACACTGTTGTGTATATACAGAAAAAAATATATACATTTATATATATATCTATTATATAAATCTATAAAAAATTTTACATTTACTTTTTTTTCTTTCTTTTCTTTATAAACATAAATAATCATGTTGATGTTTGTGCACGAATCCGTTCGCAAAAACAGGACCAACGAGTGGATTCGCGGCCAAGTGCTCGGCATACGCAAGGAAAGTGTTTTTTCTTAGCGCTTTTGGGAAACGGCGTCGCAGGTGTCACCTTGACGGAGCTGCAGAGACGCCAGGCGTTTGTGAAGCTGCCATCAAGGCTACTCGCGTAATTAATAGAGAAGACGGTTTTGAGTTGTTTACCAGGAAGGTTTGTTTGGTTTTTTATGATTGATAGTAATCTTAATAGATTAACTGCTGTTAGGATTTGGATCTACTTCAGGTTTGTTTTTAAATGTGGTGATAATGTGGATATCCCTGCTGTCCGGCTGTACGTTAGCTGACCAGCCAGCCTCCTCGCATGCTAATACGTTAACAACTATTTTGAAAAGCCTTCGTATTTTCAAACCTGCTCTCAGAATGAACTGTCATATAGAAAAAGCAAAAGAAATATAAAATATGATAATTACCATGTGGAGGTCAGGGCTGATCCTTTGGCGAGCCTCGCGAATAAATCAGTGTCAGCGGGGAAACACTGGACTGTACCGCTACAACTGTTTACATTACACTTGACCTCAGGGGTAAACATGCGCCTGGTTAGTGTTATTAACGGTTAGTGCTACTAACGATTGATCAATTCATCTTTGAATACTAAGGAAAAAAAAGTGTAAAATTTGCACCCTAGTGGCTTCAAGAAACAGAATATTTGTGTACTATAAGCATACTTTTAGACACTTTACTCCTTTTTTTTTTCGATCACATTTGATCTGCACAAACGTCTACGTAACCCAGAGCATGTTATCCATTATTTGTTTTGCTGTTTTCTTTTTAAATAAACATATACTATATATGTCTCAGGATTGGCTGCTGTTA
The DNA here is from genome assembly GCA_013621035.1 of Clarias magur. Classification (NCBI taxonomy): domain Eukaryota; kingdom Metazoa; phylum Chordata; class Actinopteri; order Siluriformes; family Clariidae; genus Clarias; species Clarias magur. Next base: position 310,373 of record QNUK01000333.1, read on the forward strand.
GGAATTTAAACAATTAAAAAACTGTATGAAATCATAATGTTTGTTTTGCATCGTATTTCCCCCGATGCTATTAACTAGTTTTACCAAAAACTTTTTTTTACATAGAGTGTTATATCCTTACATACAGTGTTATACCTTTTTTTTCAGCACAAAATAGACAATATGATGAACTGAATTTTAGTTCATTTTAACCAACTTCCCAAAAATGACGCACAGATACACACGATCATGTGGTTTTATTGTTGTTGTTTTTTTTTTCGGTTGTTTTAGTTCGGTTGTGACTAAAAAAAAAAAAAAAAATTTTGCTCATTTGCTCAAAATGCTCATTTAGAAAGTTCTACATTATTTTTTTTTTTGAACCGGAAGTCCGGTCGTTTCGTAAAATCGTAAGTCACATGTTCGTAAGTTCATACCCGTATCCTGTGTTTTTACCTTTCCTTTTTAAACACTTTAAAAAGCGATATTTAGCAGGTTTGTTTGTAGAGTACGACAAATAAACCTAAACCCGACTTGTTCAGCAAATGAACTGTTTATTGAAAAAAAAAAATTTCAATGCAAATGGAGCAGAAATCACGATCCTGTATCTAACCAGATTCCACTGTGACGATCATCCTGAATAAAACAAAGCAACCAATAAGGATGATTTCCCTCGCATGCTGTACTATCAGGGCATCAGCTGATATGTAACTGAAGAAGCTGGCATCACTCACACACACACACACACATATATACATACTCAGACAGAGTACGTAATGCATGACACACTGCTCCGCCTGTAGCTGGTCTAATGCAGTGCTGTATTACAATAACACGATGCATTAACAGCGCCCTGTCTTGGGAAAGGCCATTAAGAGCTGACATTTCTAAAGAAGGCTTTTAAAATCGAAAGGACAAAGCCTGCTATCGATGGAGGAGCTGAAGACGAAGACGAAGAAGAAGAAGGAGGAGGAGGAGGAGGTGGTGGTATTCGCCCGGATGCAGTAATTACACTCGGCGCTGACTGAAAGCTGTCATGAATGATGTATGAAGCTGATCTGAACCTGTTGCTGCTCTGGAGAGGAGAACGCCTCGTGCTGAGAGCTCCGTGCTGATTTCACCTCGGGTCATCTCGATTTAATAATATTTACAGACAAAACCCGGTCACATGCTCAGGGATCAGTCACATATCAAGTGGAAGCGTGATTAAAGGATGTCTATGGACTCTCGGATCAAAACGATTAGGGTGAAACATGAGAGCCATTATTGTTAATCCATTATAATGAAGCAGATTACACGTCTATAATCTAAAATATAAAGAAGAAAAAAACATCACAAGTATAAATATGATTAAATATGATTAAGCCATATTTTAAAACATTAACTGCTGTAGACGTCAATATCATAATCTACAGTTTCAATTTAACTAACTTATGTATAATTAGTCTAAACATAGTATAAAATAACATTTGCTATGAAATATGCTTTTATATTTTGTTTTGTTTTTTCTTTGTTCACGTCACGTTGAAAAACATTTGGGTTAAAACCCAAATTTACCTCATTCATTGTTTTTTTTGTTTTTTTAAACTGGTAATTAAATTGTCCTATCCCTAATCCTTAAATTATTTCTCTTGAACCAAAAAAATCAAGTTTTTCCAGTTTATTAAATAATAAACGGTCGTACGCTTGCTCTCGTAAAGGTGATAAGTTACAAAAAAAGAAAAAACAGTGACATGTACAAACTTTCTGCCCTGATTAGGAAGGTTGATAATAAATCAATAATTGATTAACTGCTGTGAGGAATTTAAGCGATTAAAAAACTGTACTCATTCATTTGTTTTGCATCGTATTTCCCCGGTGCTATTACCTCTTTTTATTTAGAACTTTCAGTTCATTGAGCATTATTCATTCATTTTCCTCACATAACTAATTTGTTAAGATCAAGCAGATAGAACTGTTCAAATTAAAATTTCTTATTATCATTAAGAATTAGTTGATTACTGCCTGTTTAACTATGGTTTAAGTTTGCATCCGTAGTCCTGATAAAAAAGAAGGATGCACATAAAAAGAAGAAGTTTGCTTTTCTTTGATAAAAGAACGTTGATCACAGATGAACCTGTCATACGTTACATATATAATAATGTTGATCGAAACCCTCGGACCAATCAGAGTCAAGAATTCAGCATTGCAGTGGTGTAAGTGTAAATTCAGCCAAGTTAAGAGTTAACTACAAACGAGACACTTGAGGAAAAAAAAAAAAAGGAAGTCTAATGACTTCCTAAGACAATCTAGTTATTTGTGACTGTCCAAGCAGATGAAGACGAGAGAGAGAGAGAGAGGATAAGAGGAGGTGACAGGATGTTGTGAAGCGAGACTGAAGGGAAGTGTGTCGCGTCTGCACGGCAGCAATTAGTAGCCTACTCCCAGCCATTAGTCTGCCCGGGCTCGCTCAAACAATCGATACACACTCGGAGCACAGAGGGGTTTAATACAGCCGTCACACCTCACAACGAGGGCACGAGGAGGAGGACGAGGAGGAGGGGGGAAAACAATAAAACGTGACACTAGCATGAACGCGATGCCAAGCTAGAGAAAGCGGACTTGTCTGTTTGGGCGATGTGCGTCGTTCTCGTCGTCCGCCTACACACTCAGAAATGATACGTCTTGGAAGGAAAAGAGGATGTGTTTAAGGCAGAAACGAGACGTGTTTCATCGGAGGAAAAACACCGGGCCGGGCGCCACACCTCATGACACAATTCGGGATCGCTTATGGCCTGTAAATCTTTCGTTTTACGACAGACCACACAGCGTCTTTTTTTTTCCCACAAGAAAAAAAAAAGGAGAAGTAAGAGAACCCCTGAAACGTTCTTCCACGATTTCTGACGGATGCTTTTAATTTTAGCGTTAATGACGGAATGGACAAAGGGATGGGAATTTCTTTTTACATTTTTTTAAAGCTTTCGTTTATCAACATGGACACAAACAAATTTACTCATAAATATTTTTTTTAAATGTAAAATTAAGAAAGAAAGGAAAGAAAGGAAGGATAAAGTAAAAGAAATGAGGAATAAAGAAAAGGAAAGCAGGAGAAAGAAAGAACGAAAGAAACCAAATTCTAAATTTAAGACAAATCAGTCTAAGGATATAATTAGAACAAAAGTACTGGCACCCTTTAACAGCAGCATGAACCGACTGTGTGTTTACCGTAGCTGAAAAAATTTAGCACATCCTGACCTTTTCACTAAATGTGTGATGTGTCTGTACTCGGACAAACATGCCCACTACTTCCTGTTCAGGAAGAACCAAAAATCCTCTTTTTTTTCTTTTTCTTTTTTGAAGTCCCTGGTGGTCCATGATGCCAATGCGTTTGTCACCTAATAAGACTAGGCTGCAGCTATGAGACGGCTATTACGAGCTTGCTTTTCTTGATCTCGCTGCCGTGTTTTCGTCCTCTTCTTATCTCACTTTCGTTCTCGAGAGCGACGTGTGAATAACTCGGCAGTATCGGAACAGCGAGCGTGCGAGATTCCCAAAAGATCCGCTCCTCATCCGCTCGCCTCTCTTATCTTCTGTTCTGTTACTCCTTCATCATCTCATCTCTCCGCTCAGAAAAGTGTATCCCTGCAGCCTCGCTGTCATAAACACTCCTCCTGCTGAAATGGGGGAGGGGGGATTATTTCCTCATATTCTCTTTGAACTCTCTCACACACTTTCTCTCTCTCTCACACACACACACACACACACACACACACACACACACACACACACACACACACACACACACACAGAAGCTCCTACTGCCTACAGCAAGCTGAATTCCTGGAGGTCCCGTGCCTGAATAGCCCCCGGTCCCAAACACCAGATGACGTCACCGGGCTCATGGCAGCAGATGGGGCGATCTCCGTGACACCCCACGCCGTCTGAACCTCAAACTGGTGTCAGTTTATCAAATGCTAATAGCATGCAGAATCACGCGCCGCGTCCTGCGCAAGCTGCTCGCTCGAAAATCCTGAACCCGACAAATATGACAGAAAAGATAAAGGAAGGAAAAAAACACCACCAACAACAACACAACAAGGGATGTTAGTGTCACTAGATCTGTGGATCATAGACAGACCTCCAATTTGATTCAATTCATATTTTGGCAATCGATTTGTTCCAAACACCGATATTTCTATCAAAAGTACAGGCTTCTAAAGTACAGGTCGTGCTCGACTCACGAACGAGTTCCGTTCATGTCGGAAAGACGTAAGTCGGATTTGTTCATAAGTCAGACAAAGTGAGTCTTCTACACCTTTGGCATGAATATGCCATACAATATAAAGCATACCAAGCGACTTGACTAAATCTCTGTCCATCTCTGATGACCCCTTTCCCCACACTACTGCCATCATGTGGCCAAAAACCGGAATCATGCAGAAAATGAATCTCGAGTCGTCTCCGCGCTTTTAAATCGCATTTTGTCTCAGAGCTCTTTTCCACTGTATTGGACTGTGAACTCGGTTTTGTTGAGGATTTTCAGAAATCAGGATTATTCAGCATCAGGACGGAAGAACAGGACGTATTTCTCCAGTTCTCTTAACACTAACTATCCATCTACGGAATCTCGCAATCGATATTTCCTGATTTTTATTTCTTAATTTTTATCCAAAATACACAATAATCTCATTTGAACAGTTGATATTGTTTTGTCTGTAAATCCTTCATAACGGCTCTAATCTGAGGTGCTGGTTGTTAATTGGTGATTTCTGAGGCTGGTGACTCTAAATGAACTTCTCCTCTGCAGCAGAGGTACGTTTAGGTCTTGTTTTCCTTGGAAGGTCTTCATGAGAGGCAGTTTCATCATGGAGCTTGATGGGTTTTAAAATCGCACTCGAGATAATACTGTTCTTACAAGAACTATTACAGAACCGCTCACCTTCGTGTCTTAAAGTAAAAGCTGATTGTTGTAGGCGTTGCTGGTGTTACCTAATGACCTATTGCCATATGTGTTATTTCATTTCATAGTTTTGAAAACAATGCAGTATTGTTCAAGAAAATAATCCTAACCTAAATTTTTAACTGGTACTATATGTGTGTGTGTGTGTGTGTGTGTGTGTATGTGTGTGTGTGTGTGTTCCATTTTTTTTTCGCCCTAATGTGCCTTCTTTCCTCGTATGCTCTGTCTAAACATCCGAATCATTCCTGGGACCCGTGACAACACCGTGTCATACTGTGCACATTTTTGTAAAAACCCGTGATCACTCGTAGAGACGACGGGAAAGAAACGCAGAGAGCGGAGGAGTGTTCTGTCTCTACTGGTTTGATTAATGTGCAGCTCTGCTCTCTGTGGGCTCCCCCATTAACCCAGGTTCTCTCTCTCTCTCTCTCACACACACAAACACTCACTCTCTCCCTCACACACACTCCCCTCCCATCCTGCATTAGAACAACATCAGCACTTAATTAAACAGGCCATTTCACACCTGGTGTGCATAGCGGCGCTCCGACAAGCCTGCCTCCATATGCTCGCTCTGGTCATGCACCGGCAACGCCACACAAAGGCCTGCTAATCTGACTCTCTCTCTCTCTCTCTCTCACACACACACACACACACACACACACACACACACACAGATGCACACGCTCGAAGGCACGCTGTCAGTGTGTGTGTTTGCCTTTGGGAAGCTCCGTGTTGTGCTTGATGTCGGTGTGTTTGTGTGACACAGAGAGGAAGCCAGGCAGCTGGAAGGTGTGACAATGCTGTGCGTGTTTGAACATGAGGAGAGTGAGAGCGGCGTTGAGTGGAACATTTAAAAAAGCAAACAAACAAAACAACAAGCAGCTCAAGAACGTGAAGCTCATAATAATAATAATAATAATAAGTGGTAGGAGAATCAGTATCTTGTGTACGCTGTGTGTGAGAGTGGGCGATTAAATAAATGATGTAATTTCGCAAAGTTCACTGATTATTGTGTATTTTGTATGTAGAAATAAATAAAAAACAGGAAATATGTATAAATATATAGCTCCATAACAAACATTATCAATTCAGTATCGAGTCACGCTTTTAATGAGTAATTATTGAAGGAAATTTACGAATAAAAAAATAAAATAAAATCCTCTAAAATAGATAAACGCCTAGAAAATGTACCACACCTTGTGCAGAAAATAAAAACTGTTTACATTTTCAAGAAAAACAAACAAACAAACAAAAAAACAATGTTGTTTTCTTTATTCACGTTTCATAATTTTTTATGAACGTTCAATACAATAGCCACCACCTACTGGCCTGGAGTGAGTGTGGAGCAGAAGAAAAAAAAACAAAAAACAAAACAGTTTACTACCAGTGTATGTGTGTGTGTGTGTGTGCGCGTATGTGTATATAAACGAGGTTACCGATAATCCTCGAATCACATTCGCCTCACCCAGAATGAAGACCAGGGTGCCAATACATTTGCCCTAACTGATTATCAGGGCGGAGAGTTTAATCATTGAAGGTTTGCAGGGAACAGGAAACCATTTCCACACACAGCGTGAGAGAGAGAGAGAGAGAGAGAGAGAGAGAGTGTGTGTGTGTGTGTGTGTGTGTGTTCTGAGGTAATGAACAAATAAAAAAACAACAACCACAAAAAAAGAAGTAAGGAAGAAGACATGGGTGCCAAAACTTATGTCATAACAGTAATAGAGCAAATTATTAAATTCCGGACGCTGATGCCAACACGCTGCTTAATCTCACATGTGCACACACACACACACACACACACACACACACACACACACACACACACACACACACACACAGTGTTGATTCAGTATAGTCACTCCAGCCATGATTCACAGCTCTGGCCATCATTAAAATCCACTGGGTGTGTTTTGCGAACAACCCAAAATAACTGACTTCCTGTTGACTTGAGCCCATAACATGCGAGGTGAAAGCTGCTCGGCTCAGTGAGATCTAAATATTAATACGTGCGAGTGTGTATGAGCTATGCAGCAAAATCTGGTGTGAGAGGTGGGGCCCAAAAATCCTGAGAAGAACAAGAGGGCCCGAGGACGACACATGTGACGACATAGAGGTGATGTCGTAGTGCTTGAGCCCTAATAACAACAATAACAGGCAGAAGAACGTAAACATCCCTACTTCTCTAGATCAAGAATATTTCCCGCTAA